>CM046862.1:43817647-44371765 GCA_025617745.1 Heliocidaris erythrogramma
GTCTCGTTTTTTCGGACCTTGCTATCAATGCCATTACTGCGAACCCACTTTTAATACACCATTTTACTGTTTCTTACAGGCTCATTATTTGTCTCTCAACAATTCCCCACGATTTAATCATAAATCCTTTGCTATTTTATATTTGTCGCATATATAGACGACTTCCCATTCCATTAAAGGGGTACTCCGGCCTAAAATTAATATTAATTGAATGAATAGAGTAAAAATTAAACAAGCAAAACACTAAAAAATTAAGTTTAATTTTACTCTCTAATATTCAATTCATATAATTGCAGGCCGGAGTACCCCTTTAATTCGTCCAGCAAATTTGCTTCTTTATTTGCGTTTCATATTCTGAAGACATGCTCCATTGGATTTTGTTTTAAAGATAAAAAAGTAATTCTTGTATTGAAGACGGCCCGATGAAATTATTTTAAATTCGTCAGGTAAATCGTCTCGCCTGTTTAGTTTGCGTTTCATAAGTCTTGTTCTGAATACGATCGATGAAACCATTTCGATCGATAGCTAGAGAAGTAATTCATCAAGTAGATCTAAAATCGTCTCACCTTCTTTTCGTTTGCGTTTCATAATTGTTGTATTGAAGACGGCCCAAGGAAATTATTTTGATCGGTGTGGTGGAAAAATTAATTCGTCAAATAAATCGTCTCGTTTTTCTCCGGACCTTGCTATCAATGCCATTTACTAGACTGCACAACGTTCTATACTGTTTCTTACAGGCTCCTTACTGTCTCTCAACAATTCTCAACGATTTTTTTGTCGCATATATCAGTGGCGTATCCAGGGGCGCAACAGTCGCCCCCTCCCTATTGGCTTCATAAAAGAATATATAGTCACTATATAGCACTTTTTTGCATTTCTCCCCCATGACGGCTATAAATATTTCCTGGCGGCCCCCCCCCCCACCCCTATTGGGAAATCCTGGATATGCCCCTGCATATATAGGGCGCCCGACGAAATTTTTTTGAATTTTATCAATTAAATTCATTTCAATTCAATTCAGTATTTATTTCCAATTCATAAAAATGATACATATACAGACAAATAACGTGCCCAACGTGGATTGATGATTAAAAATAATATTGCTACCATGGATGCGGTAATTAAGTACAGTACCAAGTGATAATAATTAAAACATCCTAACATAAATTAATAATTGCTAAGTAATTTCTTTTTGTATTGTCTTTAAAAAGTATTATTAAACTGCATGTGTATTAATTCTGCTAAATTCCAAACTATTCCATAAAATTCGTCCAGCAAATTGCCTCTTTATCGTTTGCGTTTCATAATTCCTGAAGACGCCCCGACGAAATTATTTTGATCCTTTGGAGGAAAATTAATTCGTCAAGTAAATGGCTATCAATGCCATTACCAGACGTGCACAACCCACTTAACACTCTATTTTACTATTTCTTACATTCCTTCTTATACTCTCTCAACAACTATTAATTCATAAAAACTTCGCTATTCATAATTATGTCATATCTCGGCTGCCCCCCCCCCCCCCTCTCTCTCCCTTTGCTTACCCTAATAAGAAGAATATAGTAAATGACGAAACAAAGGGAAACGATCCATGGGAAAATCCCCACGGTAAAATCCCCACATAGCCCCTTCAGATAAAAAAGGCACTATTGAAATGGTCACGAAAAGAAGTATTTGTGTTAAACATAATTATCGACAAACACACAGAGAGTATAATTCATTGTCTCAATAAACATGAGATGCAATCTGAACATGAGCATGAGCAGATATAGGTCATCTATACCAAATTCTAAAACCCACTGACACTAATATTCGATATGTGCTCATGAATGCCATGTAATCATTATTCAATTATGCACTAATGGTGCATTCCATGATATCCAGGTGGAAGTATTGTTTTTAAATGGGGAAACAAAAGCTACTTATGAGGCACCTCTATCACACCCAGAGTTATTTTTCTGAAGTGCACATAAAGGGACCCTCCATTATCTAAAATATCTGTGGATATTTGGGGTCATTTGTACCATGCGCTATCCCGAACTGGCTTATTTTGATTCACAATCCATCCCGCTACTGTGTCTCGTATTTACACATACCTCATGTCCAAATCGCGGTTACAACGTACAATATCAACGTTGACAGAGAATTAACCCTGTACATGTACTTGGTTACGTAATCAGTTGGCCATTGACACCAGTTGTATACAGAGTCAACAGGAATTCTGTAACAGAGTCGCTATGAACATGACGGACAAAGAGAGTGGACAAAGCAAACCCTCATTGTACCCTTCACAATGGTTCCGGTAGTCAAAAGAACAATACCTTTACTGCTGTATATGTATAACTGGTGTCACATGCATATTCAGCTGTTCTACTTATTTTAATAGTAGTATGTTCTTTTGTCTACACGATCCATTGTAAAATATAGAAAGACGAGTTGTTATCCGTCACGAACATTGACACGAACTTCGATGAGGCACACACTGGACATAGCTTTTTTTCTCAACCACATAATATTCTTTTCACTAACATTGTTTATAGGTCTATTTGGATATTGATAGAGGGTGGGGGAGGGGGTGTATAACGTTGACTTTAATTATGATGGACCATCATAAGGAAAGTCAAATTTGACAAGTAAAAGCCAATAATTTGTACGTTTAGTATTAAAACAGAAATCAAGGAATCTGGCCAATGTAAGTGTAATTACATGAATTATAGAATTAACAAGTAGAAAATCCGAATAAGTTCGAAAATCAATAAACCAGTAACTCCGTTATTTCTTTTGCAAATGTATATTAGTTGTTCCGATGTTAAAAATGGGGCAAGCAAGTACATATTTAGGGAGAACATGTTTCCAATTAATATTTTCGGACACATTGGTTTGATAGAGGGAAACACAAATTTCTTGGAGGAAATGGTAATTCATGAGAAAAAAATGAAACAATTCATTCAATTCTACAAATTCCTTGAAAACATTGTTATTTCCTTTTCTCACTACAAGAATTTTAATTCAATTATTCAAAAGAGTTACAGATTGGCGGAACTTGACAGAAAGGTGAAACTGGAAGACCAAAAATGTAAACAAATTAATTAAACAGGAAAATAAAACAAACGGAAGTGTATCATGCAAAAAAGCAAGTAGCATAGAATATTAAAGAGATTCAGGGGTGGTATAAAGGATTAAATAATATGAATTAGTCATAAATGAAAGGAAAATAACTTTAAGTACTAAAATGAAGAAAATTCCACCTTTGTCAGGCTCTTGTAGTCGATACGCAGTATAATTGTTTGGAAACAACGTCCAAAATAAGGAAAGGAATGCGCGCTTGCATCATGTCCATTGTGTGCCAATGAAGGAGATGAAAAGGTATTGTGCGTGTGGCTAGTGAACGATGGTAGTCAAGATGCACGTTACATGTATTAGTTGTAATTTTCAGACCCTGCAATTTCTTTACTAGCATGAACCACTGAACTGAAATTTTCGAAAATACAAGCTCATTAAAACCATGAAGCTACACCTTCAACACACGCTCAAAGTTGCACAATGTTAATTGTTTTGAAATCATGAATAACGAATATGAATATGAAGTTTAATTATATATCTGGGTGTTTATACAAGTGTTTGCTCAATGGATACATCAAATTCGTATTTTCTTCATCGAAGTACATTTTTTCCCCGACCAAATAGGTAGGGACTTGAATATATATGACAACCCATTCATTTGATTTTTTTTGTATCTCCAAAATAGTTAACAGTGCTTATCTGAACATTTTCAGACTTGTGCTACTCTCTGTGTACGAAACCCTGGGTCATGCCCATGCCCCTGTGAGGCCAAGTAAAACGGATTCCTAGTTTCTCGTCTGGATTTTTTCGAAAATGAGGGGGTATTTGACGTTTGATATTTTTCCATGGCCGCCGCACATACATGCTACTGGACTCGTCTTCCCTTTATACAGCTGTATTTTTATTCTTCTTGGGTCCCTGACCCCCAAAAGGCATCAGAAGGCGAAAAGGATGCTTCCACAATAGCTCTAGTAGACAAAAGGACATCCCTTCACTGCTATTATGTGACACCTGTTCTACATATTTTTACAGGATAGCAATGAATGAATGTTCTTTTGTTAACCAGTCCAATTGTGAAGGGTACAATGAGGAGCTGCATAGATTGTCCACTTCTTTGTTCGTCATGTTCATAGTGAATGCAGTACTGCATCCAAATAATTAAAAAGCAGTCCGGGCGTCACTCACCCTTTAACATACAGTGCAGTCTTGCCCCGGAGAATTGCGTCCAAATAATTGAAAAAGTCAGGGCGTTGAACTATAACTTTCCGCCTAAAAAATGTTTGCTACGAGTCATTATTATCTTTCTCTGAAATTTGGTAAAACGTCAGAGCTTTCCCCGCTCCCATCCCAGTTAAATAAATGTACAGTGCAGTCTTGCGTCCAAGCTTGCCATATAAACATTTCCAAATCACCCCCCCCCCCCCCTCCCTCTCGACAGTGGTTTTGAAAATCAAGATTTAGTATGCATGTTCATCCGTCTAGTAATGATCACATTCAGAGGTGATGAGAAACAAAATGCATAAATTACTTGAACTTCTTTTCGCTTCGAAAAGCCACCGCCCTTTGATGGTGAAACCGACATTTTGCGCGCTATTGTAAACATGTCAATCATTCTAGTCCTGCGAATGGTATGTGACCTCTTTTCGTCAACATGCGTTTTTCCTTCCACATCTACCGCGCACGAATAAAAATGTAATGTCTTATTACTCCTAACACACGATTATAGATTTTCTCTCGCTCCTAAATCACGCACTTGTATGATAATCTCGGCTGAGTTCACTTTCTCTCTGCTAAAGAAACAAGTCGGTTGTGTTTCCGCTCTATTTACTGCAGTTTTTTTTTAAATCATAACTGCCTCTTGTAAAATTAACGCCCTGACAATTATTTCTCTCTTAAGTTACGTACATGTATCATAATGTCGAAAGTTCTTCTTAATTCTGTTTTGAAAGCTGAATTTAATTTCTGTATATTCTTTCCTATTTACTGGGTTAAAAGCGATGGGAACAAAAAAATAGGCGGATTCAGCATCCCCGAGGACAAAAGAATCTAAGGGCCGGTCCTTTTCCTCGCACAATGCCGGCCCGTCGATTCTTTTGTATGGGAAATGGCTGAATCCGTGCATGGGGATATTATTTTACCCCGCTCTAATTATTTTTAAAATGTGTATCTACGGGTTTCTAAAAGCTAAATTTCTTTTCTTTTCCCCAGGTCTGCATGTTACAGAGGTATAGAATCGCCCCTTTCAATGAACAAGAATTAATGAAGCACCTCCTCAAGCCTTTGCACGGGACGATTGTTGATTTTTTTTCTCTCTCCCTCCCTATGTCCTTCTAAATGACGCGTTTGTTTTATAATCTCGACACATACATGCCAATTTGTTTCTGGTTATAAAGCTAACTTTCTTTTCTTTTCGGCTGTAATAAGAGTTACATAATTGAAACGTATCATCCTGATGTACAGCGGGACGAAGATAAACTGTGTTTATATATAGCTCGAATGTCAACGCTTCTCTCCGCTCTAGTTTACTCGAGGGTAGAAAAAATATCATGCACTTGTTTCATAATCTCGAAAAAGATCCTTTTTTTCTGGTCACAATGCTGACCTCCTTTTCTTTTCGGTTGTTAAAAGAGTTACAGAATTGAACTCTTATCTCTCCGATTTATTACTCTGTATGGAGCTTTAAAAAACAATTCTCTCTCCCCAAAATCACACACCAATCGAACGCTCTTCATAATTCTGTTTTGAAAGCTTACATTTACTTTCTGTGAGGGCATTTGAAGAGCAATCCTTTTCAGGGGACATATCTAATCAGACGAACGTAGTAAGTAAATTATTTTTGTTTCACCCTTTCCCAGAAACTCCAGTTTCTCTTTACACAATAGACGTGTGTCACCTTTTCATGGCATGGTCATTAATCTTTCAATGGGTTCCGATTTCTAAGAACTTCTTGTCATAAATTGGAAGGCAGGGGTTGACACAAAGAGGGGAGTGTCGATACTGATTGTTGTAAATAAGGATCAATAATCCATCAATGGACCTCCCGCTTTTTAAGAACTCCTGTGTTTTTGAGGTGCGGGGGAGTTCGTATATAGTAATAATTTGTACTTTTTAGCACCCTTCACTAAAATGCATTCCATATATGAAGGTTTGTTTTTTTCTTTATTTTTTTGTGAGGGGTGGGGGGACTTTGACAATGCTTTATACGGGGTGCAATACTGCACTGTATACATGTATGAAAGGGGTGGTGCAGGGAGGGGAAAGTCCCCCCCCCCCCCTTCCCGCGCTAAGCGTGAAATCTGTGACGACTTAGCAAATTTGAGAGAAAAAACGGGGGGGGGGGGTTTAGGGACACAAAAAAAATTCTCCAAACCTTAACAAAATTTTCAACAAAAAAGGGGGGCACAATCGAGAAAATGGCGGATCGTCTATGGTAAAAATTCATACTTCTCTTCCAAAAGGGGGGGGGGGCACGGGCCGGCTGTGCCCCCCCCCCCCTGGATCCGCCACTGCCCGGACTGACTTGTGTTTAGACGCAATGCTGCACTGCATATAACATGCAGTGGTGGGTGCAGGGAGGGGAGATTCTCCCCATCCCCACCCAGCCCCCTCCCGCGCAAAAACTTCGACGTTTTAGCAGAAGTACTCCGGGGCAATACTGTACTGTGTGTAACAAGGGTGGTTGCATGGTGGGGGTGGTTTCTTTCCTCCAACCCCCCCCCCCCCCACCCCCGCAAATTTTTGATGTTTTAGCAATTTTTGAGAAAGATATCGGCTTAATTAGGCTTTTCTCTCACTTCCCCCGCTTTTTCGCGCTCTCTTCTTTTTTTTTTGTTGGCGTTGGGGACCACCCCACCGCAACCACTGCATGGCTGTGCCCCTGGTGATGATCTAAAACTACCGAGATGTCGCTCGTTTTATCATAGTATTAGTTAGTTACATAGTAAAATTGAAATGATAAGAAGTTTTCTCTTACTTTTATCTCCAATGTTTCTTAAGTAACATAATGCATGGTCGCGGCTTGAAAATGACGGCATGAATTTTACAGTAGGTGTAATAGTATTTCAGAAAATTCGTTTTATAACTCACCAGGTTTGTAATTCCGAAATACAAATTTTCCATAGCGAGGGGGTTCACAATTCCAAGTATGTGACGTATTTTTGTGAAGATTCGTTATTCAGAAGGTCGTTTACGTATATTTCGAAAACGATGTAGGCTACATAATTCGTAATTACGAAAATATAATATGACTCTGTGACTTTTAGGAATAATTTAAGAAACTTCAGAAATATAAAAACAAATTTTCAATCCCGGAATTATGAACCCAGATCTAGAAAATTGGTTCGGCGCATAAATTACAAAGAATCTACTGACCAAATGAAACAACAAATAAATTAGAACTATAAGACGCAAAGTACATTTATCGGCTTGAAAATTGATTCGGCGCATAAATCACAAAGAATCTACTGACCAAATGAAACAACAAATAAATTAGAACTAAGACGCAAAAAACATTTATCGAATCGAAAAATGATTTGGCGCTTAGCTAAAACATTAAATCATAAGGATGTCTTGGTAACATCGGCAACATGCACCTGTCCTTGTCTGTAACGTCTTGAAAGAGAAGGGACATAAAATGGAATATAAACAAGAGAAAACAAAGATGAAATATAAATCAAAAAGATGTGGACCGGGCCGTTCTCGCGGCTCATCTCAAACATCACGCTTGCACACAAACCCTCGTCCGGTGTAGCGGTAGATACGGGGATCGGCAGATACCGTTCTAAAAACGACCAAGAACACTATCTGCCGGCGGATCATGTTCCAACCCCGGCATATACCGTACCTAGACATAGCAACAAATAATGTATGCAAACTGGATTCCAAGTATTGTAGTTCATTCAGTCATTTAGACTAACTAGTCCGTTTCCCCTAGTATGCATGTCCGAACGCGTTTAGACATAGTGCTATGAAGACGCGTATATTTAGACGGACGCATGACGTTTCCCGAGGGCGGGACTGTGTGTTTCAATTATGTAATTTTTATTACAGCCGAAAAGAAAAGAATCAGGGCAAAATAATATCCTCAATAGCTTTTTTTGTTCCTTTCACTTTTAATCCAGTAAAAAAGGAAAGTGTATACAGAAATTTAGCTTTAAAAACAGAATTAAGAAGAACTTTCGACATGATACAGGTACGTGATTTAGAAGGAGAGAAAATAATTGTCAGGGCGTTAATTTTACAAGAGGCACTTATGATTGATTCTTTTGCAGTAAACTGCAGTAAATACAGCGGAAACACAGACTTTTTTTTCTTTAGCAGAGAGAAAGTGAAGTGAACTCAGCCGAGATTATCACAAGTTCTTTTTCCTATGCAGCTTCATTTCTTTGGAACAATCTCCCCTTTCAAATTCGCAACGCTAGTTCTGTTAATACTTTTAAAACTTATGCTTAAAACCCATCTTTTTAAATCATATATCTTAAATCTGATATCCCTATATGGCATTTGCCATCCTTTATGTTTGTGTAGTTATGCAAGGCCTACTACTACTACTACTATTAATTTGTGATAAGTTTCATATTTTGGTTGTGCTTTGAATTTTTACTATTATTGTGTACTGGAGGGTATTTGATTGATGTAATTTGTTGTGCGAAGTATTTGGTTTCTTTCTCGTCAACTTTCATCATTCCTTTGTCTTTTCGACCGCTTAGAGGCAATTTTGCAATTTGTGGTATATAAATTGATTATTATTATAAGACAGTGCGTGATTTAGGAAAGAAAAATCGATAATTGTGTGTTAGGAGTAGATAAGACATTACATTTTTATTTTTATTCGTGCGCGGTAGATGTGGAAGGAAAAAAAGCACGCTGACGAAAAGAGGTCACGTACCATTCACGCGACCAGAATGATTGACATGTTTACAATAGCGCGCAAAATATCGGTTTCACCATCAAAGGGCGGTGGTTTTGCCGAGCGAAAAGATCATGGACAAGTACAAGTAATTTATGCATTTTGTTTCTCGTCACCTATAGGCTGAATGTCATACTGTACATTACGAGACGGATGAACATGCATACAAAATCTTGATTTTCAAAACCACTGTCGAAAGAGTTTGATTTGTTCAAGCACGAAACAAAACAAAAATACAAATAAGTCTATCAGATACAAAGTCATTGCGGCTCTTTGTTTCTTTGGTTACTCCAAAATGCCGCTTAGCCAGGATTTAATTTCATGGCGGGTGTTGAGTGCACGAATCGTGCTCCTCAAGGGGGGGGGGGGGGGGGGGGGGGGGGGGGTTGGTATCCGCAAAAGAAACCTATCCGCATATGTTCTTGAAAGATTCCGTTCACTCTCTTTATAATTATAACACTTTTTGGCGTTTCCTCACTTTCGGGAGAGGGCAAAATTGCCACGTCCATATTTTGGTCGAGACCAAAATTTGGACGCGGAAACGAGCTTCTTTCGACAACTTACATTATTTCCTAATATTCTCTGCATATATAATCTAAATGGTTGTCTGGAAAATCATTATTTCCCTTTTTCTTCCTGAGGTAGCGTTATTTTCTAGTCCAAGTACCCTATCATCAAACAAGGTCATGTTAAATATCCTTTAACATTTATTCCTGATAATAATTATATATTTTTTGGAGTTGCTGAATATAGTGATATGATCATTAATCTTCATTTTTATTCGTTAATATATCTTAGTGGAGGTATGAATATGTTAGATATTAGTAAACTGGGAAATAATTGAACGCACGCATAACGGTAAGATTCGGGACACCATATTCTCTATGGCCGCGCACAGCTTTTTTCAGCGGCCGTGCCGATCCGCGTACCCACGGTTACCATAATATCGCTTCGATTTATCACCACTTCGGGAATCTTAATCGACCAGATAGAACATGCCAGACGGCAAATTCGTTTACAGACCAAAGACACTACATGTGAATATGTGATCTTTACATCCATGAACATGAAAAATGGTTACTTTCCAGCTAAGTTGACCCTCTCCCCTGAACGCCCACGATGTCGGCAATTTAGATAAAGTCAACTTTAATTTAAAAAAATAAATAAAAGATGTAGTTCGCCTCGAAGAGCATCTTCGATGGGAATGCTGCACCCGCGGCTCGAATGGCAGATTTTATTTAGCTTTCTTGGGTAACTCGGCCAAGGTTGCAAACGTAGATGGCGCCATTATAAATGTCCCTTTAATTGACAGAGTGTCATATTTACGGTGATTGCTGCTATGACCGGACGCAGGCGGCATGGCGGATTTAGTTTTAAAGAACATTCGCGGCAGCCTTCGGCGGGCATGGCGGATTTAATTTCAAGTGCAATCGCCAGCAGGCCGCAGGCGGCATGGCCGATTACTTTTTAAGAGTAATCAGTAAGCAGGCCGGGGCGGGCATGGTGGATTTATTTTTAAGTGCGAGGTGGCAGCCCGCGGTCGGCATGGGTCCGTTAATTGGCGCGTGCCTTGGCGGGAGGCTGCAGGCGGCACGCTGTGATAGTTTTGCTCTCTCGCCTTAAATAACCACGGGAGCGTGGTACCAGGTCACAGAAATCACCTTTCCAAAGTATTGAAATTTTCAAACACGATTATCTCGAATATAGATTTTGAGAAGGAGCGCGCAAAAGGGCTACTTCGTGAAACCGGCAACGATGTATTGCTGGAATTGAAGGACTTCCTGCATAAACACATCATCTACATGTACATGTACATGTATGGGCATGCCATTATGCTAGACTCGAGGGCAGAATATGATATTTATATGACTGTTATGTACATAATTGTAAACTCATCATAAAAGGTCACTTGTTATGCTTGAGGTTTTAACTTGCTCATACAGGAGAAAGATTGTGATCTCGTGTTCATATTCATGTTTTAATTTGACCCAAAGTGTAGCAGATTTTCCAACCTGCAAAAAGTAGTACATGTATACAAGTTCATAACTGTGGACACTGGTGTCCATGTTATGTACTATACGTTACACTAGTGACATGATTGATATAATTTTGAATCTACTCAGACTTATTTTGCCTGTACTTTGAGTGATACTACAAGTTCAGTCAGAGCTGATTTCATACTGCCGTACATGTATGTGTGCTTTCATGATTGTGTCACCGTGCTGTAAACTGTACATAAACCCGGTGTCCACTTCCGTACTTGATTTCTAAGAATATAGCGAAATTTATGTTATGAGTGCTTTATACATGAGAACTAAAACTATACAAAAGTACATTCTTGAAAATATTAAAGAATAGAAATAGATATTATATTCTTACTGAATTGGGCCTTTTTTAGTTGTTCCACAAATAACTTTAAAACTTTCTGCTGCAATATTATGTAACTCAGACCTTTCAGCATCACTTCGACATTCAGAATGATTGGTGTCTTCTTTTCCCAGAACTTCCTGCCTTCCTGACTCTGGGTATATAATCTTAGAGTAACATAGGCCCTAAGATGCATGTCTTATAACAGACTCGTGAAAACTAGTGAATGAAGCAAATTACATGTACATCACTACACACTGATGTAGTGACAGTCATGGTTGAAACTAACAGTGATAATCTGTCATATAAGTATGTACATGTCTTCATACTAAGTTAAAAGTAATGAGATAAATTGCATCTAAGCACTTAATTCATGGGGTACAATTACATGTACTGTATGTACATGTTGTGAATGTAACATTACATGTACATGTCAAAAAAGGGCATTTTTAGGCATAAAACTGTCACCAATACTCCCTTATTCAGATGACATTAACATGAAACCTTGTTTTAAGCTTCTCTGGCATGTCCTTTCTGAAACAACTAGCACATCAATGATGTGGCGCTCATCCGGCATCCAGCAAAGAAATTCAAGCAATTTGTACTTTGAACAGAGTAGACACTGTAATGAATACATGAAATGTACATGTATTGGTTACATGCATGTACAGATGATGAAGTGCCTACATGTATTGCAAATCTGGCTAAATGTGGTTTTGGAAGGAGACAGTGACTAAATTAGCATAATTAATTTTGTAGACAAAATTTCAAAATTCTGTGTAGAAGTTTAATGAACCTCATGAAAGTCTTTCAGATGGAACAAAAAAAATTGAAATCGGTCAATAAATGAGGAAGGAGAAGCAATTTTTGTGATTTTTGAATAAATATCGCATAAATTAGCATAATTATTTTTGTAGACAAAATTTCAAAATTCCGTGTAGAAGTTCAATGAACCTCATGAAAGTCTTTCAGATGGAACAAAAAAAATCGAAATCGGTCAATAAATGGAGAAGCTTTTTTTGTGATTTTTGAGAAATGCACGTAAATTAGCATATTTAATGAGTTTCAAAATTCTGTGTAGAAGTTTCGAATCCCCCACCTAGTGCTATCATATAAAGCAAACGGAATTAAAATCGGGTAAGAAATGGCGAAGAAGAAGCATTTTTTGTGATTTTTGAATAAATATCGCATAAATTAGCATAATTAATTTTGTAGACAAAATTTCAAAATTCCGTGTAGAAGTTCAATGAACCTCATGAAAGTCTTTCAGATGGAACAAAAAAAATCGAAATCGGTCAATAAATGAGGAAGGAGAAGCAATTTTTGTGATTTTTGAGAAATGCGCATAAATTAGCATATTTAATGAGTTTCAAAATTCTGTGTAGAAGTTTCGAATCCCCCACCTAGTGCTATCATATAAAGCAAACAGAATTAAAATTGGATAAGAAATGGCGAAGAAGAAGCATTTTGAAATTGTGGACGGACGACGGACTACGGACGCCTCGCCACAGCATTCCCATATGGATTGCATAAAAAGAAGATATCACTAGAATAAGACTGTGTATTCTAAATGTACCCTTGATCTGAACCATGCACATATATGGCTTATAAATCAATAAACAACAAAACATTATAGCTTTATTAATTATAGTCATAGCATATAATTAAACATTCCATATAGTATAGGAATATAATGCAATGCAATGTAAATTATAATCCTTCTCAGTTGTTCGTCATCCAGTAAAATTGTTACAAAACAGGAAATGGGAAAGGAAATTATGATGACTGGCTAAAAATTGTGCTTAGAATACCAACACTGATACTCGTAAATGTATAAATTAACTATACCGGCCCAATCGGCTCGCTTGATTTCAAGTTATTGCCTTGCTTATCACAAAGCTATGCATCTCCATAAAATTTGTATTGCATGATTGTTGGCATTGACAATTTATGAGATTTTAAGGCGACATTTCCACTACATTATTCTTCCAAACTGACATAAAATGAATCAGAAAGCTCACAAATTATTTTTCACCTTTCCCGGAACTCAACCTTCTCTTTAAAGGTAATGTATAGGAAATAGGAAGGTTATACACTTACAATGTACCTGTTCCGGGCATCAAGCATGCAGATAAAAGTCTATATCTCTTTCTCTCACTCAAAGAAGCAGCTGAAGTTCCGTTGTTGAGAATGTTCTACTCTATCAATCAGGAATATAGATACACAGAGTGACTGACAGTTCAGGAATTTTACCTAAAAACAAAGGAAGAAGAACAATTATGCAATATATCAGTGGCTGATTTAGGGGGGGTGGGCACTTCAAGCCTGTGCCCCCGCCCCCTTTTAAAGATATATGTACACTGTGCCCCATCTTTTTGAAATTGTGCCCCCCCCCCCCCCCCCCCCCCCCCCCCCCCCCCCCCCCCCCTTGGAATGGACTTTTTTTTTTGCTTGTCAGAATTTTGGAGGATAACTGGACCAAAAAAATCTGACATATTAAATTTTTTTTCTTTGCTTGTCATAAATTATTTTGAGATTTGCGTCCCCCTCCCTTCTGCATATTGTAGAGCTTCATGTACCTGTATACATGCATAGCATACAAAAGCTAAAGGTAAGTTACTGGGGGGACTACATGTATGGTGCAGTTTGCCTGGCCCAGTAAATGGGGTTTTACAGTCGCACAATGAAAAGTGGGATGCTTTGATCATGTGAATCAGTAGGTAATTTAGGCTTTCCCCTTGAATGCATCTAATATTATGACAATTCAAAAGATTTGGACAATGAAGATTACTTTGAGCAGTGATTGAAGGCTAAATGAATGCCTCCCCTACCCTTCTCTCTCTCTCTCTCTCTCCCTTGATTTCCCTCTCTACTCCCTGTCTCTGCCTGTCTCTCTCTTTCTCTCTCTTTCTTTCTCTCTATTTCTCTTTCCCAGCTTATCTAATTCCTCTCTGCCTTTGCTTTCACCAATAAGGACAAGTAATAAAAACAAATGTTTGTTTTTCCCATTTTTACACATTTTTAGGTTTACATGCAGTGTACATGTATGTAATGTACATGGTTAGCGCTTGATGATATCAGTGACAAATGTTATGTCAAGTGCACACCATTGAATTTTGATACTGCAGTCAAAAGTGAACGACTTTCAATATTTTGCTCAATTATTTGTAAATCTGCATTTCATTTCTATCTTATATCAAAACAAGAACACAGATCTTAATGAAATAGTACACATGTGAAATTAAAAAAAGGGAAAGCAGGAAGAACGTGAAACTGGTCTGCATACCTTACTTGTTAAAACATTTATCATCCTGATGTGTTTTAACTGTGACCGGATGAGTGGACTGGATGAGTGGGCTACTCCACTCATCCAATATATGTACTCTAACCATTATGGTCTCCATGAAAAATAGACAGTTTGACAGTATGCTGCCTTCTAAACTCTAATATCGATACAATGACAAGCATGCGCTATTACTGTAGGTTTGTTGAAGTGACAAAGGTGGGTGGGGGTAAAATGAATGGTTAGAGAAAACTGAAGAAGGTATGCATGTGCATCTAGTAGGCCTCATGAAGGAGAAATTTATTACAGCTGAAGAAGACTATAATATTTTTAAGGATAGGCTATCGGATAGAGAGAAAGAAAGGGTACGATGTAAGAAAACGCCACCTGCAAAAGATATGACTCCGGAGGACTTTGGAAGCCAAAGTGAAAGAGAGAAAGATTGGAGGGGGTTTATGAAATAATTTTGTCATGGAGAAAGACTGAACGAAAAAGAACTGGAGATGAGAGAGACTGGTTCAAGATGAAGGAATAGAGACTGCCAGGGATACATGTATAATAAAGGGGGTCAGGTTGACTCGTCACTAAGGCCAACTTGGCAATAAGGTTCTAAGTGGTGAATTGCAATCTACACAATGGATCGTTAAATAGCCATAAATTTTACAGAATTCGACCTCTTGAAATTTTCAACACTACAGTATGGTCGGGGGTCCTAAAGCTACGCACCATACAAATCACATACACGCGCACTGCAACGCGTTCAAATCAGGCTAAACACACACAGTCAATTTCAATATCAAGATTTGCATTCATTTATTGCATGTGCGTAGCTTGGCTTGTCTCGAACGGGTGGGTTGCGGGAGCGGGATGGGAGCGGGAACGGGCACACCCTTTCGAGACAAGCCCCCCCCCGTTAACTCGAATGGACGCGTTCCCAGCCACTTCGAGACAACCGGGGGGGCTTTCCTCGAATGGGTGTGTTGAGTAGACTTTTGTAACAGACGTTTTAGAAATTTTTGAAAAATGTACTCTTGCTGTTTTTTTTGTTTTTTTTTGTCTAAGATGTAGAAAATATAATAAAACAGTATCTAAAAAAGCTTTTGACAAGGAAATCATTATTTGTGCAAAAAAAATAGAATTTAATAATTACATGTATGCATTAAAACACACGGGGACGAAAGGGCAAGTGGCGTAGCTAGGATTTTTGTATTTATTATTATTTTTGTTTGGCGTGACCTGGGCCCGTAACATAAAGAGTGTTTAGCTGATATCGCTGAAAGCATGACCGGAAAAATGAGGTAAGTACCTCCGTTTTATTCATATTATATGACGATGTCAATATTTTTTAATAAATCATAACAGTTTTCAGTTTTCCTCATGTCCTTCTCAGTCTCACCAGTGGCGGCACCAGGATTTTTAAAGTGGGGGGGCGGCAAATTGGGGGCAACAGAAAATTTGCCCCCCCCCCCATGCCCTCCTTGGTGCCGCCAATGAGTCTCACCTGGGCGTTGTGGCGTGCGCCTGTAATCCAGCTACCAGTGGAAGTTACAAACTGATTCAGCGGACCCAGGTTCGAGACTGAGTCACGTCTTTCGGATGGTGACGTTAAAGGTCGGTCCCAGACGTAAATAATCATATCTGACTGATACACGTCTGTAAAAACCCAATTACACACACACACACACACCATGTTAATGTTCATTCTCCATTGCCATTCTCACTCTGCTTACTTGCTACAATCTACACTTGCTTGTTATCTACAACCCTCGCATACATGTATGTATGACTATGAGAGCACTTGCACCGGCATAGCACTATACTTAGACTGAAAATTCTGTCTCTCGTTCGTTAGCTCTTCAGAAACGCTCCATTCACTCGCCTGTGCAAACCGAATACACATTGACTTACACACAGTTTGAATGCAGCGTAAGATTTTCAAACCGAGAACAACTTGGACCCTGAATTACCTGAAAAAGGAGCATGAAAAGGAATAAAACAATAAAATTGGTAAGTTGAACATGTTCGTTTTAAAAGTATAGAGCCTAGGCCTAATCTATTTAATTTACACAAATATTGTTAAAATGTGAATAATACGATTTTGAAAAACGACATGCTTACTGTCAAGCGGCTGACAGTGAGTTTGTTATCTACAACCCTCGCATACATGTATGTATGACTATGAGAGCACTTGCACCGGCATAGCACTATACTTAGACCGAAAATTCTGTCTCTCGTTCGTTAGCTCTTCAGAAACGCTCCATTCACTCGCCTGTGCAAACCGAATACACATTGACTTACACACAGTTTGAATGCAGCGTAAGATTTTCAAACCGAGAACAACTTGGACCCTGAATTACCTGAAAAAGGAGCATGAAAAGGAATAAAACAATAAAAGTTGAACATGTTCGTTTAAGTATAGAGCCTACGCCTAATCTATTTAATTTACACAAATATTGTTAAAATGTGAATAATACGATTTTGAAAAACGACATGCTTACTGTCAAGCGGCTGACAGTGAGTTTGCACAGGCGAGTGAATGGAGCGTTTCTGTCTCTAGTCTAAGTGAAGGGCCGACCCTATCCAAATAAGAGGCTAACGAACGAGAGACAGAAAATTTCGGCTATTATGGCCAATATGCCCAGTAATCCTCAACTTGGCAAGAATCCTACCTACATATAGGATATCAGTACGATTTGTATGGAGCGGAAAGCGGCTTAAGAAACTAAGTAATAGATCTAGTGCAGCAAGATCATTCGCTGTCAATTGCTCGTGGTCTAGTGGTAAAGGTGTCTGGTCAGACTCTCGGAGTATTCTCTTTCTTTACTGCACTCGCGTTTAAGGTCCCGAGTTCGAATCCTGTTCTTTCTTGCCGATAATTTTTTCAGTTATGACTCGATAACGATAGCGTTTATTCCATTATAAATAACTGAATTTCAACGATGAAAACCAAGAAACTTGACTAATTATTCACTTGTTCAGGCGGGTTTAATGGCGGCTGGGCATAATAACGACTTTGGCCAAAATTTCGGTCTAATAGATACTATACTAGGCACGCTCATCAAACACGAGAGGTCGCATTCTCCGTGTTCATTTCTGATGTACAAAAGTTGCGACACGCTAAATCGGTCACCTGTCCATTCGCTTTCATGCACACCCCCTTCAAAGTTCCCATTCTAGGGGCTTTTATATAAATCAATGGTTAAAAGAAATCTGACATCATTTTCCTTGCGACTTCAGCTTTACAATGCAAGTATTTTTCGCCGACGCCGACATCATAATCCATACGCAAATTGCGTTTGAATATGTCTATAAGTACCACTTTTGCTTCAATTTGTCCGATTTCGTGAATATAATTTAAGTATCAGACACATTACATCAAAAGTACATATTCTACTATAAAATTTAAATTGTAAGAATTGATTTGATACCAAATTCGTGACGGTTCTTTCTGCCACTAACTGCCAAGACGGCTCGAAAAAACCCTTGTCAGCCAGTTTCGCGGTGAATTTTCCAACATGTAGTCCCGTATATTGACAAATTTGAACCGAATGCAACACGCGCATGCGCACTGATCAGCTGATCTCTCGGACATCAAAAATGCCGACGAATTTGCCCTGACTGCCCACTGGCGAGGTTGTCGCATATAAAAAATCATAACTATAGTTATATTAAATTTTACGTCTAGATCAATACATTTTCATGTTCTGTGACAAAATCTCTTCAATTTAAGGTAAGTTTCACTAGATTTTCATGAGCATTAAAAAATATGTGAGCGTGCCCAACTATACTAGGCCTAGTCATAATTGCACTCTGCACTGTTAATGTTACGACTTTTGCAGTTGCAGCTCACATTTTCAACAAGGCAGTGTATACAGCCACACGCGTGTGTCTTTACCATCCAGCCCACTCACGGGTACATTACTGTAAAATAGTTGGTATTTTCTGTCGCATGTACTAAAGGTATGGGAGGAAAAATAAGATAAATATTTTAAATACTTGCTTTCAAATTCAGCCCTTAAAAATCTCACTCCTACCTCAAATGGCCGTTAGGAAGAACTTTTGATATTTTCAGCAAAATCCAAAGTCAAAATCTTGTCCAAAACCGGAGAAATCCCCGCCGATTTGTTTCGCGATCGCGTGTTGTTTACAAACTGCCGATGTCTTAGACTAAAATCGGCCAATAAAATTTTTGTCCACGAAGAAACTCGGGATCGCAAGCGCACATCGATCTTTACGATCGCGCACACAGAAAATCAGAACTTTTCCGTGTATGCCATAGGGACCAAATTTTTGAGGACAAAACTCTTTTGGGGAGATGTCAGCGCCCGCGGCGACCAGGAAATGTACACAATGACTCCGATAGCTCGTTTCGCGAGAATCAACAGTAAATTACGGATTTCATTTTTTGGAAATATCTTTTCCAACATTGGTGAGTTGAATTTATTGTATTTCTTGGATATTTTGGGGTCGGTTTTTGAAAATTAAATGCCGATTTTGAGTGAATATTGGTGACTTTTGTGCAGTGGTGTTTTAAAAAGATGAGGTGTATGACTGCCTACATTATACACACGAAGTATAGGAATGTAGCTATGAGTGATCTAGCCACACGCGTGTGGTTGTATCCGAACCACGTATAGCCTAGCTGGATACAGCCACACGCCGGCATTAAGACCTATTGTATCAGTTATCACCACGTATTGTATATCACTGATCACCGTCATCACAATCAAAATAACCTCATTTTTTCATTAAATTCTTACATTCTAGGCCTACGCCACTTTAATTTCCTTGTATCGTTTCAATTTCTTTCTCACCGTCTTCTCTCCTGGATTTTCTAGTCTTGTTACAAAGGTCGTCTGTTTAACAGCAAATTTTCACACTTTTTCTACTTATGATGTCATGTCCCTTCTGGCTTGCTTTCGCGACGGCTCTGTCACTGACGTCTGTGTAGCCTTTTGGCAAGGCCCTCGTGACTTGGCTATTTTTCTTGGCAAGTAAGCTAGTAGTGGCTGCATAACAAGACTAGCCGCCCAGCCCGGTGAATGCGCTATCGAGCGACGTGTCGCGAGTGGCCTTTTGGAACCTGGCTTGTATTTCTTATGTTATCCTTTGTTCCTAGCGAGGATCTGCTACCTTTTTGGTAGGAGCCAATCAGCGAACGTATCTTCGCATGACGTCAGCATAAATTTGGTATGAAAATCGCCTTCAACACATTGAACAGCTGGCTCGCTCAGTATACTGCACCCGGCGCAAGCTACATCATGAACGAAACACATGGAAAGCAAGCCCCGCAGAGACCGTTGTGATTGGTCGATAATCCTCGGTGTAGGCGTGTTAGCATACGAATGTCAACTCGTGAATAATTCATATCGGACGATGGAAACCCAGGTTGCAAAAGGCCTCGCGACTAAAGTCGCTCGATCGCGCGTTCACCCGGGCCGTGTTGATTCTTTTCGTCGCCGGCTAGTCTCATCTCAGGCACGCATGAGGAAAATGGCCAAGTCACGAGGCCTTGTCAAAAGGCTAACGTCTGTGCCAGTGTTGTAGCTAGAGCATTTTTAGTGGTGGGTGCAACCTCACTGACTTTGACCTGCGTGTGGTGTGGAGTGAGCTCAGCGAACTCAGCTTCACGACTATCGACCAGGGGTTCCGGGCAACGCCGCAGCGGGGGTACAGGGGGCAGCGCCCCCTAAGCTTTTGCCTTATACAATATTTAAGGCCCACAATCCCAATTTCTAGATACCCAAATGACTTAAAAGAGTCACACATGAATGGCTGTAACTGAAACAAATTCATACTGCATTAGTTAGTAGATATCATTATATAACACTACAGTACAATGTCATTATACTGAATAAAATGTGTGAAATGGATAATGAATTAAATGCAATAAAAAACAAACAAAATATAGCTGTGTTGTTTCATTCATTCAGCTGTAATACTTAGTACTTACTTACCTAAGTCAGCTTCACTTTCACTTTGTAACGCCTTTCCTTTTTTGTGCCCACAACTTGACCAAACCACGTAATACTAAATACTTAGTGGTCATATTGACCACTTCGCGGGACTAATGCAAAAATACTACGAATTTTCTATCGCATGTACTAAAGGTATGGGGGAGGAAAAAGATATTTAAAATACTTCCTATCAAATTCAGCTCTTAAAAATCTCACTCCTACCTCAAATTGCCGTTAGGAAGAACTTCTGATATTTCCAGCAAAATCCAAAGTCAAAATCATGTCCAAAACCGAAGAAATTCCCGCAGATTTTTTTTGACGATCGCATGTTGTTTTTATTCCGCCGATGTTTTAGACTAAAATCGGCCAATAAAATTTTGTCCACAAAGGAACTCGGTATCGCGTGCAAACCATCGATCTCTACGATCACGCATGCAGAAAATTGGGACTTTTACGTGTGTGCGATAAGGACAGAATTTTTAATGACCAAATTTTTGAGGGGAGATGTCTGCGCTCGCGGCGATCAGGAAATGTACACAATGACCTCCGATACCCCGTTTCGCCATAATTGACGGTAAATTACGGATTTCATTTTTGAAATTACCTTTTCCAACATCGGTAAGTTGAATTTATTGTATTTCATGTATATGTTGGTGTCGGTTTTTGTAAATTAAATGCCGATTTTGAGTGAATGTTAGTGACTTTTGTGCAGTGGTATTTGAAAGTGTTGAGGTGTATGACTGCCTAGATTCTACACACGAAGTATAGTAATGACGCTTTGAGTGAATTTGACTGCCTTTGGCTTTGCAATAGGAAATCATCTTATTGCGAACCAACCCCACACGATATGTCCCCGGCCTTGGTCGCGGACGCCGCCGGGGATGCGGCCGGAGGCATATACGTACGTAGCTAGCTAGCTATCATACGTTCGGATTACAATCAATTTATATTTGAATTTTCACTTTAGTTTCAGGTTATACGAGTGTATTATACTTACAAGTCAAGAAATAATATTTATGGTCAATATCAAAGCACAACAAGGTCATTTCTGCGCATTATGTGTGTTTTGGGGCAATTAATACACATCAAGTTTGGGGAAATAGTGGTGTGTGTGTGTGTGTGTAATTGGGTTTTTACAGACGTGTACAGTATCAATCAGATATGATTATTTACGTCTGGGACCGACCTTTAACGTCACCATCCGAAAGACGTGACTCAGTCTCGAACCTGGGTCCGCTGAATCAGTTTATAACTTCCACTGGTAGCTGGATTACAGGCGCACGCCACAACGCCCAGTGGTGGGCGGGAGACTGATTTTCAGCCAGAGTGCCGGGCGGAAAACGTGAGTGGTGGGCGGGCCCGCCCACCGCCGCCCACCGTAGCTACATCCCTGTCTCGCTTCGCTCCCAACTCAGCAAAACATCATGTCTGGCAGAGGAAAAAGTGGAAAGGCCCGCACCAAGGCAAAGTCTCGCTCGTCCCGTGCCGGTCTCCACAGACTCTGTGCACATAAATACATGCTCATTATATATGCAGACTGACAGAGCCGTCGCGGAAGCAAGCCAGAATGGGGCTGACATAAGTAGAATTAGAAAAAGTGTGAAAATTTGCTGTTAAACAGATGAACCTTTGTAACAAGACTAGAAAATCCAGGAGAGAAGACGGTGAGAATGAAATTGAAACGATTCAAGGAAATTAAAGTGGCGTAGAATGTAAGAATTAATTGGAAAAATGAGGTTATTTTGATTGTGATGACGGTGATATACAATACGTGGTGATAACTGATATACAATAGGTGTTAACATGGTTAATGCCGGCGTGCGGCTGTATCCAGCCATAGGCTACGTGGTTCGGATACAACCACACGCGTGTGGCTGTATAACAGTTATGCACTTATCAATTGTAAGACGCACCCCTCGACCCCCGGGAATGGTGCGTCACTTGTCAGATGTGAGTCGGATTTTCCTATACCATGACGCACCTGTGTGTCTCGACTATGACGGACCTTTTCTTACAATGACTGTGCCTGGACGAAAAAATATGACGCACCAGTTCTAGACTTTGACTTACCATTGTGACGCACCCCGTCATGGTAAAGCTCCGCGCGCACGTGGCACGCTATGCATCGGCGCGGCGCTAGTATAGTATTGCATGCATTGTTGATATCGACATGCATGCATGAACGCTAGCTGAAGACACAAACACACGTTATCATCCTGCACGCTATTGAGGCCGAGCTCGAGATAAGATTATCGGCGATGACATATGAAAATGTGCAGAAGTCACACAGTGCAATCGCTGACATTCTTGTGACGTCAACACATGAATATTCATGTCTCAATCCAGCCTAGCACAAATGCTACCGATCGCGATCATCGCGGCAAGAACCGAACCAGCCAACGCAGTGCTGGAACGAACGGGGTAAAAATAAACAAAGTAACGAAAAATACCTTATTTCTTCCCTTTTTTGAGAACCCAGACAGAAGACAGCATGAGAGAGGATTTGAGATCAATTATTATTATTTGGGGGTTTCCATTTTATTTGATGTCATCAAACTCGATTTTGGGCGCCCGGTGCGAAAGTATAGATTCCATGTCAATATATTTTTTTTTATATTCAAGGAGTTTGCATGTTTAAAAGCCCGGTACGCGGTGAGTATTGCGCGGACAGACCCGTTTGTAAACATAGCGAGGCATTATGACGCACCCATGTAAAATGACCGACTATGACGCACCCCATTCTCCATGCTGTGACTGACCAAATGCTTCCATGACCATACCCTGCGTCATTCATTTGTTGGTAAATTACCCAACCATGACGCACCTTTCCCGGGGGTCGAGGGGTGCGTCTTACAATTGATAGGTGCATTACGGTACACTGCCTTTCAACAACATTGCAACAATGACTGAGTGACCAGTCATGACCAAACCAACCAAACCAAGTTCAACAACTACTTCAACACATTAACATATGAATTTCGAGATCTATCCATATATTCAAGGTCACAATCAATGAATATATTTTATTCATAAAGTTATTGAAACTTACATTTCATTCGACAGGCGCATGCCGATTGTTATTCGTCGCCATACAAGTAAATACATGTATCTATTGTTTGTATACACGTAAGATCGCAAGAAATAGTCGTCGAACTCACCCATTGTAGCGTATTCAATTGTGGCTAAAATTCAGTTGAGCGTAGCGGTATAAATCTTTAATGAAGAATCGCGATTATATGGGTACCGAAAAGCGAAATTATGCATGAAAATTAATTCTTCCCTACGCTGTCCCCGCTGTCATGCTTTTGCCTTTGATCTCGGTCTACCTTGAAATGGTCAGGTTTTATCCTCATATTTCCCCCAAAATATAGGTTATTTAAAAACATTTCCATTGAACCTAGTACGATATAAATATTTCAATATTTCAAAAGAAGCAGTAAGGTGAGGAAAGGTTGTGGAAGTCAATATGGGGATTTTTTGTTTTCCAGGGAATCTCCTTTTATTCTAATTTCCTAAATTATTCGTTCTATTACTCTCTCTCTCTCTCTCCCTCTCCCTCCCCCCTCTCTCTCACACACATACACACACACACACACACTCTCTCTCTCTCTCTCTCTCTCTCTCTCTATCTCAGGCTCTCTTAATTTCTTCCCCCCTCCCCCCTCTCTCGCACTCTCTTTATTTGTATGGTGGGGCGGCAAAACCTCGTATCTCAAAATAGTCAAATGTTCAGGAGAGTGGGTGTCTCTCCTGGGGGGGGGAGATTTCTGACAAATTCCCTGGTGTGGGAGGGGGATACCGCCCCACGCACCGTCCCTCCGCTCGGTCGCTTCGCTAAGTGGTGTATCTAGGGGGCAGGGGGGCACGTGCCCCGTGTAGCACTTCGAAGGGGCGCGCAAAAAACGCAAAGAAAAATAGGGGGAAATGAAGAAAAACTCATAATCTTTAATAGGGATTACGTGCCCTCGAATTCGCAAGGTAAATGCACTAGAAATATCTCGTTTTTGAAGGTTTAAAAAGGCGATAATTTTCCAAAGCTCGGTCGTTTTTCTCCCTCGCATAATTATTTTCTTTCAGGATCTCGTAATTTCGCGCCCCCTCCCCCCAGTTTATAGTTCTTAAATAGCTTAAAGGGTTCAAAAAGTGCGAAAAAATAAAGATGCAATTGCTTGGTTCGCTCCTGCTAAATATCGCGCCTCAAATATAGGATAAAGTGTATAAAACAGCATTTGCAAACGTTCAACTTTTGAAAGAAATCTCAACATCAGATCGCCTTGCTGAATTTCTCGACTCTTTCTCAAGAAGTTGATTGTTAAGTATAAGCCTACAAGACGTCTCCGTTCATCTCAATCCTCCTTATTAGTTGTCCCTAGAACACGCACTTCCTGGGGGGATAGAGCTTTTTCTCATTCTGGTCCGTAGCCTTGCATCCCTTCAGGACTTCAAATCTGCTCTAAAAACCCATCTTTTTCGAAACAGTCCTATTTAATGAATACAGTTATAATTTATGTTTTTAATGTACATATAACTCTACTTTAGTGTAAGAATTCGATATACATGTATATATTTGTTCATTATTGTTAAACTGTAAAGCGCCATGAGCGTCAAAGCCTGGCGGATACCGGCGCTATATAAATGTTCATATTATTATTAAGCGTATAGAGTTTTCGTTAGTTTTGCTCCCGTTTGTAGAAGTGAGTGAATAGAAAACCGCTTATCAATGTATAAAATTCGACCTTCTCTACCGCTCAGCTGCGGTGGTCAATTGCAAAATTTCCTGGTTAAAATGCACAAGAAATTTTCAGGGTTAAAAATTTCCGCTCGGTCGCTTTGCTCCCTCGCTTGTACCATAACGTAGATATGTTTGGGCACTCGGGGAGGGGGGAGGGGGGGAGGGGTGGGGGGCAAACTTCATTGTCTGCCCCGGGCGCCATAATCCTTAGATACGCCACTGGCTTCGCTCCCTCGCCGGTCATCCCCCCCCCCCCCCCAATCATGAACATGGATCGACAGCCCTGCACATGCTTCACTCTTGAAGTAAGAGAGCTGGGATTTGGACAGGACATCACTCGACTGATTATCTGAAGATTAACACAAACAAGTAATTTTCATCAAAATTTGAGATACAAGGTTTTATCACCCCATTACATTCTACCGGGGGAGGGGGGCTGCCTGCACCTTCCCGTACCGTCTATCTACATGCTGGCTATATTTTTCTTTAGTCACCCGGGAGCAACTGGGCACCACCACCCCTCCCCCCTACTTCTTGGCAAAAAATAAAAACTAATTAAATATGAACGATAAGAAAAGAAGATCACGGTGTGAGGGATAGGGGGCTCCATCCGGCCGTTAATTTGGTACGAGCACGGCCTTAATCATTGATTAACAAATAATAAACTGTGAATCGAGCCCACAGGCATATCAGATGTTTGTTTTTGTAATTAAGTATAGCAAACTGGTAAAAATGTTTTACGTTGAAAAATTAAACTAAGTTTAAAAGGTAAACGCGTGCGATAGTCATGATCATAGTCCTTTCATGTATTGTCATTGACTCGACGGAACCAAGCAAATCCTCGATTGTGAAAAGGTAGGCGCCACCTCGCGCCGAAATGTCTAAACTCTTGGCGTGGGGGCATTCTGCTGGTAAAAATGGTAAAAGGGTATGCTGAATATAATGAAAGAAGGACTCAGCCAGTGGCGTATTGAGCTAAAAAATGAGGGGCTGAACATAGACATACGCGGCACAATTTAGAATAGTTGCAAGCTAGCAAAAAAAAAAAAAAAAAAAAAAAAAAAAAAATGTCACAGATCGATAGAGTTACATTATATCCGTAGGTAATTTCATGCCCCTCCCCTTTTCCCCCTTTTCCCCTCTTTCCTGCCCCCCCCCCCCCCCCCTAGTACGCCAGTGGACTCAGCTGTGGCTGTGGCTGTCTCTGACGACTGACGCAACTAGTTGACCTCAGCTACACCCTCACATTTTGCAGGCGTCACACTGTCCCGAAGTTGAGACAAGATGGACACACGATAAAGCATATGTTCAAATTCGGTTCTGATCGTGTAGACATAGGGCCATTCGTGAGGCATCTTAAGCCATCGTATGACCGCCGGTGGAGTTTCTCAGGCTCCGGCAGCAACTTCGTGTGCGGTGGCAAAATTTTTGGCATGTCAAAAAATTGCGCGAAGACCTTGGCGCAAGTTCATTTTCGTGTTGAATTCGTGTGTCCATTTTGCCCTTCGTAAGGCCCTCGTGAGGGCATCTTGTAGAGTCGTGTGATCTTCGTCTTTACTTCGTGTGACCATCGGTGCCATCGGGCATAGGCCTATTTCGCCTCACGAAGACAATACGAAGGAAACAAGAAGCTGCCCGATTGTCATAGGAAGGCAACACGACTACGTGAAGCCCTCGCAATGCCTGCGGAAGCTTATAAGTGCCAACCAGATGACGAGATAAGAAGACGAGGGAGGCGCAGTTGCCCCCCCCCCCCAGAAATTTCAGAATCATACTTTTTTTAATCGGGTTTTAGACTTCAAGTTATGGGTTCCTTTGAAAGCGATCATCTTGCCCCCCAGGAAAAAAATTCTGCGTACGGCCTTGCTTGTTGTCCAAAATAAGTCTACTTGCCGAGTTCCAACAACTCGTCTTATCGTCATTTATCTTGTCTTCTCGTCTTCTCGTCTTCTTATCTCGTCATCTGGTTGGCACTTATAAGCTTCCGTAAGAAGAAGACCCCGAAGAAGACGAGATGACAAGCTAATGCAACTTGGCAATTCGTCATCTCGTCTTCTTGTCCCAAACAAGTCGACTTGCCAAGTTGCATTAACTCGTCATCTCGTCTTCTTGTCCTAAACAAGTCGACTTGCCGAGTCCAAACAACTCGTCATCTTGTCTTCTTGTCCTAAACAAGTCGACTTGCTGACTTCTAATAACTCGTCAACTCGTCTTCTTGTACCAAACAACTCGTCATCTTGTCTTCTTGTACCAAACAAGTCGACATGCCGAGTTCCAGCAACTCGTCTTCTTGTCTTCTTGTCCATAATAAGTCGACTTGCCGAGTTCCAATAACTCTTCTCGTAAGTTTAACTTGTCTTCTCGTCTTCTTATCTCGTCATCTTACTTATAAGCTTCCTTAAAGTAGAACGCGAATGATTTTAAATATTGGCTTTATACTTATTATTGCATAGATGGCATAAATTAAACAAGGTTATCCAAATTCAACGCTTGGAAACATTTGAAGTAATGATTATTATCAATTATAAAACGGTAAAATACAGCCCCCGATATAGCAGCTGAAGAGCTCCTCGAACGCTGCTGAGATATGTGACGACACACCCTGGACCAGTCCTGTCTAAGCAGACGATGTCCCATAACATCTTACACATTTTTCAGAGCCTATTTTGTCATCTCCTCTTCACTTATTTCTCTTCCTTCACTAGCGTCAGTCGTAATGTTAGTCTGTTGCCTCACTCTTAACTTCGTGTATGGTATTATTTTGATGAAAAATGCAGCGTTAAAAAAATAAAGGAATCAGTCACTTGTAAACAAAATAATACGCCATTGTATTTTCAGCTGCTTGCACCGGGGCATGTTCGGCGTTTCAAGAGGGAACGAATACCATCCTGCTATTATTCGGAGGGCTTTTCAATTTGAAAGTGGGGTTTATTTCATTGATCATTGACCCTTCTCCTATGTATTTACAATCAAACGGTTTTAGCTATCAGAATCAGTTTCACCTTCCCTTTATAATGGTGTGAAATAAGGTCATGTTTAAATACACCAAACTCTTTATAATTTGATAAATAATTGCATTGCAATTACGTTCATTCATTATAGGACGTCGTCTGCTTAAGCAGGATTGATCCCGAGTGTGACGACATCAAAACATCGCTATATTTCTGGCGAATCCTCGGATATTCCAGATGCTGAGAAGAGCTTTTATTTGTGTTGTTTTTATAATCACCAGATACGCAGTTGACATTAAACTTATACGATTGCCATCTGTAAGCTTCCCAGTTTCTAATGATACATTAATTGCCATATTTGTGATTTTCTTTGAATATCTACTTTAAGTATCCGATCAGCAATTGACTTCAGGGGTGTCGCTGTCGGCAAGTGCGCCACCTCCGTCGGCAAAAAAAGAGGGGAAAAGGGAGAGGGAAGAGGAATGCAGAAAAGAGAAAGGAGAAGAAAAAAGGAAAGACAAGAGAAAGGGAAAGGAAAGGAACACAAAAGCAGAAAGAAAAGAAGGAAAGGAAAAGGGAAGGAAAGAAAATACAAGAAAGAATGGGCATATTTTTTGCTCACTCGCTTCGCTCGTTCGCACTGGAAAATTAACCTGTTGACTACTTTAACTCTTTAACTCTCATAGGCTTAATACAGAAGTCACCCGGTTCCCGTAGTCTATGGGTTAATAGGCAAAAGGCAGCCCCCCCCCCCTTCGGCAATGGCTGCAGCCCGCTCCCCCGAGGATTGTCAAAGTTCCGATATTCGGGCAACCACCACTTCATATTCGGGCAGCGAGGAGAAAGAATATCCACATATTATTTGGGCAGCGAGGTTCCGAGATAATTATGTAATTACTGTATGTAACTTCTGTAAATTTTCTCTTCGAAAAATTAAAAAAAAAAAATTGCTCGATCGCTTCGCTCGCTCGCAAACATTTATAAATGGAACAGTTGATATTTGGGCAAAATGCGGCCCCCTTCGGCAATGGCTGCATCCCCCCCTCCCCCGAGGATTTTCAAAGTTCGATATTCGGGCAACCACCACTTCATATTCGGGAAGCGAGGAGAAAGAATAGCCACATAATTATTTGGGCGAGGTTCCGAGATAATAATAATGTAACTTTTTCTCTACAAAAAGTTTTTAAAAATTTGCTTGTTCGCTTTGCTAGCTCGAATTTTTTTTTTTACAAAGTTGACATTTCGGCAAAAGGCGTCAGCCCCCTCCTTGCAAATATAGGCCTGTATAGTAAAGATCTCTACATCTGTGATTTTGTTGTATTATTATTTATGGGGGGTTAGGGTGCAGCATTTCTGTGTCACACCGTAAAAATTTGTCGGCAAATTTGGGTGTCGCACCCCCCCCCCCGCCCCTGATTGAATTTCCAACGCGCACGGTCGGGCGAAAGTTTTATACCAATGGGGGTCACGTGACTCTCAATACGACGTCATGTAACCATTGTGTGGCCTTTGTACGTCCTTCGGGTAAACTTCTTAATAAAAATTCACATCTTCGTGTAGCCTTCGTGTGTGGTTCGGGTGCCGTCGTGTGACCTTCTGTAGGCATCGTACTTGCTTAGGCTGTTGATTGGCTGTTGACCAAGATCGGGGCCAACTTCGCGTGAAATCGAAAATTTCATATTCGTATGGCCATCTTGTCTCAAGTTAGGGACAGTGTGACGCCAGCATATTACTACTACAACCCGGTGACTGCATCACCGAAACTATCCAATTTGCCGTCAGGTATTAGCACCCCAAAACCTCTCACCCAATTCACCGAATAATATATATATATATATATTTTAACCTGGCAAAATAACTATTCTTATATTATTCAAAGTTCATTGTAGAGCCTTGGAGTGGAAATATAGTGGCGTCTTGCGTAACTATTATCATTTGTATTGGATATGAAATAGGATACTGAAATTGCCCTTGAGTTGATTTTATCGAAATTTGTCAGTGTGTAGAGAGATTAGGCTTACCACTAACCCTACACCCCCCGTCCACATTGCTCACCAAATGAGCAAAGGGCGACTACCTGATACTAACGTGTAGCTCTCATTAAATTCTATTCATTATTTTGCATCAATAACTTCATAGTATATGGCATTTATATCTGAATTATATTACCTAACACTATGCTTAATGAGCAAAATATATGATTTATTGTTTTATTTTTTAATTTTATTTAAGCTGTATTCTTTTTGTTTGTATGTGTGAACAGGATCTCTGTTTAAGTTCATTTAGAGCATTATGTTTATAATCATTTATTATAATTAATTTGAAAGACGATTTTTTTTTTTAAAGTACGGACTTATGTTCGGATTTAATGTTGTTGTTGTTGTTGGCTGGTGGCAGCCAGTCAATTTCTGACTACTATTGCCAAGTTCCATTAGAATTCATTTTTAACATGATAATGGTGGCTTCTTATATAGGGTTCATGTCCGTCACGTCGTGACGCTCCTGGCGCTCCAACATCACTATACCCCGGTCATAGCCGATCGGCCAAATAGTTATGCAGCGCTCTGGCTTATTGGGTACCCATTTAACACCTGGGTGGAGAGTGGCAGACATGTCTTGTCAAAGGACGTTAATATATACCGGGCTGGGATTTGAACTGTTAACCTCTTGATTGAGAGTCAAGTGAATAACTCTTTCTATATTTACATGATTTACAAGTAAATCTAAATTTATAAATATATGTTTGTTGGGCTGGAAATCTGGGGAAACTAGTCATAATTAGGCCTATATGCTAAGCCATAACATTTAAAAAGTTAATATTCTGATTTTACGTCGTGGTCATATTATTATCAGAATGTTATCCCTATTGGGGGGAAATCTAGTCTATAGAATTCCATTCCCATTAGTTTGTTCACAGACGCCTCTTTCAGGTAACGTTTGCATAAAGTCTTATCCCACTTACTTAATACTTAGTAAATATACGGTGGTATAGTAAACCCAGCCTCGATGACGGGCGGTCAATTTACATTAGCTCCTAATAAAATCCGACCTTTGCTTCTAATTTGTCATGAATACTTATTTGTATTCTTTTCCGATTTTTTTTTCCATTTTAGGACAGTGTTGGGTTTGTGACAGTCACATGTAAAGAGAGATTAGTCGATCAAAATCTAGATTCCGTTTTGATTTTCTGTCTGCAAGGTCCGGGCATGTCATTAGATTTTATTTTTATGTACTAGTATTAAGTGTGGATATAATCGTCAGCATGATCGGAAGATAAAAGGATATTCAACAAAAAGAAACATTGGCAATTCGATGAAAAGGGGGTGGAAGAAGGGAACGAGGAAACGGGAGAAAAGAAGAGAGAGAGAGAGAGAGAGAGTAAGAGAGAGAGAGGGGGAGAGAGACAGATTAAAAAACCAGAGAGAGAGAGTGTGTGTGTGTGTGTGTGAGAGAGAGAGAGAGAGAGAGAGTGAGAGAAAGAGAGAGAGAGAGTGAGAGAGAGAGAAAAAAAAAGGCGGGAGGGAGAGGGGGATTGGGCCATAATAGTATGTTTCTTTGATATTTTTAATGATGCATTATCCGTGATTATGAACTATAGAATTCTGTCATTTTCTTTTTAAAAGGACATCATTTCCCGTGACATGCTTCTGTATTTGATCACTGGAGTTATACAAATACGGTTTAGAAACCACGTGGTTTGAAATAAACAATAAGACAAAGAAAACGATTAATGAGATTTACTTATTGGTATATTCAGTCATTATAATAGCACCTGCATGCTAATTCATTCGTATTGATCTTATGTAGAGATTCTGTAGAGATTAGACCTGAAGTTTAAAGGCCATGTTAAGTGTCATACAAAGAAAAATGCGGATCTGGTGCCAGGAATTAGAGTTCAAATAACGTTTTGAAGCCATGGCGTATTTGAAATCGACTGTGGGGGAGGGGGGGGGGGGGTGCTTTAAAGAAAGAAGTTTTAACATCTTTGATGCTTTTTTTCCCTTGCTTTTTGAATGGCATATCACAAATGACTTTCAACGGAATTGCGAGCTTGCTAGCTAGATAACATAAGCATTGGCGATCACAATGTCTCTCCTACAGCTAACTTCTCTTCCTATATTTCGAATAATATACCCCCATTCGGTTGTTCGACGCACATGCTCTGTCGACAGTGTATACTCCGCGGTAAATTTCTTACACAAACCAAGATTTCCAGTTCAAGCCTTAATACCTATTGCAACCCTAACGAAATAAAACCCTCAATGATTCCAGTTAATATAATTTTGTACTGTCACTTCCCTTCTCATTATGTGACCTAAAAATTAGAGTGCATGGTCACTTCCTGGTGGTGATATTTATAGGATCTATTCCACATAATTATATCCTTTCAAGCTCGTCTTCCATATATTCAACCAGTCCATGCAATGGAGTTTTGTGTACTTTATACATGCTAAAACGAGTTTTTTGAGTTTTTTAATGGTTATTGCGGTGTTTTTCTCGTTAATTGTAAATTGGTTTGACAGCTATCTGAGAAAAAGTATATTATAGTGAGTAATTATCTTCCTTTAATCGTTAAATTAGAAAAGGAAAATCCGGGTAAGGGGGGGGGGGTGATTACGGGGTAAGGCATCACCTTTTTCGGTTCTGGGGGATCTGTGGTATTGATATGTATGTACATGTAGAGGTATAGAAGTGAAAAAAACACACCAAAAAAACACGAGAGCAATCATATCCATAACTCTTTTTTGGAAGTGGAAAGAGAGGTATATTATATTAAACCATTTAAGCTTGCATCCCCATGGGTTTATCTATTATGGCGCGGAGTGCCCCCATCCCTCTGGACTCGCCTTTGAGTGGTAGACAGTGGAGGAAACTCTTTTCCAAGAATGAAAGACATACAGGAAACAATCAGCGTGGATCATATTGAAAGATAATCACATTGAAAGATAAAGTAATGATAGCTAGAAGGAAACTGGAATGAAACTTGCTGAATATGTCCTCATAATTGTTTTACTTGTATAAAAAGTTACATGTGCCTGATATGCTGATGTTCTGTGTATGATTTCGATTGATTCTAGTGGAGATATTTGAAAGGGACCCCAAACCGAGGCTATACCGCGGCCATCTCTTGTCTTCACCGAAGGGTACCAACAATTTCTCAGATGTGCAAAATTCGTGAACACATCTTTTGTTTTACACTTATTGGTCGCATGAGGGAATTTACAACTTGGCCAGGGATGGAATTATATTTCACCTCTTATTTGTATGATAGTCATGTGGAAAAACTACACAGCTGCTTTAAGCTTGGAATTCCCTTCCATCAAATTCATCAACCTTAACCACAGAATCTGACAAAAAGTTTTGTGTGCCATCCGAGTTACAAAAACTATACATTATACGCTTTAAAAGTTTGTGCAGATCATGCAGTTGGACTTTATATACCCTGTGCGTCTATTCAAATTCAGTCGTTTAACCACCACTCATCAGTTAACTTGTCAGTGCGCCAAAGTTACTCGCACTTATCAACCAGTTCGGGGTCGGTCGGTCATTTAGGGTTCGGACTTGGTACCCAATTTGACCAAACTGTGTTTCATCTGTCTCTGAAAGTAGGTTGGAGTCAGGTGACCACAAGTTAGAAGAAGGGAATTCGCAGCTTCTTTGAGGAACAAAACAACAGCAGCCCAGGATATCGTTTACATCGAAACCATCGGGAAATTATTCGTGAATAGACGGACTTCGTTATAGTTTTGTAGTGACAATCTGTACGCACATAAAGTGAATTTTACAGGTCATCTTTACCCGCGATACGGTAAAGAAGCTCCTTTCCAGCATGGACGAAAAAAAGGTAAATTCTTCTCGACATTTTGAAGTAAACAAAAATTATTTTCACCTAAAATAGGAAATAAGAATGAAATCAATTGGCTAATCGATCTATATATCAAGAAAATTAGCTCTTTGGATTGTTTGTACATTGGGCAATTTCACCTCCTGGGCTGCATGTTTTTATGGATTTTTAATGACAAAAAACCGATACAGTTACAATTTATTACAATTAATATTTTCTGTCTGTATATATTCTGGAGTTTTTCATATAATAACATCTCACAAACATGTATATAATTGATCAAGATCGCCCTTGCCATAATTCTAGAATTCAGTGATTAACAGAAGTTTCTAAATGATAAAAAATAATGTGCTCGGGCTCTCTTCTGCTCTTTCTCCCTTTTGTCATCCAGAACATTACTATTTTTCCCGAATTGTCATTTTTCAATCTTAGAATGGGTGGGTGATTATAACTTCGAAGGCTTGCGCCCAATAAGAACCACTCTCCCACCTTATAACCTTTCACTTTCTTTTTAATTACGATAACTTACAACCTCTTTTCTTTAGACATGTAGTGTTTTCTTTATTTACACCGGTAAGGTATTCATTTACAGTTCATATCAAATGTTTTGCGTTGTGAACCTGAACAGGCAAAAAGAGAAATAAGAAACGTTAACGATAAAGAATACAAGTATTACACACTAAACATTTTACGTTAATAATATGAAAGTTGTATCCTTGCGGTTCCATTCCCATTGTTGTCATGGTCACTGGAATGATACTTTAGATAATTTGGAATAAATATGTTTTCTTATGCCTAAAACTACCTCCTTATTTTCAAAATCAAAACCTTGGCAGACCAACCGGGGTCCGCTCGCTATTCATAAGGACCGCTATTCATAGAAAACCGCTATTCATTTAACACGCGTTATGAATAGCTGTCCTTATGAATAGTTATGAATAGTGGTCCTTATGAATGGAGGTCCTTATGAATAGCGAGGTAATTTGTCTATGGTTTGCTCGCTATTCAGAAGGACCGCTATTCATACCAAACCGCTATTCATTTATAGTCACGCGTTATGGATAGCGGTCCTTATGACTAGCGAGGTTACCCCGACCAACCATCCAAAAAATTTGGGCAGAGACAAACCTGACCTGTACAATATCACAATAAACTCATTTCTGCTTCACTTTGTATTACTGTCATCTTTGCATTTTCAGAGTTGATAGCGGTGCTTTTGTTCTTTGAATTATTTCACCTGATTCATTCCTATATACTTTATGCACATGTAATATTGCGGATAATTAAGAAACTGAACTGAACTGCACTAGACATTAATTGTAGTGGAAATTCTTTTATCTACGTTATGATCAGGTCAGGTGATCTAATGCCTTTGTTTCTTTTGTTATTCTCAAAGTATATTGTATGGTATATTTACATATTCCAATATACATATTTACTTAAATTGCAACTCCTCTATACCCTAGGCAATATTATATGACTGCGGTCATGTATCATCAGTTTTCGTGTAATTTGTATTTATTTTCAAGTAACGTTGTCTACTAATCAGGCGTAGGCCTTATGATATCAAGCTGTGCACGCCTAGCTCCTTCTTAACATTCCAAATTATGGTTATTTATGTACTTTGATTTGATAAAGAAACAAAGTTTACATCTAAATACTTCTATACGCATAGCTGCTCGGGCACATTATGGGGGGGGGGGAGGGGCTGACGTGACGTCTTTTTTCCTGGATATTACACTTTCCATTCCCAAGTCATTGCTAGCGAAACGGGAGAGCAAAAGATTCGATGATTTATATAGTGATAATTTAATTTCGTCATAACAAATGCTAGACAAGATATTAATTCCACAAATATACCTCCTGGGTTCCTGAGGTGACGACCCCGCGATTTGTAAGTTGCGGTTGCCTGAGTAGTTGTAATTCCACCCCCCCCCCCCCCGCGCCTCGTTTGCCTATTCAACACTATCAGTATTCGTCTACTATTCTCCTATGAAACTTATTTTTGTAGGATCAGTATTCTGAACTGTTTTTCTTTTCTTAGCCAATAATAAACAAAACGTGTATGTGTTGTTGTTGTGTGTGTGTTGAGGGGGGGGGGGGGGTATTGTATCCTCATAGATCCTTTTATCTACAACGTCGGGGTGGAGAGTTACATACGACACTTTTACCTATAGAGGATGAGAACTAAAACACTTGGAAATAATATTATTTTTGTATTAACAAATTTAACCTATGTAGAGAGATAAGGTTATAGTAACAATAATTATCTCCCACCTGCATGGTGTATAGGCAGATGTCTTGAGATAGGAGATTAGGGTAGTTGTCTTATGGTTGTGATTATCCGGGTGCATTTCTTGGGGGATAGGGGTGTGGGGGATTACCCTAGAACCAATACCAGTACGGATTTTCCCGTTCTGTTTAGGGACAATTTTCTATATTTTTTTTTTATCTAGAACGCCCTTTCATGACACATCCTTTCATCGAATCCAGGAAGCCCGATCGAATATCAAGCAGCGACCCCCACCCCCTCAGTCAGTTAAAGTTAATATGGATGTAGGTATAACACAGGGTTCTCCAAATAAAATTCTCTACGTTTGGGGGAGAACCCCCTCGCCCTCATCAATATCCGAATACGCCACTTACAGTCCAGGTACATAACCATATAACTAGGGCTTTCCCTACATTGTTTCCACGGTTTGGGGAGCACCCCCTGTCCCTTGTCAATGTCCGGATACGCCACTTCATGGTACCAATCAGTACCATTTCCATTTGACAGCCATCATCACCTTTGTCGTAATCACTTTACTGTATCGGTCAGCGACCGGTTATGAATGATAACAAGTATGTCTTAACCCCCTATCCATTCTACATAATTGCATATCATCGGAGCCAACATTAATGATTGTGTAACATCCTTCAACCTGCCCGCTTTAACTAAATACCTACTGATGAGATAAGCTCAATTAAAAACTTCATATCACACCTAAGCATTGTCTCGACATGATCGGACATTCACCTTTTAAAACAGAAATATAAACTGCTTATAACTAACTTTATATTGCGCAGAAGTTATGTCGAGGAGGAGCAGAAGAAAACTCAAATTTTTCATATTTTCATGATAAAACGGCTCCTCCTTCCAACCATTCCGAAAACAGTCACAATGACTATTCATGAAATTACAACGTCTTACTAACTACCTGAAAGATTCATTAAACATGTTAAAACTTCTAAGTTAGTCTTGCCAAAAGTATCTTTATTGTGGGATGTTTCTTGAAGGCCTTGAACAAGAAAGAAGGGAAGATAAGAAAATAGTATAACAAATAATATCTATAGTATTCAAAGAAAACCTTAAGTATTCGTTTACTTGTTTTCTAAATGCGTTTTACAAGCCTTACATATACTATCCTAAGAGAAGACTTTTACGCGATTTAAATTTTGTTGGTCGTTATTTTCCTGTTCTAAACTCTGACTAATTTAATACCATGCCTTCACCAAAGTTCAACAGTATACAATCAACCTGGAGCAGAGATAGCGATAAGTTTCATTTGATTCAAGCCGTAATAATTTAGCTTCCCTAACTGCTAAAATCATTAGCGATGGGTGCCTGAAAAAAAAGGAAAATAAAAAATTGTTTAAGGTCATGTAGATAAGACCATTGTATTGTGTATTATCATCTCCTTTTTTCGCATTACGATTTCCGTGTTATGTATTTTTCCCAATGTGCAACCGTATACATGCAAATGCTAGGAATCCACACTCTATTCTATCAAAGAGCTTGTAGTTTAAAAGTTGGCATAACTATGGGAGGTTGTTGTGGTTGGCTTTTTTGCAGTGTCAGTATCTAATATGCATCCATTTTTGGGCATGCTATATATGCCCTATATTCTAGTTTATTATGATCAAAGATTAACACCATATATTCACTATAGCTCCGTATCAATCATAATGATGATGGTATTCCTAATTGTTTCGATTGACAAACCTTATCTCATTATCCACTTAATAGCTTATTGACTCCTCGTGTGATAAAAACGTTAAAAAGCTACCTCACCGTTATCTTCTGTTTACTGTCTCTCCTTTGTGAAGTATATCACGCCAAAGTTCCAAAATACAAACTGTTATAGAAAATAAACATGTATAAAGAGGGATGAATAGTCTATGTGTTGTAGGTTTATACTTCAAAGACGCTGGGAAGTTGCGCTCTAAAACCGTTTTGAAGTTACACTATGGTATTTGGATTAAACCCATCAACTTTTCCTCCAACACGATAAAAACTACTTTCTGAAAAATAAACTCATGACAATTTGAATAGCCCTGTCTATCACCTTTAGAAATGTGCGAACATTTTATTATGGTGTTTTACATAATCCGAACTTGATTTCTATGGGCAGTACAATAGGTCTTTGAAATTGCCCTTGAGTTTATTTTTCGAAAGTAGTTCTTATCGTGTTTTCCGTAGATTATGGCCTAGAATACGAAGTTGATAAGAGGTATATTGTAAAAGTAATACGTCACAGCATGACAATAGATGAGAGATATTTGAGGGATTAAAGTTCAAGGGTGATTATCATACGCAGCATTCAAACTATTCAATTTAATATAACATTTATCATCATGTTTATTTTCTTACAGACATATTTTCTTCACATTTTGCAAAGTATGGATATAAGCCTATCAGAGTAACATGAGTATATTTCAACATCTCAACAGCACAGTAAAAAAAATCTTATTCCACACCTTTTATCATGAGTAAAAGCTGGACAGCGCGGGAATGCCGGTGACCGTATAAATCTTTTATCTGATAGTTTATGATATCGAAGGTATAATTATTGCTAATGATACTACGGGTATTTTTCTTCAGTTACATCAGGAAGTAAATTATAAATTCATATTAATGTGTAATGAAGCAATGCTACAGTCTGTGTCTATGTGTACGTGGAAGATAATCTGAAGAATTTAGAGATTAGAGGCAGCTCCACTTAGGCTACATGTGATATTGGACTATAGATTAAAAAGAAGTGCTACGTGATAAAATGAGTAAATACATGTATCTCAAAATTACTACGTGATAAATGAGTAAATAAATGTATCTGAATACCAAATTTATCTTGCATGCTTAATTGCTTATAATATAGGTTTTTGCGGTCAATTTCGTAAGTTCATCAGTCAAATTCATACTACGTGCTTTCAATTTAGAAGAAGTTTGCCGTGTACAAGCATTTAAGCATTCAAATTAATATTTCATGCATTCGTATTAGTACTTTTATCAATCCAATTTAGACTAATTTCATTCGAATTCGCAAAAAATGCACCAAGTTCGTAAAACGGTCATTCAATTTAGAACGGGAGGTGATGCGATTGCGCAATACCGTTATTCCAGCATTCAAATTCACTTGAGAGCATTCTTTTTCGCACACTGAGCATTCGAATTCGTAATTTACGTCGAACACATTTTATTTGGTTGTTATTCTTTATTAATTTTGATATATTGGTTTCGAATTTCATACGAGCTTTTATGCATTCTTTTATTCATATAAGCTTCTTTTAATGAATTCATGTTTATCTCATCTACATATATTTTAACAATTTTTTATAACATTATTGACTTACTTTCTCTAATTTATGGTCTAACAAGTTTACACAATAATTATTGTTCATACTTTCAAGTGAAGATCTATTTCATAATGTTATATTGTTAAATGTATGTAAGTGGGTGTAATAACTAATAAAGTTATTTAGGAAAATTATTTCTTTCATAAAAGTATCTGTGTTTTTCATTGGGGAGGGTTTGGTTAATTAAGTCCATGATTTTGAAAGTTAATGTCACGTCATTCAGCCGTCTATTTCCACGCGATCCAGGCATCTCGGAATATACGTTTGGGTGTGACGATACCAGCGCATGCACTTGTGTGGGGGTGATGGCGTCGATGTTGCGTCTTGCCACTTGCTGCACAAGATGGGTTCTCCATTCTCCCATCGTCATCCCCTCTTTTTCTGCAGCTGCCCTGTCACCCGCTCTCTGATGCCACTCAGCGCTTGACGGACGCCTTGGAGGCAGAATGGGCCATTTCTGTGAAATTGAGAAATGGGGAGTAGGGAGGTAAGCGCTTTAGACTGATGCGAGGGTCGGCGCCAACTAGTAGCTGGGCACGAATTAACTCCAGGGAGCTCCAAAGTACGCGCAGCGTTGGAGCTCCAGGTACAAACAACCAAAGTCGACCTCGCCCATTACTAATTAGTATGGCTAGTCGCATCGCTTAATTTCGGCAGGTAAGATAGAAATTTGTACTTACATTTCAAGAGAATTACTGTAGCTATCTAGGAGGCTCTTTGATTTTACGATTTAACGATTATTTCGATGGAAAAAAAAATGGAATTTCCTCGCCGAGCCGATCTTTTCCCCGTACTGTACCGTCGATTCAAATGACTCGATCGCACTGTGTGATCGAGTCAGCGACGGTATACGGTACATTACGCACCGTGCGATCGAGTCATTTGAATCGACGGTACAGTACGGGAAAAGATCGGCTCGGCGAGGAAATTCCATTTTTTTTTCTTCATCAAAATAATCGTTAAATCGTAAAATCCAAAGAGCCTCCCTGGAGTTAGGCACGAATATGCTGTCTCGTGTTGTCAAAGACCAAGAAAATTGGCTCATTTGCTGGAAGAGGTCGGCCAATTCGATAGCGGTTGCAGCCAAAGAGTCTTCGAAAGAGGCTCTGGTCACCGTCTCATTCGAAATTGTGTGGTGAACGAGGCCAATCCCCGCCGAAACCGCGAAAGTAATGTTACAGTTCTTGCCGCTTTGACGATTGACTATTCGGCGAAATGGGATCTTCTAGTCCAAACGTAACCGCATTCGTCAATGAACACACAGTGGCCAACTACTCTCTCCGCCATGAACCACTGGGCGTATTGTACCCGCGATTCCAGGGTTTGGGGCATTTCTTCCGTCTGGCAAGTCTTCTGCCAGTTTCAAGGAAATCAGCATGCCGTCAAGTGCCCTTGAAATCGAGGAAACCGAGACAGCTGGCTTCTGGGGCATTGATGCCTCCAAGTCCCTCTTCATTTGTTGAAGGGTGGTGAGGGGGTTAGCGTCAACTATGTGTTGCAGTCGCGTTCGCATACCGTTGTCCAGCTTAACGTGGTTGGCCCCTCCTCGCGGCAACTTATGGCACCTTCCTGATCTGACCGTAGATAGGTGGCCACTATGGATCTTGCGGTGCTCTTTTTAATACCAAGGGTGTCTGCAAGTTCAAGATAGTCTGTATGCTCCCCTCCAAATGCATCTATAAGCCTCTCTCTATCTTCGTTCGATATGTGTCTATATCTAACCCGTGGTTCCATGATAGAGATAGACAGCGGAGAGCAATCAACTGAGAGTGCGTCTCAAATGGAAGCGTAATTTGGAGTGGTGTAGACTTATATTACTTGAATATACAAGTCATAAGGCCGATGGAATGGATCTGAGTAATGAAAAGGAAGCCTAACCACGCATTACAAAACAATTTATTTCAAAGTAAATTAATTAAAAGTCAAAATACCTTAAACATGCTAAACTGAATGGGCTTATTACGAAGTGCGAATTTGAATGCTCCCAACCGACTTTTTATTTTGAATGAGATTTTGTATGGGATAAAGTTATCTTCTTCAAATTTAAGTATATAAAAGATAACAAAATTAAGCAATTTAATTTCAAGCTTCTTCACAGAATACTACCGTCAAAAGACAATTTATTCAAATGGAATATTTTAAGTGATAATCAATGTAATATATGTAAGTGTCAAGATACAACAATGCACATGTTATTTGAATGCAAGGTAGTAAAGATCCTGTGGAAAATTATTGACGAATGATTTTTTATATATATGAGACACAAGTAAAACTTGATAATATTGTTATGATAATTGGATTCAATATTGCAGATGAAAAGAACTTCATGATCAATATCATTATAAATTTTGCACAATATGTTATTTATAAAGAATATGATAAGAATTCATGGAAAAAACAAGAGCTAATGCTACGTCTAAAGCCCTGTGGATAAATTTTAAGTTGGAATTACGTCAATATCTGAGCTGTAAATTTATTCGTAAATACCATGATTTAAAGGCAATTTATCAAGTACTTCAGTATCTTTAACTTTTAATGTCATCAATGATTTATTTTGGCAATGTACATATTCTGTAAATATATGTTATTGATATATGAATAAAGTTCCTCGTAATAGGTAAAAGAGAGAAAAAAAATTGAATGAGAAAAGTGTTAAATTGCTTGATATATGTGCGAATTTGAATGACCGAAATACCAAGTTGAATGATGAATTTTACGGTGCAGATTTTTTTCGCTAATTTGAATGACACAAATTGAATGAAAAAGTCCGAAATTTACCGCAAAAACCTATAGAATAATTTAGCTTCGCTGCCTCATGTGCATGGTCGATAATAGGTACGTTCACACGTAGAGCGATAGCATCGATGCTATCGAGGTGTCGATGCTATTTTGGTGAAGACCAGATAGCGTCGAGACCAAACGCTGTCTGAACGCAGATAGTCACGAGATAGAAGCGAGTTTCCAACCTATTCTTGCAGCGAGTTTAGCAGGAGTAAATCTCTGGATCCAGCGACAAAGCATCGACGCTTTGCGGTAGACCACCCACCGCGCTTGTGACTATTTGTCGTGTGAGCGCAATCGCTGCTATCTTCACTCGCTGCTATTATAATTCTATCTGTTTCATGTGGTGCTATAATATAATGCAATGTATGTATTCATGTGATGTACCCTCTTCCCTACTTTTTTTTCCTATTATCATTCTGTCTGTTTCATCTGGTACTGTAATGTAATGTATGTATTCATGTGATGTATATAGGGTATAGTAGGGTAATGTGTATACTGTGTAAGGACGGGGAGGGGGGGGGGGGGGGTTCCTTCTTTTTATCTTTTTCTTTTTTATATATGTGACCAGGCACCACAGTTAGAATGTGTTTTGGTTGGCATGCATGGTCAAATTTTAGTTTTGGGTATTTCCTGAAAGAGTATACTTTTTTCTAAGTAATCTAAAATGTGGAGGCACCAAACAATCTAGAAGTGGTATTTTTGCCAGCTTTTTATCAGACTTATGTGTGTCTTCTCTGGATTTTGTTGTATTACTTTCTTTTTCACGACCCTGAATACTTGTCTCATTTTAATCTCCCATAAATCTCCCGGAGTAAGTTCTTGCATTGATACTTGTGCACTATGATAAACAGGATATGTCTATGTAGTACGCCAAGTTTTAGGACAATCTGATAATCCCTTCATAGAAATTTTCATTGAGTTCTAATCCTCCATTTGTCACCTTAGCACAACACTTTGCAAGTCAGAGTGCTTCAATAGACTGCAAACTTTAAACCCTTATTAAGAAGTAACATTATGAGGGACTGTGCATTCTTCTCTTTGTACATTGAGTTATGAACATCCAATGAGTTATATATCATTTTAAAGCTGAGAATCTGCTCTTTCAGAATCAGACCTTAACTAAAGTATGATGTGGTCTTTAGATATTGATTTACATGTGCTTACCAGAGAATATAGTGTGCATGCATGTGTTTTATTTTGGCATAAGATTGGAGTTCAGTCAATTTTTACATGTACAAGGTTTATTTAAAATTAAGTATTATAACACATGTATTTGCTACTTGATTGTATTATCGATATTACAAATGAATTGTTATTGTGTTATTATGTTGATTTATGAGACATATAACTTCCGCGCGTTTGACCATGCATACCAATTATACTCGGGTCACTCTGTGTGGCGCAGTAATTATTGTTTTGGCAGCGGGTGAGCGATGAATAGTCACGAGTGAGTGATAGAAGCAAGTCGATCACGGCCTGTCTGAACGTACTGGAAATATTTTTGAAACTTACATAGCATCGATGCTATGTACTACGTGTGAACATAACTATTACCTTGAGTGCAGATTCGAAGCTATTGTTGTCATGGGAGGATATAATATGCCACTGAGTATAAAAACTACTTTCGAAAAATAAACTCGAGACACTTTCAATAGCCATGTCTGTCACCTTTAGAAATGTGCGACCATTACAACCGCGTATTACATAATCCGAACCTGATTTCTATGGGCACTGCAATAGGCCTTTGAAATTGCTCTTGAGTTTATTTTTGGAAAGTAGTTTTTATCGTGTTATTTTTTATTTTAAAGAATACCATGCATTTACACCAAACAGCCCAGCTCCTTTCCTGTTTGTTACCATTCCTTTCCCATCCCATTTACTCCCCTTCTCTCTCTTTCTCTCCTTTCCTATGTTATATTCAACGCAAGGTCAGACCTTCTTGGACGGACATAACTCTGTTAGATTAAATATACCCATATTATGTCACCAAACTTTCGGCTTAACATACCAAATTGATATAGATAGACATTGGTTTTCTAGGCTTTCATTGCGTACTTTAAAATAAGCAGTTTATGTATTTCCCACAGTACGAATTTTTATATTAATACAGTCTCCACCATTTTGTATGACGTTTTTGTTCCATATTGTAAAAATGCTTATACCATTCTACACCATTCATATATCAATATGTAATCCCCCTGCAGTAAAATCATTATGGTTTATTCTCTCAATGCTCTATATTCATATTACACATGTATATATATATATATATATATATTCTATTCTGTGTTCAAGAATGTAGGACGGTGTAAAAATAATATACATCCTTTCAACCTCGATACTTAATGATGATGACGAAGGAAATTACGATAATAATAATGATAATAATAATACTAATAATAATAAAAATATTAAAAATAGTAATGATAATATAATAATAAAATAATAAAAGTACTAATGATGATGATGATAACAATACTACTAATAACAATATAATAATAAAAGTAATAATAGTAATAATATAACAATAATATTATTATCAATAATAATAATAATAATAATAATAATATTAATAATGATAATAATGTTAGCATTGTTTTGTTCATATTTGATATACATAATTGTGTACTCGATTTGTTATATGCCTATTGCCTTGTTTTTGTCATATGATTGTATATATATATATACCCTGCACAATGTTGAAGAACGTGTATCCTGGGACTGATTGTTACCCTTTTATTATAACTTTTGAAATAAAAGGATTAAAAAAAAATCTCTCCTCTCTCTCCCCTACCCCCTCTCGTTTTCTTCTTCCATTTCCATTGTATTACAGATTTTGTTATTTTATACCTTCCCTATCGTTGCTTGGAATTGAATGAATACCATAACTTTCCTGTTGTGCATCTCTTTAATGAATCTATTTAAGAATTGTTACATCATTTGCCCCCTATATTTCGAAAAATTCTAATACAGTAGTAGGTAAAACAGATTCTGCAGCCTTACTATATATACTCTATATTCACAGCTCTGACATTTGTAGGCCTACACACGTGACTATCATGTGGATTTTCTTACTATGTTTACTTTATACTTCAAATGCAAGTGGAAAGGGTATCTGACACTTCGTAAACTTTGCAACAACCGGTGAAGTCTAACGGTGATTATAAATGCCGTAAACACACAGAACGGTGAAAGTGCCTGAAGATAGAATAGACCTGTTTACTAAGTGATTCAAATTTATGCATATTTTTGACAACCTGAAAGCTTGCCATAGGCTTGTCAGACATAGCAACAAGTAATGTATGCAAACTGGATTCCAAGTATTGTAGTTCATTCATTAACAGGTTAGTGGAATACCTCGTTACTCCATACATTTGAATCACTTAGTAAACAGGTCTATTGACCGCACCCCAAATTAGCGGCATATATTGACAATTATGTGCTGATCTATTAGTGATGTGAATGTTTCACTGTATATTTATAAAGTAGCACAGACATTTACCTTATTGTCACAGGCCTTATAAACTTACATTACATTAATACAATTTTTAGAATGTACGTAAACTAATGAAAATACGGATGTTTTGTTTCCATATTAAATTGTCGTACACGGCGTTGCTATTGCTTCAGATACTTAAAATAAAAAGTTCACCGTCAGGTCGAATAATTATGTTTTGATAACTTTTTTTCTTTATTCAATTACAGGAGTTTTCCCATTCATTCTCGAATGCAGCATACGACGCAACAGAGTCACAGTCTACGTTATTTAAGGTACACTGTCTCATTGGCGTGGAGATCCCCCCCCCCCCCCCCCACCAAGCTTGAAACACATATCACATTTCTCTGCTCACCTTTTTACCCCCTTCCATGCCACTAGACTATTGAGCAAATGTCAAAGATGAATTTTCAAGAGTTAAATATTAACTTTCAAAAGGGTATTTTCTCGAGTAAACTGGGCAAAGTTACATTGCATAAGAATAAACATTATACTGACGGCACAGGTTTCTGTATGAGGAAGAATTTTCAAGCCATTCTGAGCCTAACCAAAATGTTCAACACTCAAAATTTTGGGCGGGATTTGCCGCCCACGGCATGGTAGGGGTTTTTAAATACTGTTTTTATTCACGGTATACTCATTTGCATACTCACCCTCCTCCCGAACTCAAAACCCGAAACCCAGCTCACGGGCCCTGATTTCTCTAAGTATCCCTTTTTTTTTATTCTATCGAGATAGAAAACGTTTTTTTTTATGATCCAAGTTGTCATAATTTTCCATCCTACATTTCCACTATAGTGTCCACTCCATTCCTGAAACTGAAAAGATGGAGTCACACTACTTGTACACAATCTTATATTTATATTTCTCGAATGAGCATTCCAGTTGATCAAGTATGAGTATTATTTTGTTTTTGTTTATGTTAATGCTATGCTATATATGGGCTGCGGGATCGGGGGAAGGGCTTGGGGCATCCCCCTCCACTTTTTTCTCAGTGGACACGTTTCATAAAATATCAGGAAAGAAGGTTCGAAAATTGTCATTATTCAAGTGAAATCAAGTCAGCACCCCCACTTTCAAAACTTTCCGCGGCCCTTGCCATATTGTTCTGTATGTGTAATGTGGTAATTTTGTTATTACATTTTGTTAATATCATTGATGTTATATTGGAACAAACTATTGATTAACATGCAGACCCGTAGCCAGAGGGGGGTCGGAGTGGTCAAAAAAAAAACCACACACACACCTTTATTACCAGAATTAACCACACAACCCCTAAATTTCCCCTCGGGAGTCCTTAAATTGCAGCAGAAAGCATCCAGATTTTAAAATTTTCCGGGGGGGGGGAGCATGCAGTGGCGGCATCGGGGGGGGGGGGGGGGGCATGGGGGGCATTTGCCCCCCCCCCCCCCAGTTGCCCCCCCTCCCAATAATTTTCGGAGTGAAAAAATATAAAAGGGTGGAAAATTTTGTCCGCCCTTGCCCCCCATAGGCTGATCCAGAGGTCCGGACCCCCCCCCCCCCTTTATGGCGTCGGGTTTTTTTTTATTACTTGGCGCCGTCTTTTTTTTCTTTGCTTGTCAGGGAATTATGGAGGGAAACTGGGCCCCATACCCCTTTACTGAGCGTTTTTTTGAAGTTTGGCGAAATTTTTTTTTGTCCCCCCCCCCCCAAAGGTCCACTTTTGCCAAAAACGACCCACCCCTTTAGAAACCCTGGCTACGGCCCTGATATGTCATTGAAATCCATCCATCCACACATACATACATAATTACCAGAACTTGATTATGACCTGTAAACAGCAATCATGGTATTTTCAACGTGTTTAGGTTTCATTGTTATTATCAGAAGTGAATATATCTTTAAATGGTGAAAATATATTGGGAAATTGTGTTAAAAGAGAAAGTTTGATTCTCTCTGTTTCCTGAGTGGGTTTCGTTTAGGCATCATTCTCCTTTTCTTTTTCTTTTTTTAGAAATAAGCTTTTAAATTTGTTAATACTGATATCCCCCAGACTTTTGCTGGATAATACGATAATCATCGATAGCACGATATCACAATAATCATAATTTAGTGAAACGAGGCCTTGTAAAGATATTCTCATCATTTTTTATCATTTCCTTTGCAGGAAAAAACAAGTGTTAGAACAAACAGAGTGGTTATAGCTTTGGTAAGTTCTACAACACTTTTATGATATACGACAGATCCTTTAAACGCTGTAGGGATGAGGTGATTTTTATGGATGATCGCTACTTTTAATGTGATCAATTATTGGATTTTTAAAGGTACAATAAACTTTTTAATCGCTGTTCGTTGGATTCGCAGTATGTCTGTTTTAAACAACTCCTCTCCCCGAAACTAGAATTATCATAACAGCAATATCCAGGAAATACTTACATTTCATTGATTGACATTTTAGTTTGGTTTCTAAAACAATTTTTTATACGTTTTACGTTTATTTTGAAGTACATCTTTCTGAATAAACAAAATACTTTATCTTATACAGATCGTTGTTCTGCTGATAGAATATAGATAAAAATGTGTTGCATTCATATAAGAGTTCTTTAGTTATATTATATGTAAATGTCAAATGCAATGTATGTATTTCAGAATGATACAAAGTTCGAGTAGCCAAATTCTGATTATTTGTTGAATGTCACTGGAAACCACATGAGAGTGCGATGCCTCGTGGTATCGTAAATATTTACCTTCTCTCAAGTCTACATCTACGCCTCCTTTTCTTGTCTTTGCAAATATATTTGTCTAGAGATCACTTGATGAAAATAAAGGACGTGACATGAAATGATAATATCTGTCTTTTTTTTTCTGTGACTAAAACAGCTAGTCATCTTGGTGGTGTCCTTAGGAGCTGGAATCGGTATCGGCTTCGCCATTGGAAACTCTCCTGGGAACAATGGGGGCGGGTCAGCTAATCCTATTGTAGGTGAGTTGGATAGATTTAGTTCAGTGTCACCATGGAGTATGCCATTGACTTCCAGGTAGAAAGCCATTATTTTCTATCTATCTTTCTCTCCCCCCCCTCTCTCTCTCTTCATGTATATCGCCTTCTCCTCATGAAAAAGAATGAACTATTCTAGAGTAGGACTAGGCAGAAACACTTTATTTAAAGTTGTTCTCCCTATATACCCCCGCCGTCCCGTCAGAGAACCCTGGATCCGCCACTGAAAACCACAAAATATATATTTTTCGAATATTGATGCATCAATTTGATATTTATACAGGCCTTACAAGCACTAGAGGTCCTTTCACCGAGCCACGTGTGACCGAACCACAATCCCACACAGCAGAACCTACAGAACCACACCATCACACTGACCAGCATACGTCAGCCCCGCCCCACCACACTGATATGCATACGTCAGCCCCGCCCCACCACACTGATATGAATACGTCAGCCCCGCCCTACAGCACTGATATGCATACGTCGGCTCCGCCTCACCATACAGATACACACTCTTCTGCCGGACCACATCCCACTGCTCCTCCCATTCCCAGCGAGGATTGGGTTGATTTGCCGTGTAGAGACACTGGACCAAAATGTCCTGCTGGGTAGGTTGACACGTTGGCATGGCAACTAATGATATGTTAAATATCCTATTGTCTTACTATGAAGATTCAGTGCTTTTATGTTTTTATGACTGCTGACATGTCAGTTGATTCCATACATAGAGTTATGTTTATGAATGTTCTCAATCATCAAGGTAATAGATAAATAATAAACGTTAAATTAAACGTCGCAAGTTATAAAACAAAGTAAGTCCAGTTGACTTGTCTGTAACATCAGGGGCGTCGATTTTGGGGCGTGGCCCCCAAGAAAATATGGGGGCAAACATATTATCCCCCCCCCCCCCGCCAAAATAAATCCGTAGGTGTCAAATGAAATAAGAAATAAAACATGATGCAAAAATCGGGAAATAAAACCTTCCAAACAGTGAAATACATAAAATATTACACAATGAGACTTATTTCGCAGCGTGCCCCGCTCCCAAATTCTCTAATTTCCTCTGCTTCATCATGTTCATGCAACCCTGGAGAAGCTGGTAATTAAGAGGCGTTAAAATCATAAAGGGTACGGTATAACATGTATACAGTGCGTATCAAGAAAAAAAATACACACTTTAAAAATATCTTGTAAAATAATAATCTCACTATTTCGATATGTTTTTTTCTTATACAATTATGAGTGAGGGTCTGTTCCACCGGATGACACTATGAGTACTGACAATAGTCTATGCTTTAGTAAGTACTGGCTGCTTTTTTTAAACTCGCAAAAATTGGTTTGCGTAAAAATGCCTGGGTCTTAAAGTTGCCTGGGTGCCATGTATAGATGGCACTTCACGCAACGCTTGCGAAAATCCCACATGGCAGCGCCATGACGGTTTCACAAATTTAAAGCAGCTAGTACTCACTCAAACGTAAAATAATTGTCAGTACTAATAGTGTCACCCGATGAAACAGACCCTCACCCATAATTGTAGAAGAAAAAAAATTATCGATATTGTGAAATTATAATTTTGGAGGATATTTTCAAAGTTTGTACTTTTTTTGGATACGCACTGTATACCTTCATCCCCCAATCCGAACAACGGATCGTCGCCCCTATATGTGTGTGTGTAATTGGGTTTTTACAGACGTGTATCAATCAGATATGATTATTTACCGTCTGGGACCGACCTTTAACGTCACCATCCGAAAGACGTGACTCAGTCTCGAACCTGGGTCCGCTGAATCAATTTATAACTTCCACTGGTAGCTGGATTACAGGCGCACGCCACAACGACCAGCTTATATAACATTTAACGTTATTCATACATAAAATTATAATTCCCAGAAACCACAGCGAGACAAATTAATGGGTTTCGGCTATCCCGGTTATCTCTAGTTTTACAATGTGAAGATAATAAAGTTATTTAAGCACATTCATGGATTTTTACTTATTATTTTCCCTTCTTTCAGGATCTCTTCTCCGCCAGTGCTTTTAATATCTCTGGACGGATTCAGACCTGACTTCCTGACTCGAGGCTTGACGCCTGTTATAAATCGAATGGGTAGGTGAATATTCTATTCTTTGCATTTTGTCACTCTTTGAAAATTATTTTTGACATTGATTATGGCCTTTAACTCTTTGTTTGTCACATATATACTCTTCTATACGGGATTTGAGTATAGAGTCTGTGCAAAATGACATAATTTATGGCATAGTTATAGTGTTATAACTAAACAGATTAAACGGTGGCCAAATCCTCTATGTTTATGGAAATAAGTGAATTTGACTTCTAAATTATTGCATTACAATAAAAGGAGTCGACTGTCTCCTAGTTCTAACGATAATTTTTAAAAATAAACGAAGAAAAAAAAGGGTATATAGAAAAAGAACAATAAGAAACAAGAAAACGAAGGAAGAAGATACGGAGAATTAAGGAGAAGAAGAGAAACAAGAATACGTTAACATGATAACGTTAATAGTAATAATAATAATGGTTTCAACAGAAGCCAGTTATAAATACAATGAAAATAATAATTGCTATCATAATATTGATAAAAATAATAATAGACATGAAAATTCCAGCGACTATTCGATTAATAATGATAAATATATTAGTTTAAAAACATTTCCTTTATTAACAGACACTTTTTAATTGATTTCAACCACACAGCTGAATGTGGAGTCAAGGCCCCTCATATGATTCCTACATTCCCAACTCTTACTTTTCCTAATCACTACTCAATTGCAACGGTAAGGAAATGACTTTTGTGAAAATCATTTCAAATCGCGATAGTGTCATAGGGTATTTAGTTTATAATAATAATAATACATAAATATAATCAGTGTTTGCTTCAAAGCCCCTTTTTAACTGTCTATATCGACCAACAACTGACACTATGTGATTCTATTTTTCTTTTCTTTTATAATGATTTTGTGTTTAGAGAGAACAATAAATATTGCTTAAACAGTAATGTTAATCCATGAAAATGAATTAAGCTAAGAAGTGTAAAATAACTATATACCTGTGCGTGTCGTGGTCTAGTGGATACGTCACCGGACTGTGGCTCACATGGTTCGCGGTTCGAATCCCGCCACGGCGCTAATGTCCTTTGGCAAGACATTCATCTACATTTGCCACTCTCAACCCAGGTGAAGTAAATGGGTACCCGGTAGGAAGAAATTCCTTGAAATGCTTTAGCGCCATAATAGGCAGCTCGGCTAAAGCCGGGGTAATAATGTGATACTTTGTATTAAGCGCAGTAGAGTATATCCATATAGTGGCTGCGCTATATAAATGGGCATATTATTATTATTATTATTATTATATATGCTTTGTTCTGTGGCGTGTGTTGATGGAAAGCGCGAACGATAAAATGTGTGAGACAAAAGAGGAATTTCGCTATTATTGAATACAAATTCATTTAAAAGTATCATTGCTATCTTACTGCGATTTCATTAGTAAATATTTTGCTTTGTATCAGGCTCCCCTTACGGTCTTCTTTCTTTCTTTCTTCCTTTCTTTCTTTTTTTTTACAATGACGTTTCCATCTTTATTTGGCTTATTTATATACCGTTCTTGACCATTGACTCAGTCCCACGACGTTCATACTGTACCCTATTTTCAGATGTCTACTCTATCTAACTGCATTCTCATCTTAAATGGAATAAGAATGTGAAAACTACAGCCATCTCAAAATTCAATAACATTTATATTGTGAATATGCTTCAACTTTAGGGACTTTATCCTGAATCGCACGGCATTGTTGGAAATACAATGTATGACTTCGGCGGTGCCAAGTTCAGTCTGGGCTCAGATGAATCTCTCAACAACAGGTGGTGGGGAGGAGAACCGGTAAGATTATCATATTGTTTATAATGAGGAGTTGAGTTGAGTTGAATACTGGTCAAATGGATACGTCACCTGATTTTGCATCACACGGTTCGCGGTTCTAGTCCCGCTGCGGCACTTATGTTCTTTGGCAAGACATTAATCTACATTTACCCAGGTAAATGGGTACCCGGTAGGACGAAATTCCTTGAATGCAATAGTGCCTTATCATAAAGCCGGGGTAACAATATGATTCTTTGTAAAGCGGAGTAGAGTACATTTGTACCGTAGCTGCGCTAGATAAATGGACAATAAAATTGTTTACATATATTTTCCGTAGATAAAATATTGATGTACAATGTCAGCGAAGTTTCATGGTAAATACAAAAAAAACCCCAAAACCCAGAAATACCAAATACCAAAGTTAAAATTCTCACAAATACTGGGCCACGAATCTGGAATGATCTTGATGTATGAGTATTTAGTGGTTTAGTGGATACGTCACCGGACTGTGGATCTCATGGTTCGCGGTTCGAGTCCCGCCGCGGCACTCATGTCCTTTGGCAAGACATTAATCTACATTTGCCACTCTCCACCCAGGTGTAGTAAATGGGTACCTGGTAGGAATTTATTCCTTGAAATGCTTTGAGCGCCTTATAGGGCAGCTCGGCTAAAGCCAGGGTAATATTGGAGCGCCTTGAGCACCATTGATGGATACGAGCGCTATATAAATACCCAATATTATTATTATTATTAAAATAATGCTTTGAATTTTAGATCAAGACCACATAATATGTGTCTACTTATAATTAATTCAGAAGACAAGAATGACATTGTCTTCTCAGATAAAAACATTCCAGAGCATCTCTTTTTTTAACCCTGAGTTATGAAACAGTAATGACGCTGGATATAAAATGGTTGTCAGAAATAAGAGTTGCAATGCACAGTGGACTCTCGCTCAGTGGGAACCAGTTAGCGAGAATCGCTTAGATTATTAAGCCAACTACTTCAAAAACGATTATGAGTTTAAGATAGTAAAAGCATTTAAAAATAATAATAATGATAACGATAAAAAAAAATCATAATATAAATCCAGTGTATAGGTTGTTTGACACGATATCTTGTTGTACTCATATTTTGTCGACAGATTTGGAACACGGCTCGTTGGCAGGGCAAACGATCTGCTACCTTCTTCTGGCCTGGATCTGATTCAGACATTCAAGGTATAAATTAATGCCTTTTCTCGGTTGCTGACTTCTTTATTTTATCTCAGTCGCACTGCCAAACCAACCCCACATTTACTCCAAACCGACCGGTTCTTGGTCATTCGAAGTAATGTAATTGTTTGTTCGGTCAGTTATCAGTATAGGGTGAATCTGTTTGATGTGACTGAGGTATAAAGGCATTCAACCAAACTCACATATGACACGTTCCCAATTAATTCAAAATGAAAACATTATAAAAACATAAGCTTTGTACACATTTTGGAGAATGGCTGATTCATTCTCCTTCTTCAACTATACATAGTTTTCCTTTTTGATAAGATCGAATTAGTATCGAGAATGATTAGTGCATTTATTGGTGCGTGTGAATGAATGAGACTCCGTACGAATGATCAGATCTTCCTCTTCCCCTTACAGGAATCCGACCTAACTATTATAACAAATATGACGGGTAAGTATGATCTACTGCTTATATGGTCGAAAATGTATAGTCCTTTTAATAGTAAAATAACTGTCCATCTCGGCGAATTTGAAAACCCGAGTATTTTATTTTGGTGTGTATGGGGGAGTGCGTGTTTTGTTGTTTCTAACTTGCTCGATGAACAATTTCCGGCAAGCTTATTTGGGCCCTCCTCATTTACAATGGTCTGCCCCCTATCGAATCGTTTAGACCAAACTGAAATAGATCGGGTTAGAAAATAGAATAGAAAATAAAGTTACGATTCAAACCAAAATATATAAAGAAACTCAAGAAATCACGCTGTGAGAAAAAAAAAACGTCACAGAATCTGTAATAAACAAATGAACGATTATAATCTCAAGGAAATTCTGGGCATATATAGGCAGTGACAATATGCTCACCTCAAATCTTGTTACGTGTATGTTGACATCGAATGCAACCATTTCCTATTATTACGTCAATATCAAAAGTTAGACTACTATGAAAAGGTTCTGAGTAAAACTGTCCCTTTTAAATTGGTCCCTCAGAATAGACTCTATTTCATTATGTTGTCTTCTCTTCAAGTTTGACTATTATTTCTTCTTCCCAGAGAACTGAATTATATCCAGCGGGTAGATACAGTACTAGGATGGCTCAGGTTACCTGATGGATACAGGTATGTATTAGAAAACTGTTAGCACTTCATTTTATAGTCCACTTCAATCAATACATATATATCCTTCAAATTATCATTTAAATAAATGGTTCGATCTGGCAGATTTATCTCTATTTGGGGTGAACGATGGCATTTCATCTACGTAACAGTGCAATTTGTGGCTTTGCATGTATAGGCAAAATATTCTCTTGGGAATATACAAGAGAGTAGAATAGATTTAATGTACTTATGTACATAATTCAACAACGAAAAGTCTTATAATGATTATATTTCGAATTACAATTTTTAACGTGTTTTATTCTTAACTATGTCATTGGTGTCATAATATGGTAAACATGGTATATTGATAACTCCCGCGTACAAATAGGCCAAAATACTTATTTCGATGTAGGACAGTTAAATACCATCCGTTGTACCGTGTCATAATTATGTCGAATGATTTCGGATATTACCAGTGTTAAAATGACTTCCCTTTCCATCTCCTATACAGACCAGACATTGTGACCCTGTACTTTGATGAACCAGATCACACCGGTCATGATCCAGGACCAAACTCTGACGAGGTAGAATGACGAGAATTTTTATAAAGTGTATCAACCACCTACAAAAATAATTTGTGTACAGCTAGAATGTATAAAATCAGTCACAAAACACCTTACCTGGCCTTCTCCGAGTTAACGGTTAACATGTACACCATGGTTACGGAGTATGAAGAAAACGAAGGATAACATAAAACCCCCTCTCGTGGAACCATACTCCGAGTTCGGTTCCGCGCAAGTCTTTATTATTTGCGAGCGTGTACGACAGGGCGTCGATTATGGGGGAGGGGGAGGGGAGTTGCACCCCCGCAAGAAAATATTGGGAGGGCAAACATATTGTTTGTCCCACCAATAAATTCCGGATGTGTAAAATGAAATAAGGAAAACTTATCAAAAATCTGGAAATAAAGCCTTCGATCCAAACATTAAAATATAAAAGGTATTACACCATCATACTTTATTTTTGAGTGCGTTCCTCGCGCGAATTCTCACATTTTCCCTGATTCATGTAACCGTGGAGAAGTTAAGAAAATTATGATGGGTACTATTAGGCTGTCCCCCCCCCCCCCAATCCGAAAAACACCCTAATCGACGCCCTGTTCGCTGTATTGTTTACTGGGGGTGTATTTCAACTTGCAATATCTCTCAATATAATCAACATTTGAAGCTCGTATTTTGAATATAGTATATCGACATAGAACCCCTAGCGTTTTGTTTATTGGTATCATAATTTTCTGGAAAGTTTTCTGCAGGTTAAAGGCTCATATTCATAAATATGTCAGTTAAAAAAAATCAGGACCAAGTCCTCTTCTGTGCAATGTATAACAAGACAATGGTCTATATTTATAAAAATAATTTATTGACAGATCAACCAAGTGAAGGCAATATGTTTAGCAATATCTGCTCATCATACTCATAGGCCCTACTGCTGATAAAACCTACATATCTATAAATTAAAATGAGACGTACACTCTTTGACTGGAACCTCGAATGTTATGTATCCGTTGCCTTTCAGGAGAACGAGGTCCTTGCCCGTATGGATGGGATGATGAGGAGATTAATGGACGGCTTGATGAAGATGGATATGCTCGATTGTGTTAATATCATCGCCATAGCTGATCATGGCATGGCCAACAGGACTTGTGATCAAACCTTCATTCTTAATGACGTGAGTCATATTCTTGTACATGTAATTGTTGTTTATTGTAATGAATGAATATTATGTTCTTAAAATTATATACATTTTTTTCTCAAAATGTATTGCAAAATTTTGCTGCTGTATAGAGTCTTTAAAATTGTAATAAGATTTCCCATTTTATACTTTTGTTGGGTATTCTCTACACTCTAATCGCACTATAAGTATATTTTTTGGCATACAAAGATTTAATGGCTAAAATACCCCATGCTTGATTGATATTCCCATCGTCGGTACGAGCTACATGTATATCATTCGCATGGTTGAGAGTTTTGCCATTGTTAGTGTTTTTATGAGAAATTTGAAAATCATTGTGAATAAATTTTGTCTCCTTTTATACATATGTTTCGCATTCTATTACGATTTTGTTGTTTTTGGATTCTCTACAAACAGTTTCTACCGTCAAGTGACTACCGAGTGATAGATACAGCGGGAACTATGTTAAGAATGCTCCCTAATGATGATGGTAAGTCGAGATAGTCGTTACTCCAAATTGTTTATTATTCCGATGACACAAAATGACTATACCATGGAATTCAATTTTCCGAAAATGATTCATTATAGTCTGGATATTGTTACTGAAATTCAACTGCCCTGAATCTAAGCTACATAAAATTATACAGGGTGCTGTTTCATAAAACTTCTTAATATCTATAACAACTTATAATAACTGAAAGAAGCTACTGCAGTCATTACATTTAATTTGTTATGGTTAGAATCCTTTTAGAATTTTGGCAGTTATCTATAGGGAGTTTTATCAAAACAGGGCCCAAGTGTCTCATTTGGCATAGCCAAGATCTTTATACAATTAGTATTTTCAGCTGTATTATTTGAGGAGGATTTTGCACAGGGGAACCAATGTCTTGTTTTGATGTCACACAACTGATAAAATACCCCATGTCTGAAAATATCCCCCTTTCACTCCTTTTCAGCAACGGTGTCTGATCCGGCCGAGATAGTGGAAGAGCTTCTGGTAGGCATTTTAAGTTTAACCGCTATCTTATTGATTTTGAGATAATAATGATAATAATAATAGATTTATGTAGTTCCGTCTTATTACTTAGAGTAAAAGTAGTGCCCATGAGAATTTCCTTGGTAGTACAGCGTTCTGATCACTGCAAATACTTCATAGTTTCAATCAGTTGCGGATTTACATAGGGGAAAATCGGGCCCGTGCCCCCCCCCCCCCCCTTTGAAACCCAACTGGCATACCTTAAGTACACAATGAAAAAAAATTGGCCCCTTAATTTTATACTTTTCCTGCTATGTGCCCCCTCTTTTACAAAATCCGCCCCTGGTTTCAATAACTGTGTCTTCAAAATTCTTTTATTTGTTCCTGGTATACTCCTCAAGTATCAAGCCATGGGAATAAAAATATCCTCTCAATCTACTTTTTGACAGTAGCGAAACACTTTATAATTGTATATGTTCTTTTCCATTCAGTATATGTAAAATAATTGCTATTGCTTTTAATAAAAAACCTTGTTCTGTTTTTTTCGTTTTTCTGTAATTTACACGAATATATATATTTATCTCTTAGTGGGCTCTTTTTTTCATGAATTCTGTAATCTGATTGGTCAATTTATCTGAGAGATAATTCCGTATTCTTGACCAATAAATTATATGTGTACACTTTAAGGGATAAAACCGTTGCACCCTGCTTGTTCTCACGGAATACGGGAAATATCTACGTTCTGGTTACATATTCCATTCGGTCTCCGGCCTCATGTAATATGGAACCAGAACGTAGATATTTCCCGTCATTCCGTGAACAAGCAGGGTGTAACTAATAATGTATGGTTGTACTGTATCTCGTTTACATGTACATGTATCTTCGTCCATATAGATGACATTTGAACGTGTTGAAAAAGAAACTTTATTCTGACAATATTTTCTCTTTTACGCCATATTTTACACTCAGTGTAAACATGAAGTAGCAGTCCCTTATTTAAAGGAAGATTTACCCAAGAGATGGCATTACATCAACAATGATCGTATAGAACCTATTGAAGTCACGGTGCCAGAGCAATGGACAGCTTCCGGGTAAGCTTTGTCACTTCCGTTTATGATTGAAAGTAAATCCTGCAGAATTTGATTTTGCTTCCCTGAGGGTGTTTTTTTTCCTAATGGTTGATTGATTGATTGATTGATTGATTTCAAATCTTTTATTTTTTTTTTTCAATTTGTCACATATATAAATTCTGTGATTCCTTTGTATATATATTTTGTATTCATGATAATAAGCTTCCAGACGATAGCAGGTCTTAACGGGACTTAATGAATGTAAAACATAAAAAATGTATTTCTACAAGTAAGAAGGTCTACCTTATAATATATTGTTTTGTTGGGGTTTTTTTTAAATCAGGGGAGCAACATCATGGTGCGATGGAGGAACCCATGGATACGACAACTTAGGCAATTTAATGAAGGTACATTCTTATTATCCTCATTTGTTAGCCATCAGTAGATTCCATCACCTTAACAGCATCAATTTGGGAGGAACTCCTATTAAAGGGAAAGTCCACCCTGGTATTTTATAGATTTTAATAAAAGCAGAAAAATGAGGGAAAGAGAATGGTCAAAGTTGAGTAAAATCCGATAAGAAATAAGAAGGTTATGACTTTTCGAAGTTTTAATCAATCAAATACAAATTGGCAACTCCGTGACCTATCTTGCGCGTTCCTCGCCAATGGGTTTCGCCAATGGGTTTTGCCCAGTACATAAACTGTAATTTTCTTAGTCTGTGATGAATAAATAGATTTTTTTCATACATATTTTTGTAAAAGCATATGAGCAATGATTATATCAAAGGTGCATGTATTTCTTGATATTTCCTTTAGAGAAAATGGAAATTAATGATTTTTTATACAGGGCAAATGGGAGAGGAGCTCGCAAGATACGTCATGGAGTTCTTAAACTCTGTGCTTTGTTAAAGAAACCAACTTGCAATCACTCCGTGCTGGTCTTTTCCTTTAAACACAATGCTGTTTTTAGGTACCCCCTCCCTTTTAGCACACACTTTGAACGTCCAATATTGCCATCATTTTCTAACGGATTCAAACAATTTTAATACCGTTCACATTTTATATATGAACACTAATGTTTTGAAATCTTCTTATACACCTTTTTTATGTTCTGACGCCGTGTATTAATATTTCAATAATGATTATTTAGGTCATAGCTGAGACCATATTCTAAGGAAGATTTGAGTCATTCGCTGTTATTCTGCATTAAGCAATTGAAAGTTATATATCATTTGTGGGATTTTCTATGCAGGCCATGTTTGTTGCGATTGGACCCGGTTTCAAGAGCCAGGCTGAAGTCCAGCCTTTCCAGAATATTGAGTTATATAATGTCATGTGTGGTAAGTGACCCCTTTCGTTTCTCCTTCTATTCTGCTCTATTCGTAGCGTTGCTAGATATAAGGGAACGGGAGGGGGCAGGGGCGGGTTCGGACCAATTTCTAGCGATTCAAGGAGGTTTATAAACATCATAAAAGGCTCTAGATATGCACTAGGAAACTTTGATATCCAGACGGTACAATATGTATTAAAAAACGTACCCTTTTTCCACGAATCCTGAAACGGTCATATACATGTATGTATGAACATCCCAGGCATACCAGGCGAAAATGATATAAAATAATAACATTCTCGTTTTTGACAAATTTCTAGAACTCCTGGATCTCGAGCCTGCTCCAAACAACGGAACGATGGGAAGTCTTCATCACATGCTCCGAAATCCTAAGCCCCTCTCGGATGTTTCGCCCACCCCTGCGCCAAAAATGGACTGCCCCTTCCCTCTTACCGATGAAGATTACAACAAGCGATTGGAAAACGAAATGTCAGGATGTCACTGTGTGAGTTAGATCATAGGTAACATGAAAATCGAAACTTTTTTTCAGACTTTAAAACCACCAGATGCAAATGAGTGAGATGCAAGGTTTTTATTGTACATCGGCTATTATCTTAATACGGTGACATTTTGCTTCTGGTCTTATTCGTCAAAGGTATGGAGGTGGGGCTTTAGTGAAATTTGGTTTAACGTTAGGTTTAGGGTTTATGTTATTGTAACGAAACGAGAGCGTATATTAGGCGCTATATAAATCCATATAATTACTACTGTTATCATTATCATTAATGAGGAATTAGGAATAGTACGTATAAGGTCCAAGTTAAGAATTCGATTAGTGTTAGAAATTGATCACGAAGAAATTGGCACGTGCCTGTGTCGTACAATCATCCTGTATTATCATTTTTGTTCCACAGAACGCAACAAATGTGGAAATGTACGATAAAGAACTCAACCTTACGACGGATGTAGGTAATTCCAAACTTCCTTCCCCCAATACTTTTGCAAATCACATTTGACAGTTCAAATAAAATTAAATCAAATCAATTCATACTTCAGTTTGATCCCCGATTGATCAATAATACACATGTTGCATGATACCGTAGTAACTAATCAGGGAAACAGCAGTGGAGCGAGCAGCCCTGGTCATACATGCATAGGACATACGTATTCAAGTATACCATTAGCCGAGGATATACGTTGTACTCCAAAAACGTCTCCCTAGTTGTCACTGCGGACTAATTAAGCTCAAGTAAAAATAACGTGCAATATGCACTATGAGTTCAGCATTGTGTATGGGTTTGAATATGTAGGGGTTTATTCTTATTCTTTCTTTTCATCACATTTTCGCTTTGTTTCAACATTCTCTCTCTCTTTCTGCCCTTTTCTCTCTCTGTCTCCCGAGTATCTTGCCATTTATATTTCAATTTAATATCGACAGTGATAACAGGCAAAACATAAACGAAAATTCTTGTATTGGATTTATACAAGACATGTTCAGACATGAGTTTTTGTGAGGGAACCACAATATCATCTTGAATGTTTGTTTATTTCTATTTTCAATAATCTTCAGAAATTAGACAATAGTACTCCTAAACCTCTTATTTTCTTAAGTTGTATGCTAATGTTATCATTGATCAATTATTTATCTATAGTAAACGAAGCTATGACGCTGCACGCACCATTGGGCCCTCCTGTCGTGACCTTTGACACGGACTACTGTCACCTGACACAACATGATTACGTCACAGCCTTCAGTCATGACCTTCGATCTCCTATCTGGTCGTCTTTCACTCTTCAGTGGCCTCAGGTAAGCACTTACAAGAAACTGGGCAAATTATAATAATGGTAATCTATCCCAGATAATCGTCAAGGAACATGCTAACGTTATAGGATCCCAACGAAAGGACCTATCTGCCACAATTAAACATATTTATGATTCACCAATTGTTTATTAAACCCTTGTCTGTAACCGTGCCCTCCCTCTCCTCTTCAAACTATTTGCCATAAAGAACATCTTTATTTTTTAATGATGTAGAATACTCGGTACATTTTTACTTTGAAAACTGAGAGATATATGCTTATGGGACCAATTGGGAACGAAATAGTTCCTCTACACGTATTCACACTAAAACTACCTAATGACAAAACTATTCATGAATTTGTCCGCTTTGAAATTGATTTATTGTAGTAAAACATTATTATCATCATGGGTATCGCGATAAGCAAGCCGAAAGATAATTAAAAGCAAGGTCAACCTGCTTTATCAGCTTGTGCCTCAAGATGAAAGTAGAAGAAAAATAATAATTTGATATTACCCAAACGCTGACATTTTCCTTTTCACGTCGTAGGTTTAGAATGCATTTTCTTTTAAACTCCGAATAATTTTCTGATAACACGAGTAGATGTAGGCTATGAACATTTATAAAAGAGAAACTTAATTTAATTAAACAAATTTAGCCTCTTATTATCCCCACACTTTATCAGCCGATGAACCATATGCCTATCATGCCCGAATGCCGTGTCCGACCCGATGTCCGAATCGATGCCGAATACTCTCCGAGTTGTTCCGACTACGAAGGCCTAACGGATGAATTCACTAATCTAACCACTGGCTATCTGTTCCCGCCATGTAAGATAATTCTTAGTCATTTGGACTGAACAAAATCTATCAGATTTTATAAAGGAAAACGCACAATGATTTTGAGAGTCGGAAGGAGTCCAAATTCGAATAAGCTGGATATATTCCTGACATTAATTACCGAAAACTGGTTATGGATTTGGTCTTATACAAACTAGATGTAACAAAAGAAAAATAACATAATGGCATTATTTAAGGTTTTGTTATTTTATTCTTATCTGAGCAATGGAGATGCGACAGAAATTGAATCTGAATTAGATGTATTACCGTACGCATTCTCCCAGAAGACTCATTAATGCAGTCATAAGCCAGTTCGTAAATAATGCATGGTACAATATACAAATGATGCACAGGTTGGAGTGGGTCGGTAGGAATTGTGTACACAAGGTACCTCTGAATTGTCTGTCTGTTTCGGACAAAATTCAGAGGTACCGAGGGTACGCAATTCCTACCGACCCACGAAAAATACCTGTGCATCATCTGTTTTATAGAATGGGTAAAAAAAAAGTGAAAATCAAACTTTTTCCCAATCATGCATCCAGTGAAAGTGAGCCATGCGTCCGGTAAAAAAATTTACCGGACGCATGGCTGAAATTTACCGGACGCATGGCTAAATTTACCGGACGCATGGCTCAAATTTACCGGACGCATGGCACTGGTAAATCATTTCCATGCATCATAAATTGATTTTAGAAATTTAATGACTTCCATAGAGAACTGAAAATCTGGCTAATTAGGTTAAATTTCAGAATTTCATTTTATTTCAGTGTTAGAGTCTTGACCCTAAGCCTGGGCTAAGCTAACTACTGTCACTGTCATGACTGTCAACTTTTTTATTTTAGAATCTGTCACTCATGTCAACAACAAGCCCAAGTTAGATATAATCTAGTCTATTTACATTAAAGCAAGTAATTTAAAGAATTAATGCAAAGAGAACTTTTAGTCTTGCATCAACAAATTTTAAGTCTGGTCAGCCCATAATCCAGGCCAGCCCAGACCAGGCCAGTGTATGCTGCGCTGTAGACTGTAGTGAATCACCGTACCGTATATGCACTGCAGTGCAGTGCAGCGTACGGTACTGAAGTTTCAGTTTCACACTGCACTAATTTTCATTTAATCGCCTTTTCAGTTTGCTTGTTTTTAAACAGGTAGACCTATAATCGGATTTTATTGGGCTTACCATCAGAATCCGAAGTCAACTATCATTAACATCTGAATTTTGTCTCAAATCTTGCAATTCTCCGTCATTAAAAAGTCGTATATCGCGGCTCTCAGCTCAGACTCTCGCACTCGCTAAAATAAATATCGATAGCATGTTTACAGTGGCTATCGTCAGTGATCGTAATAATTATTGATATCGAACGTGCAGGCCAGTAAAGTTCAAGGCACAGCTCTTGACCAATGAGATTGCATGGATTCTGAAACCCATTCTATAAAAGACCCTGAAATGACCCCAATTTTTACCCGCACGCGCATCTGTTATGGGCATGATGGGGGATACGCTGTGTGCATCATGGTGCGCACATTAAGCAAGCGTATAAAGGTCAATATTGTACAAATGACCCTTATCTGCACATGCGCAAATTGTAATTATTAAAGCTGGCATATTCTCCACCAAAAAATGAAATCGGGGCACGTAATAATTTATGACATGGACAAGATGAAGATCGACTTCACCCAAAATTTAAAAAACATAATTATGTAAGAGGCTTTCAGACGCATTTTGAATCTGTAATCATTCTTTTTACAACTTTTCCATTAAGAAGAAATCTCATACAATCTAAATAAAGAGTATCTCATATTATCTTTCATTTTCTATTACAGCTTTAACGGATACCTCCGAAAGACTCATGGATACGCTCATTTCTACCAACACGGTGCCCCAGTTTCCTGGGTTTATAACAGGTAACTACATGTAAACCACAATCAGAGCAAAATGTCACGGAGAAATACCTCTACCAATTTCTGCATTGTTTTCGAGGGAGAGATACCTTCTTGCCACCTTGCAGATATCTCGCTAAATTTCACGATATCTCGTTTCGCGAAACTCGATATCCAGTGAAGAGGAAATCTCCGCAAGCTAGGATCGACCTTTAGGCAACGTTTTTGCCTTCGATGTGCGCAATTTTAGTGATGAGTATTAAAAAAAGGCCCATGAAAAATGATATCTCATTCTTGAGCAGGTTTCATACATCCGTATTATTATTTTCTTTTTTTTTCTTTCTCTCTGTCTCTTCCTCACTTCCCATCCTTTTTCTCCTCCCTGTATATCTAACTATCTCTCTGGTATACAATCAGATATATGGGATGGATTTATTATACCCCATCTCGCCTTCTGGGCTAACATCAGTACGGAGATCAACGTCGTCACCGGTCCTGTGTTCGACTTCGATGGTAACGGGTTAAGAGACAACAACAACACGCTTGAAAATGAAGGGTAAATATACCCTTTCAATGGAAATCATTGTTCTTATATACACTATTCAATAAAAAGGAAACCCATATTCAACCCTAAATATATTGTTACAATCCATACCTTTTTATCGACACACACTGTACATCAGTTTAACTGGACAAAATATATTCACCTGCGGATCGAGGCCGAAGAGCAGAAGCCAGAAAAGAGTTTTGACAATTAAAAAAAACAAGATAAAAGGGTTGTCACTTGAAGGGCATTTTGGAGGCTAAAGTTTTTGCCGTTTGGGGATGCAATTAATATGCACTTAAGATATGTCAAATTGCCTTTTGCCAAGGTAGCTAGGCATGCATTCTTGCAAAACATCAACAACATCATCATGAATTAATTTACCCCATTTGATTTCTATGTCATTCTTAGGTTATCGCGTGTGTATTACGGCATAGTTACTTCAAACCAATTATTTTCATTTTCTTCTCTTTCTAGAGTGATTTATGGCGGGTCTCCTACTCTACTGCCCTCACACTACTTCATGGTTATAACAAGATGCAAAGGCGGTGAACAGATAAACAGTGCATGCGCAGAGGTAGAGTCTGCTGCTTTTGTATTTAGGAACAACCATGGGGTCAAAACTTGTCAGGTAAGACCATCGATCTCAATGTGAACACGTCGCCCCACCCCTTATATACCTCTCGAAAAGTGCTCCCAGACCTCTCTGCGTTCACATTAAATGTGAAAAATTTGAAAAATATTCTGTCAGACATGCTATCAGCAATATTTCTATTATTTTGTTTGTTCATAAAGCAGTAGGCTACATTATACACTCCTTCTCTATTCTCACTTCGGTTGGTATCTTTATTGTTCTCATTGACAGACACAACCAGACTACGTGGAACACAACCTTGCTTCGATACTAGACATCGAGAACCTAACTGGACTCAAGTTTTTTCCGCAATTACCTCTGTACGAAGCGATCCAGCTAAAACTCTATGCCCCCAACAAAGGCGAGATATGGACCAAGTGGCCGCTGATGAGCAATCTGCATTAATTGTATTCTTTTAGTATGTTTTTTTTTTCTAAAGTGAATGACAAAATATATGACATATTTTTAAGTCCTATTAATGTAATTTATCAATGAAGTTTCCTATTATTGTGTGTTTTAAGGTAATTCTTTTTACTCCTGCAGATGACAAGGAGCCATATATATTCTTTTTTAATTTCTAGTGCCCACACTAAATCGTAAATAGCGCTGATGTAAATGCAACGCAGGCCCTGTGTTTTGGTACACAAAATGTCATTGAAGTTTTCCTTTTTTTTTCATTTTGTTTAATGCCCGCTTATCCTGTTTTCGTAATTTTTTCCTTTTATTTTTATCCTTCTTCATTTAATTTAATTTCTCTTTTTAAAATTCACCTCTGGATAGCGGTATAGTATTTATAGATCGTTTCGAGTAAATTAACATAATCAGGAAAAGAGCATGCATCGTATTTAAAGTATTTGAAATGGCTATGTACATGTGAATGAGTGAAGAGCTTATTATCAATAAAATATGTTTGAAATTTATATTTTGGTTACTTTTATTTGAAGTTGTAAAAACAGTTGATGAAAAAAAAATAATTTTGCAATAGGATAATTAGTTTTATTTTCTAATTTCTAAGCGTCATAAATATATTTTGCCAAGGCCCATTTTCGGTTAATTTTTAAATATATAGGATTCTCAATCTTTTTCTCGTGTGTCTTTTCTTTTCCTTTTCTGCCCCACTTCTTTGCACTTGCTACATGTATTTAAACCCCTCCCCCCCCCCCGAACGCACACACCTTTTTTATTTCCATTTTTATTTCTTTCCCTTTTCACATAATCACATACAAATTATATCATACATTGAAACAAATTATGTCATACATTGAATGCAAAGTATACAAGTAAATCAATTCAATGTAAATAGACTTTTTAAAGTTAAGACGTGCCTCATCAAAATAAAAAAAAAAATCAAAAAAAGGAGGGATAGACACTTAATCACATACAAAGTATATCATACATCAAACAAGTGTAAACATGTACATGTAAATCATGTAAATGGACCTAAAATTCTTAAAGTGATTAGGTAACTTTGTGGAGGCTTGATAAAATCTGAGCTGTCTGGCCTTACATGCTATCAGTGTATCTAATATGGTGTAAAAATGAAGCCCATGGGGTAAAAAATCATCATGTGCTTCACAAAATATGCAAGTGACTGGAAATGCCAGACTCAATTTCCTCCATTGACTCAATGTTAGACTAAAGCGTATGGCCATACACTTTCTTAAATGGGAGTATTCAGTCACAAATATCTTAATAATGGCATTATATATTTGAAAACCTTTCTATGCCTGGTTATTTATTTATCCTTCTGAACATAATTGTACAAGACAGATATCAAAATTTCAACAATTTATTAAATCAAGCCTGCACAAAGTTATCGAATGCCTTTAAGATGAGCTTCGTCCAAATAAGAAAAACAAAGATAGGGGGAAAGGCACCTAATCCCACGCACTTACTTACTTGATCTTGTGAAAAAGGACAGATTTTACCCACATCCCCCCTCCTCCCCCACCCCTCCCCCACCCTTCACACAACACACACACACCCAAAACAACACCCAAACACACACCACACAAACACCCCACATCCTTTCGGTGTTTCACTTTGACTTCCTACATCATAAAACAAAAATATGCCTTATTCAAAACAAAGAAAAGTTCAACTCCTCCCACTTCTCCACACACATCCTGGAAACGACACCCACAAACGCACACGTGCCGAATCCCACCCACCCACAACTCCAGATTTCCATTTCCGTGCTTTTAAATTTGTTTTCTCTCTCAGACCCTGTAGCCAGAATTGTAAAATGGCTAATCTAAATTATCACTATATGCTGATGATTTTTGTGCATGTTGTTTAGACAAGAATTCAGTTGAAGTATTACTGGATATACTGAGACAAGCCGGTAGATGTTCTAGTTTGACATTTAACAGAGAAAAATAGAGATACTGAAGGTTGGAAAGCATCGAGATGCTCAGACTATTGATGGTGTCAGTATAGTTCATAAGGTTAAAATCTTAGGAACAGAAGTTGGGTACAATGCAAAGGATTTTCAGGAACAAAAGCTGAGAGATTTACTGTTAGCACTCAGGCGAGAATTAAATATTTGGAAACAAAGAAATCTAACTTTATTTGGTAAAATACAGATTATTAAATCTTTCGGTATATATAAGTTCATCTGTCTATTCTCATCAATTCTTATACCCAACTGGGCCGTGAAAGAAATTGAAAAATATATTTTACGATTTTTTTATGGAAGAGGAAAGACAAAATTAGGCGAAATGTCAATATACAACAAGTTGAAGACGGAGGCCTCAAAATGGTATACGTTAAGTCCGTAATTTCGGCACAACAGTTAACTTGGATTTTAAGAATGAAAAATGAAAGCAACCAAGCTTGGTTTAATATTTTTAAATTCTATACACAGAAATATGGTGTTACATTTCTTCTTAACTCTAAGTTTGATACTGCCCTACTAAGCTCAAAGCTACCTCCATTCTATGTTTCTGTTTTGGAAAATTGGTTACAGTTACGTTCAGCAGTAGAAGAGGAATCTCTTGCTAATCAGATTATCTGGAACAATCTTGAGATACAAATTAACAATGGAATGATCTTCTGTAAACATTTGTTTGAAAAGGGAATTGTAACAAGACATCACATAATGTTACCGGGTGGTTCATTGAAACGATATGACCTATTGAAAAATTAATTCAACATAAATGGAAATTACTTTTTATTACTTAAAGGAATAGCTTCGTGCATAAAAAAAGGGAATTGATCAAAAGGTAAATCGGGTTCACACAGATGAAATAACGGCAGTTACAAATGAAATAATAATACCTAACGTGTTAAGAGATCTTAAGGTCATAAAAAGTAAACATTTTTATGAAAACCTTATTAAAATGAAGAGAGAACAATCTCTGAGCACTTTTCGATTAAAAAGCAAATACGATTTGAATGATACAGAATTGTCTAAAGTAAGAAAAATTATGATTAATACGACCGTTGATACAAACACACGACAATTCCACTTTAAAGTTCTGCATATGTTGTTCAGTTATAAGCTCTTCAAAATGAAAATAAAACCTTCTCAAGAATGTACTTTTGGCTGCAAAAATTTCGAAACTTTAGAGCATGCATTATGGCAATATAACTATCTTCAGACGTTCTGGGATTTAAAGTTTCCTTGCCCATGTTTGATTTTTCTTTTCTGGATGAAAAGACCTATCATTGCAGGATATGTAGAAAAGTACCAACATAGTACTATAATGAATCATATTTTACTCATAGCTAAACGATGTATATACATGTGCATAAACAACAAAAATAAGTCGAGTATTGACTGTTTTAAACGGATGTTATCTACTTCATACAAAGAAGAACAATATACTGCTAGTAGGAAAGGTAAAATTTCTTTCCACTATAAAAAATGGAATTGTGTACTACTACTGTGTTTCATGGTTGACCTGATGACCCTTTTTTCCTCTTTTCATTTGAAACATGTTTCTAATTGTTGATTTATAATTGTGTATCAGCTGTGTAAAAGACGTCATTTCCTTTTACTGATTTTTTTTTTTAATTCATTGAAAGTATCAATAAAACATCAATGAAATATAAAAAGAAAAAAATGGCGGGGGACGGGAATAACAAAATCACAGAGTCACATAATTACACCCCCCCCCCCACACACACCCACACACACACCATATAATTGCTTAAAAAATGAGTTTAAAAATATTTTTGTAAATAGCGAATGTTTTTTTGTTTCCCTCCTTTCTGCAAAAGCTAGTATTCAAGGACAATATTAATATACGCACACTCTGTCGTAGTTAAACTTTTTTCAACGGGGGGGGGGGGGGGGGGGGGGGGTACACACACAAATCACAGAGTCGCATAGTTGTATGCACATACACACACATTTTATATTTGCTGATATTGAGTAAAAATGTTGTAAATAAGCGAATGATATTGTCTGTTTCCTAATTTCTGCAAAAGCTGATAATCAAGGACAATGTTAATACGACGGGTTTCTCATTATATTACATTTATACAAATAACACTCAGCGATACATACGGGGAGGCATTACCCCGTTAGGTGGTTTGGTTTATTTCACAAAACTACATGATGCACAGGTACTATACTACACAACCATTCTTTCCCAGTTTTTAGACAGTTTCTTCACATGCACAAAACATTTACTCAACTTTATCCTTAGCTTCAAGTTTTAATACTATTTTTGATAAACTACTGTACTTTACATCATAACCATATCACCTGCCTATTTCGAAGATAATTACCATGAAGCTGATAACGATGAAAAGAAACCAAATGAATATAAAACAGAACTAGCGTGAAATTTGAAATTTGTACAAAATGCATTAAAAGGTATGAAACGATAACATTTTCATCCGAATAGATTTGAAATTGTAAAAGATCCCATGAAATGAAAGACAGTGAAATTATACAAAAAACCAGCAAAACCAAAATATACGCTAACAATAAAATTATGAATATAGCTATAACCAAAATCTTTCCCAAAATATCTTCCAATTTACGAAGTTTATTCGGGGTTTTTTCAAAATAATATGCTAAACATATTAAGTACTGAATCTACATGTATAAAGATGAATCATGAAAGTGTCAAAATATGTAAAATGATTAACATGTGTAGGTGAACAGAAAACTATTTCTTCATACGTTAATAAAAACACTGGTATATGCATAAAACATGTATATATCTCTTATTATTAGGAGATAGATGGAGGACTTAAAAGACACTGGCACAGCGTAAGTCCTGGGCCTTTTCTTTTTAAAGGGTTACGATTGATCCGAATCAATAGCAACTTTTTAAGAAGGAACCCAGACACTGAGGGAACGGTTGCATCATTGGAGAGGGGGGGGGGGGGGGGGGGGGGTAGGTAGATAAAATGCCAAAAATGCCAAAGGCCACTGTTTGAGGTGGGAGTGGGTCCTGTAGTCTGCTTTAGCTCCCGCCCCATCTCACTTTGTTTTGCTTTTTTGCTTTTATTCCTTTTTAAAAACGTCTTATTTTTTTGTTTTTCCCTAACCATGTGAGGAGGGGGGGGGGGGGGGGGCACGTGCACCTCGTACCTACATCACGCGCGAGTAAAAGAAGTGAACAATGATCAAGCCCTTATATGGTTTGATCCCAGTATTCTGGACCAGAGGAGCCTTCAAAGGGCGAAAGGGGGAGGGTGAGGGGGCAGAGGGGGCAGTTGCCCCCATCATTCAAGTACTAGTAGGTAGACAAATTAGATTTTTGTCCCCGAAAAGTGCCCCGCTCGCAAGATAAACGAAAGAAAATCGCATATAATAAGCATACATTAGAGCAATGTATGACAAGTGCTCTTAAATGGAAACTTTCAACATTCCAAAAATCAAAATTTTCTCACTCGGTCGCTACGCTTCCTCGTATATTACTTGACGTAACGGTTTTAACATTTATAATTCCTGTCTACGATATTATATAGGGGCCCTGGGCAATTAAGGGTGCAGCAGGTCCTTCCATTTATGGGGGACTTGGGACAGTTTTGCGACTTTCACCATTCCCAAACCTAAATTTTATCACAAAGTCATGTTCTCTACGCTTCCTTAAATACACATGCAGATAGAAACAGTGTTTCTTCTATCGGTGCGGCAAAAAGAGAGGGGAAGGGGTACAACGCAGTAACAGTTGTATATCGTTGAAAGTAAAGAAGATCAAAAGGAATTGGTCACGTTATACACTGTAATTTTCATGACCTTCCAGCTGGGAAAAGTTATCAACGATATTAGCATATTCTAAGCAAAGAAATAAAAAACCAGAACTGCAATTACATCACTATTTTTTAAAATCTGAAATTCACTATATATCCAACGATAATAATAAATGTGAAATTTGTATTTAAACAATTCTTTTATGAAATACAATTTTTTAAAGTAACCTTTATTTCTAAAGTCTTATTTTTAACACTTTAGATACAACACCTAGTATAATTCCAGATTTACTCAAAATATTGAATTTCTTCTGGAATGTTGGACGATTTTTGCATGTGTTTGATAACTCTTGATAACTCTTTTCATTACTCAGCATTAACGCTGTACGGGGGAGGTACTCCAATTGCCAGTCCTGGATATGTCTGCCCTCCCGGATACCCGGGACGATAAGCCGCCGCTGCTGTCACACGAGAAAATCCGCTCATCGCGTCCGAAGTGGGCTCGTAATAATGCTCTGGCAGCTTCTTTTCCTCAAGACTGACATTGCCCGACATAGCACCTGCCGGGCCAGATGGAGTGTAACTGGGAGATGGGTCAACAGGGATGGAGGCATGGGGCGCTATGGCCGCGCCGGGCTGGGCACCCGCAGTAAAGACAACAGACAGTGTTGAAGCAGCATTCTGAACGGGTGCGGAAGAAGGGTACCTCCGTGGTTTCCGTTTTACTCTATTAATAGAAAATGTTTTAGTCATTAGTGTTTATTTATGAGTCATGAAGATTATTAGTATCCATCTCTAATTTACTGCACCAATACAAATTTCATATAATGTCAAACATTTATTTTATCAGAAAGTACAAGAAAGTATATATATATACATGTATATATATAATATTCTCCTTCACTTCTCTGATGGAGGGGAATATACAAAATACAAATTATAAACAAATTCAAACATAAACAAAAATATTTTCTAAAAATCCAATACAGTTCCCTGCATTTTCCTTAAGTATCCATAGAGCTTAGTAAGAACAAATGGAACCGCCACGAATATAAAGATTACAGAAATAGGTTCAATGGGAGGGAAAATGAAATGAAACTCCATTATTACAATATATAACGAATTAGACGGATGTGCTGAATTATTTTCAGCAGTCCTTATTCTTTATTCAATCGATAAAAGGCCTGTGACAACAGCTTTGCTCTAAATATAACACCTTGCCCATAAATACCTGTAGACTACATATATAAGCAGCAGCAACAAGAAGAAAGATACTCCACATGCGATGCCTGCGATTAATCCTCCAGCTGTGTCGGACATAAGACCCGAAGGTTGAGTTGTAAGAAAAGCTGGGTGTATGGTAAAGGTCAAAAATAATTGTGAGCTTCATCATACTCTCACTTTCTTATATCAATGTGGGGAATATCATACATGCAAATGTCACAAGAAAAGGTTTTGAAAAACTCCAAATATTACACTGGCAAAAAGTTGGGTACAAAAATTGCCAACATTAAAGCAACGATATATATATATATAAGTATATGGCCGACCAACTTTTTAGCAATGATGTGCCCAACTCGGGTAATTTGTTTTACATCTCACTTAGTACTCAAAGGTGATTGTGATCGGGCAAACATTATCGAAATTGGACATAAAATTGCCAAAAAGGTTGGTCAGACTTATAATTACTCTGATGTTGGGCAAATTTTACACTACATTTTTTAACAGCGCAATAGTTATTAAACCAAGGATGTTCATTCTGATAACCCAGTGCATGCCGTGTGAGTAAAAAAAAATGTCTACACTTAGAAACTTGCTCTTGTGTTTTTAACTCATTTATGAACGCAAAATTATGATACATATTTTGAAAAAGTATCTTATTCCACATCATTTGGTACCATTTTTGTGTGGTATATGTTTACGTTTAGATGAATAGGGAGCATTGTTTGAGAGAATGTAAGAATCAGCTTGCGCCAACGTAACGTACTCCTTATGATTGTGTTGTTTCAAGAAAACAATGAAGGGGGAAAAGCCACACACATTTATTTTTTTTCTCACATGGTGTATTCATCATAAGCAGGACAGACACAAATAAAGCTACAGAGGATCTATGATGACAAACATTTACACGTATTATTTTCAGGATGGTATTTTGGATGTTGAGGAACAATTAACATCATCATCATATCATGATCATTAAACAGTTTGAAGCAGCAAGTAAAAAACTAAAGGAGTTTGACAAAGCAAATTGAATCAGAATATTGTTAGTTTATTTATGTTTATTTCACTCCAAATGAAGTGCAAGATCATGTGCTTGTTTGTTTGTGCATTTGTGATGCTTTCGTGTTTGCATAATATGTCTGTTATGATGAGTACACCATGTGAGAAAAAAACCTAAATGTGTGTGTGGCTTTTTTTCATTTTCCTGAGTGTACGGGTGTGTGTGTGGGTGTGTATGTGTGTGTGTAACTGTATTACTATGATTGTGTGTCATGTTTAATTTTGTTTGGGACGGTATGAGAGTTACATGTATCTGCAATGCCCCTATTCAAAATGGTATACCAATTGATGCTGGATAAAATATATATATATATATATATTAATGTTTCTTTCCGCTCATTTCCCATCACGTAATTTTCTTTCTTTCTTTTCTTATCTTTTTCTTTTTGTTGTCCCTTTCTCTTTTCTCTTTCCCTCTCTTTCTTTTCTTTTCTCTCTCTCTCTCTCTCTTAGCTCTTCTTCTTTCTCTTGATGTATTGTTACGTCACTTCTGGCGCGTTCTTACTTCTTGTTTCTACGCGACCATTTTGCGCGTCTTTTTCATCTTGCTTCTACGCAACCATTTTGCGCGTCTTTTATTTGCCTTATTTTTGTTTGACGCTTAATAAATTTGTCATTCCTTGACAAAGGGCTATGCCCGAAATATCGGATAATTGCCATCTCTACGGTTTTTTAATTTATATTTGTCTTTTCTATATATATATATATATATATGTGTGAGGGTGTGGCTGTGTGGGGGGGGGGGGTATGTATATTGAATAATACCTCCAGACGTCGTAGAGCAGTAGATTTGGTCTTCGTCCCAGTTTCCTGTATAACCATTACAAGTCCACTCCACCTGGTCATTGTCATTATCACATATGACTGTCACAGTCGCACTTGCCGTGTAGCTATCTTGGGGGTTGACAAAAGACGCATCCGGTGGTGGGTCGGGGAGGCTACATGTCATTTCTGCAAAGTAGAAACAAAATAAAACAAAAAACAAGAATAAAATACAAATACAAACCTACAAAAAAACTATAAAAATTCAAAATGCATTAGAATACAGTTGAGCTTGAGATTGGTATACCGAAAATGGATTGATAAACTACTATTAACAGAAATACATGAAATATCAAGAATAGGAATATTTTTAACGTTAATTCCTGTTCATAATCTATCATACATGTCATACATGGTAACCAGCAAGGGTGGCAGACGTTTTGGAGGACTATGAATATCCTTCAGAGGTATTTTTTATCTTTGACGGAGGACATTCTTTGTCCTCAAATAACAACTTACTTGTTGAGTGAGACACCAGCAGGCGCCGCGGAACGTCTTGGAAAGTGGAGGGGCTTAGTGGGGGCTGCGTGTATACCACATTTTTGCACTGCCATACGTTTGCACGTGTTTACTGAAAAAAGTGTTCCGCGGTCCCTGACCAGCATATAGCAAGTACCGTGGCCTTGCCCCATGGTCACAACGCTTGGTCCTCTCTCTCTCCCTCTCTCTTTCTGTCATTCCTTACCATAATGGGCTGTATGCACTTGAAGTACATATATTTTACTGGATCCCAAGTTTGGGAGACACGTAACAATGCAGTTTATTCCGTCACAATACAGATCACCGCATTAGGGAGACACGAACCGCATTTGGGAGACACGCGGAACAATTGAAATGACAAAGCCGTGTCTCCCAAATGCGGAATCCAGAGAAATATATATATATATATATATATTCGTGTATGTGTGTGTGTGTGTGTGTGCGTGTATAACTGTCACGCGTCGGTTGATGAGAATTACACAAAAGTCAACAATAAATTTAAAAAAAAAGTTTAGAGATGAAAAATATCGAATCGTTCTTGGACCTGAATGTCGCTTACCATCAAAGGCACGGGTATCTCCACGTCGGTACATTTCAAGCACGCAGATTCCCATGCTTGCCTCAACTACGAATCTTTACATCCGCCTGCATGTAAGAATTTCATACCCTTCTCGCAACTTTCTCGCATCCGTCGTCTTTGTCGGAAGGAGATGACTTCATCCATCTGCTGAAATGAAAGGGTTCTTCAAACAACGAGGGTACCCAGACGAGATCTTTGCCAGGCAACGCTCAGAGTAATATCAGCAACCCGTGCTGATGCACTTCGGTCAAAGAAGAAGGGTAAAACATTGTGGAAGGTTCCGTTATTGGAAACTTACAATCCTACGAGTGAGCGTCTTGCTAAGTCAATAAGGGGGAACTTCCACATCTTAAGCATGTTAAGTGACACTCCAACAACCAAGGAAATTTCCAAACAAACCTCCTTTGACGTCATACCACAAGGACCGCAATCTCCGCCAACTCCTTGTGAGATCAAAACTTAACTTCTCCCATGTCTTTTACCGAATGTAGGCCACGATGCAATACTTGCAGAGTGATTTCGAACGCAACACGGGTTCAGGGGCCCAAGGGAACTTGGACGATCAACGGTAGTTTCTCATTTGTTACAAAGGACTGTGTATAATGCCATCAAATGCACCAAGTGCCAACAATTATACGTCAACGAAGCTTGCCGACAGAGATTTAGTCGGCAGGCCTGCCTGTTGCACAGCACTTCAACCAGCCTGACCACAACATCGGACATTTCCAAGTTAGCATCATCCTCGTGAATGACTTTCAGTCAGATTCGACCTGAAAGGGGAGAGAGGAACGCCTCATCCACTCTCTCGGCTCTCTCCAACCTGGGGAATGAATGTATCTTTTTAGTTTCTATTCAAATTTGGAATAGATTCTATTCTTTTTTTAATTAGATTCTGTTCAGACTTGAATGAAATCTGATAAAAAAATGAAAAAGAATCTATTCAAAATATGACCAGAAACTAATGTCCCAATTTGATTTGGATCCTATTCAAATTTGATCGGTTTGTTTTTAGAGCGCACTCTCTCTTCTCTCCAGCTCTCTATCTTTCTCTCTAGCGCGCGCTCTCTCTCTCTCTCTCTCTCCCTCATTTACACTTTTGCTTTGTTGTGGTTTGTTGCGTTTATCCTTTCGTGCATTGTGCTTAGCACACTGCGTTGCCTTGCTGCTGGATGCGTTTTTTAAGATAAAGTCCATCATTTCCTGATAAAGCCCTTAGGGCGAAAATTCTAGACCACGGAGACGCGCCATGCATGCCATGGGTCATGGCGGCTGGGTGAGAATGGGTCAGCGGCTTTTCATTGTTTAAAACTCACCTGCCTCTGACAAAATAATTAATTAATGAGGTTGAAGATTTGTCGATATGTCGGTCAATTGAATCTGGTGTCACCGGAACCACTGGCCCGTCTCCGTAGTCTAGTGGTTAAGGCAACAAGTGACCTGGGTTCAATTACTTGCTGAGATATGAAGAGCTTACTTGCAAAAGGCCCTAAATCCATTTTTTATCATATGGCACTTTTTTATATGCCTTAATAGAGATTCACCATGTGCATCAATCTGGCTATATTTCAACTTCTAAAAGTTTCAGGAAGTTTGTTAAAAAATGAGATGAAAATTATGTTTTCTTTCAAAAGGCCCTAAATCCAAAACACTTTTCTTGCAAAAAGCCCTATATCCATTCATCTATCCTGCATCCTGATTGGCTAAGAGAATAGGTTTTTGGCATGAATGACCAATCACGCGCCTCCACACAACACACAACCATCTATCCAGAGACTCTGTGTGAGAATCTTTCCAGCTTTTTGTCATTTTTTATGGGAAATAAATACACAAAATTCCTTAGTTTATCAAGATCTTGAAAATTACTACAACAATGGAGCTTGCAGATATAACCAACAATCCCAGAAAAAAAAAGAAAAATGAAATGAAATCTTATTGGATGTACATGAGTAGGTGATATGAGGATGGTGTGATATTGAAAAAGGTTTAGCAGGTGCTGTTAACTCTAATGACATGAATAATGCAGCCATGACAAAGATGATGGTGATGATGCTACTGTTAGTGATGGTGATGTTGATGATGACAGTGATAAATGTGATGATGGTAGAAATGGTGATAGAGATAATGATAATAGTGGTGGCAATGATAATGGCGATAAAGGTATTTACGATCTCCATAATGACGATGATGATGGTGATGGTGATGATAATGGCAATAATGATGATAACAACAATGATGATGTTGGTTATGATGATGTTGATGCTGATTTCATTCATGTGTATGATGGTGTGATGCTGAATGTTCTGATGATGGTAATGGTGTGATGACGATGGCAATTATACGGGTGATAATGATGGTATTGGTTACGTGATGTGATGTTGATTATGATGCATTCTACTCTGGATACAGTAGATATTGTTCTTATTTTGAGCAAATCTGCTTTATTAAGGGCAGATAATGACTGGCTACTGTCAGTAGACAATACAAATTATCTTTGGAATCGACTTAAAAATGTTGCTATATCAGGCAAGGTTTATCCGAGCAAAGCAAATATTTTATGCAGTTATCTAGAGCAAGTCTGCTATATTTTTAAGGTCAGATGATGATTTTCGATAAGTCACCCCAATTATCTTTCGAAGTTTAAATTTTGATTGATTTATAATGTTGCTATATCAGGCAAGGTTTATTATAACCCATTGAACATAGGCAGGTGGAGCAGCACAAGAGGTTAGGTGAACAAGGGCGGTGGATTTTTGGTTCATTAGAAAGATTTTTAATGCGTAAATTACTATTATCATTCAAGACTTTTCTTGCAAAAGGCCCTAAATCCCACTTTTCTTGCAAAAGGCCCTAAATCCAAAAAAATAATAAATATAAAAAATCATATAAAATATTTGACGGCCGCAGGATTTTTAAAATTGTGATCATTGTTACTTGTGGTGATGTCTCTTAAACATACATGAAGATCTTCTTGAATGAAATCATAGAACTGTGTGAAACAAAAAATCTCAATTTACTAAGAAGTAGGTAAAGTGGATTTAGGGCCTTTTGCAAGAAAACTCTTCATATATTTCAAACCTTTGCAAAAATTTCAAAAGGGAGGGCATGCTCTGGGGGACTTTTATTTTAGCTACGCAACCATTATCCTCTCATTTTCATTTTTCACAATTATATACATAATTATGTATATATATATATATATATATATATATACATATAACAACCGCACAACAAGGGTCCCAAGTCCTTGTGTTGCCATAAAGCCATTATGGTAATAGCCGGGAGGGCGCATTGTTATACATAATTTGTATATATATATATATATATATATATATATATATATATATTACTCTATCAGGTACATTAGAAGGACATTTATTGTTCTTTTTCTTTGTTCAAATGTCCGCTTAACGTTCGAAATGTCCTCCTAATGTAGGGGGCGCTATTATGACGGAATAAACCGTATTGTTGCATGTCCTGCTAATGTACCCGTAAGGTATATATACATATGTATAAACGACTAACGGGTACATTAGGAGGACAGTTTTTGTTCTTTTTCTTTGTTCAACTGTCGACTTAATGTACCAACTGTCGACCTAATGTAGGGGTCGCTATTATGACGAAATAAACTGCATTGTTAGGTGTCGACTTAATGTACCCGTTAGTCAAATATACATATATATATATATATTATATATAGTGCATAATACCTCCAGATGGTGTAGGGCAGTCGATTGGGTCTTCATCCCAGTTTCCTGTATAACCATTACAAATCCACTCCACCTGGTCACTGCCATCATCACATATCACTGTCACTGTCGTACTTGCCGCGTAGCTATCTTGGGGGTTGGTAAAAGACGCCCTCGGTGGTGGGTTGGGGAGGGTACATGTGATTCCTGAAAAGTAAGAACAAAATAAACACAAAAACCCAATAAGAATAAGAAGAAGCAAATTATAAAACTTCAAGGTGCATATGAATACAGTTTAGCATTGATCTTGTGACTTAGTATGTAATGTATGTTCTAAATTAGACTAAGGGAACGTCCATGGTATATTGTCCAATGTGTTGCCAATTTATTTAAACATTTGTTATACTAAAATAGATTGATAGCCTACTGGAAATATGAATGCACCAAATATCAAGTGTAATAATATTCTTAATGTTAATTCCTGTTCATAATCATATTTGGTAACCAGTCAGGGATGACAACGAATGCCCTTATGCCGTTCTTTTACCTTTAACGGAGGACATCCTTTATCCTCAAATAACAGCTTCTTCCTGACCGAGACACATACTCAACAAGTACCATGGCCTTGCCTCATGGTCACAACGCTTTTTTAATCTCTCTCTGTCACTCTTCATGTGCGCAAGCCTTTCTTTAGTACCACATCTGTAGTATCTTCTTTCTATCCACATTCTTGTTATTCTTAAAATGTTTTATCACATATTTGTACGTTATGATTTATCACTATAAAGCAAAGTTACTTCTTAATTCTGATACAGACATCGACAAATCAATAGACTAAAATAGAAAAATAAATCAAATCAAACAAAATTATTAGATTAGAGGAATGGAAGGTACAAACACACATTTAAATTGTTTAAGTAACGTTTATGATTTTCTGGAAAGTGTGCATGTTCAAAAAAACGGAACTGGAAATTTTAGTTGTCTCAAAATATTCTTAATAGCGGACTAAGTTAACCCCGGCTTAACTTAATGTTATTAAACACCTAGGGCTTAGCGCTCCATTTTGTGCAAATTACTGCAATTCTGCCATGGAATAAAATTTTAAAAACAAGCAAGGAATAATTTAAGGCCGTCCGCTACGTCAATAGAGCTGTATATTCTACCGTAATATCAGAAGGGAATGTGTGTAAATGTTTTATTAAAAAGTTACATTTGTTTATAAGTGTTCTACCTCTGGATCCAAGCTAACCAAATGGTAGAACTACTCAATGGCATCAGAACCTACATGTATGCAAGGCGACCCGGAAGGCATAGCCTAATTATTGCTGGCTATCATAAATGAAGACGGATCGATTTTAATTCATAGCACTAAAAGAAATACAAAATGGTCATTTAACCTCTTCACAAAAAAAGGTATTTTTTTTTACTTTTAAACTGAACGCATTTATTACGATACATATACTTACTTGTGCCACAATTCAAGCCACCCCAACCGTATATACAAGTGCACTCGGGAGTGTTGTACCCTATGAGCTGACATCGGCTGTTACCATTGCATGACACAGAGCACGTTAAGTCTGGTGGTAAACAAACAAATATTTTTAAATAAAAATGAAGGAATCCCAAAATTATGATAAAATATTCATAGAAATACAGCGTTCTAGTCGTAAGGAAAATGGTAACGTTATCCAAGAAACTGAAATTCTCTCGTATTATTAAAGGAGAATTAACCCCTGATTACAAATTTACTTATATTGGAAGGTGTAATATATTCCTACTTATTGGCCTAAATCATTTTCTAATAAGATATCAGAAAAGGGTATAAATAAAGATATTCCAACACCCGGTTTCGTCTCCTACTCATTTACATGGGGGCTGCGATTTTCTTGCTGATTTGGAGTTGTACATGAACCATTGAGAAATGTTCCAGTCAGGAAGACATTTTGAATCCAAATCCTAAATTGATTTTCTTCATTACCTAAAATCACATCTGTGACGAAAAATATAAAGTGGGTGTTTACATGTATTATAAAAATTAAATCTTTATAATGATACTTTTAAATTGTCTGGTTTTGCTTAACAAAAATCTATTTTCTTGGGTTTGCCAAACAGAGCAGAACATAATATATGCAGCATGCATTCCGACTTTTCAAGTCCATTATCCGAAAGCAGGTGAATGCATAGTTTGCCGCTATAGATGCTCAGGGAAGAAGCATCCATAAAATTTGAATTAATTTGCTCCGTCCCATACGTCCAGTATCGAGAAAATAGATTTCTATTAAGCGAATATCGATTTTCAACAGAAATATATAAGAAAATCTTCAGTTTAAAAATAAATTGACATATCTATTCAATATTTTTAATCTCAAATGGGTTTTTAATTTTGAAAAAGGCAATTTAGCATTTGGATTAAGAAAATCTTCTTGTACACATAAACAAAATGGCAGCCCCCATGTGCTGCTAGCAGACGATACATATTGCTAGCAGATGGTAAATTTTGCTCAGAAAATCTTGATTCGTATCGATCTCGTATATTTTGACGCGAAGCCATATAGTCTAACAAGTAGGAATAAATAACAACTTTGAACACTATCGTCTTTATTTTTGAGCGTAATTCTCCTTTAAGTAGATATTTTAGAAAATTATCCTTTGTTGGGTTTAGACTAGTGACGCGCAATGTATCTAGTCAGTGATTTCGCTATCACATTACAAATATATTTAACCTTGAATCCATTTAGTAACTTTGTTGACTGATATTTAACTGGGGGACATCTTCCCCCGTTTCAATTTTCTGGCCTGAAAAACATGTTTGATGTTAATGTTTGTAAGAGATTTTGTGAATAAATTAGAACAGTTTTTTTTTTTTTTTTTTTTTAAAGTAAATTAGACCTGGTAAAAATGTGATAATCTCTTCTTTTTTTTGGGGGGGGGCAGAAATTTTAAAAATCATGGGATCCCTCTGCATATATGCATAAAAATCTATCAACTGAGTTAGAATGAACTGTGTCACCAATTTTGCCGACAATCTTCGCTCTCTCAGAAGTCCACTCAAAAGTCCACAAACTTGGGCTATGTAACTGCTTTCCGACAGATAGCAAGCGTTTGTTGTCAAATGATTACGGTAATGTTGGATGCCAGTAACATCTGGGTAACCTCAAGAATCAGTGATCGGAGCAGCAGTCTTTTGGTTGTACATCGGCGACATCACATCCATTCCGAGATGCGACTGATTGCCGACAACAGTGTGATTTACAGAGGTATTCTGGTCGGTCAAATGGCTCAATGTCAAATGGTTTGCCTCCCTGGTCATCACAAGGAAAAGAACTCCCGTAAAGCACGACAACAGCCTATCCAGAGTCGACCGATACAAGTATTTCGGGGTACTGTAATAGGGGTAACCTCGCTAGTCATAAGGACCCCTGTTCATAAGGACCACTTATTCATAAGGACCGCTATCGATAACGCGTGACTAAATTAATAGCGGTTTTGTATGAATAGCGGTCTTTATGAATAACGAGCAAACGTAGACAACTTACCTCGCTATTCATAAGGACCAACATTCATAACTATTCAGGACCGCTATTCATAACGTGTGTTAAATGAATAGCGGTTTTCTGTGAATAGCAGTCCTTATGCATAGCGAGCGGACCCCCTGTAACACACTGCCATATTATACTGACCAAGGCCAACAAAACCCTTGTGCTGCTGAGGAGAACCCAGTCACCATGCTCTAAAGAGGTTAAATCAAGAGCATACATCATGTACATGGCCCTGGTTCGACCATAGCTGGACTATGGCGCTGAAGCCTGGAATCCCTACAGTTCCGGTGCTTTCGAAGGCCTGAAAAGGGTACAGAAAACAGCTGCTCGTGTTTTGAGATCCACGTCAGCTTCAGGGTTTGTCTCCAAGGTGGGATGGGATCAATTGTACACAAGTTGTCCCCTTGCAAAAAGCACCAAGCTCTATCGAATACACCTAGTCCTCTCTTCATAACCGAAGCTCCATACGTCAGGAGAGGAGACCACACATTCAAACATTCTGTTCCTGAGGCAACCGTAATTGACACATGATATACAAGTTATTCTTCTATCTCGGACAACTCGCATCTGGATGCAGTTACTGCCTCAACAGATGCTGCTTTCCAGGAGGTTTCTCTTCCTGTCATCAGAGGGTTGGAACTCCTGTCAGTTCCAGAATGATGTAAACTTCAAGGGTTAATGGTGTTTACTTGCACATCACTATTTCTACACGATTTTACACCGTTCTACGTTGTCTGCACCATCACTTGCTGTCACAGCACATCCCATCCCAGGTTAGCTTGGAAAAGCTGCTTCAGGTATTATCTGGTCAAGTTCAAGGAACAATTAGAAATTTCGAGGTTGAATTTTCAAGCTAGAAATAAGCGACCAGTTGTTCTGCTTATTTATAGTAATTTTTTGTTTGTTGTTTGGTGAAATTCCTCCGGGAAGTATAAAGACAAGTTGCTATTGATAGTTGAATTGATTTGTAATGGCTTCTTACCGGCATAAATTTTGACGTGAGTGGGCGCTGATGTAAATCCAATAATATCCCGGATTTCTGTAACTCCTATATCTGCTTCGTGGAGTCCCCTTGATGAGAAGTCTGTGAAGTAGATCGAGGTGAAATACAGCGAGATACCAAATACTACTATATCTCCTCTCACCGCGTATACATGATCCCTTCGATCAGACAAGTCATCCAGATCAGTTGACTCGATGACGTCATAAAACCCTTCGGTCCAGTACAAACGTTGTTCTGCAGAAGACAAGATGAAACAATGATGAACAAGATGAACAATACTATGGTAATTACTTGATAATAACAGTATCTGATTCACGTAGATGTCCCGCTCTCTGTTTCCCAACTCCACTTTCGCAACCCCCTTTGCACTGACTAAATATATAGCACAGTCATTAAATTTATCATTTTATGCTCAGGATATCCCATTCGTAAATGTACTACGAGTCGAAAAATATAGCCTATGCCTTTTTTCTTATAATCTTATACTCATAATCAAGCTTTAGTTCGAACAGAGAAGAGGGTAATTGTTTTATTTTATTTTAATGGTTTCTATATTATCATTTGCTGTTGATCGAGCTATATACCTTGGGAATTATAGTTATCCTAGTAGCATTTTTTTCTAATTCAGAGTCCGCCACCTATGTTCTTAAGGTGTGATTTTCTGTATCATGTTCGGTCCATATTTCTGACAAATGTTCAAGAAGTCAACTTTACATTTATACACTAACATTCAATAGGCCTACACGAGGGTGATAAGTTGGTTTATCTTGTACCTTGGGAATCAAGGGTAATTCCATAAGGTTGTCTCAGTCTCGCTGTAATCAACTGCATCCTGTTCGTACCGTCTTTATTCGACGTCTCAATCTTTCCAGTGGATACACCCTCGTCAGTCCAGTACAATTTTCTTTTAGTATGAAAAAGGTATACAAACATATGCATGTGTCTGATATGAAAAAGGTATACAATTATGTATGCAAATGATATATATCCATTTGTACATAATGAATAAGTAATGTTATTCTAAAATGAATGTGCAATTTAAATGAGAGGTGAAAGGTGACGGATGAAGGAACACCCGTGTGGTGACATATGCATGGGCGTTTGACTATGTAATTATTTATGTACCCACGAACATGAATCATTGTATGAAGCTTCTTTCATTATCTATATTGCGGACCAAGTAACAGTTTTACTATGGGTGAATTAAAGGTAATGTGTAACTTTGTGGAGGCTTGATAAAATCTGAGCTGCATTGTTCTAAATGCTATCAGTCTATTAATATGTTGTGAAATTGAAACCCCGAAAATCCATGTTAAACGCATCATCATGTACTTCATGAAAATTGAAAATATGCAAGTGACCGGAAATGCCAGATCTTAAATATCCCCATAGACTACAGACTAGAGCGTACCCCAGTATGTTTTCATGAATGGCAGTATTCGGTCATATATTGCAAAAACATTTATATTACTGACTGTTTATTTATCTTTCTGAACATCATTATACAACATAAACATCAAAATTCAACAACTTATTAAATATAACCTCCATAAAGTTACCGATTCTCTTTAAGCCCTGCTCACACGAGACGTCATTTTGATTGTAACAGGGCATGTGTTGAACGATCCTATCTTCCTTTTCTTGTGTCGCCACATGTTTCCCAGCCACTGCAGATCACAGGCTCTGGCACATGGGTTGTAGTTGTGGACATCCTGTCATGTGCATGGTTCTGGTAGCAGGGGGGGGGGGGGGGGGGTAGTGAAGTAGGTGCTCCATTGTTTGAGGAACCTCCCAGCAGTCGCATTCGGTAGATCTATCAAGCTTGTATCCTCATTTCTGCATCAGGGCTTTGCATCTTCCAACTTCACTTCTAAAAGGATTCAGACAAAGCCAAACTGACCAGGGTGAAGGGACATGCTGATAAAGTGGGTGGCGAATGTCATCTTCCCGTTTGGTGCGTTCCACTCTTGAAAACACTTTTCTTCTTACTGTTGGAGGAGCAATTCCACACAGCAGGTAGAGTTCATCACCCCGAGTAGGCTTAAAACAACCCTGCAAGCTGTATTTAGAACAGGATCCAACTTCTTGCCATGTGAGGAGCGTTCCCAGGTTGGGCAGACATACTCAGCTGCTGAGTAACATATACAGGGCAAGGGCAGTGCTTCGGATGGTTTCTTGGATCTAGTTCCCCACTTGGAGTTTGCCAGCATTCTCAAGATGTTATACATGGATCCTACATTTCCCTTGGTCTTGCTGAAACGGTCTTTGAAATTTACGGTCCAGAATAACTCCTACAGGGATGCCACTTAGAATTGATAAAAAAGTAGGAAAAATCATCTAGAATGGTCCCTTGTGTACGTAAAAGTGGTTTCTATGGCTAAAAGTATGTTGAAAAAGTAGGAATTCCTACTTTTGTCTGAAAAGTGTCATCCCTGCTCCGGTTTGTCCGCGTTTTCTAGTCTCTTCCCATACCAGTGGACATTCAGATCCCGGTTTGCATCACAGATTTTGAGATGGCAAGCACCAACTTGAGTCTTATCTGAATTTGCCTGACAATGGTTTTCAGCATAGCATATGGTTATAGGCCCTCTATTGCTTCACTAAATGTTCTATCAAGACCTGAAATTGACTGGAACTGAGAAGCTACGCACAAGTCGTCTGCATACAGGAAGCTCCTGGTGTTCTGATAGATTTGTTGGTCGTTTGTGTAGATGTGTAGTGGAGCAAAAACGCTGCCTTGTGGAAGCCCATTTTCCTGTCTGCGCCATCTGCCTCGATCCCCCTGAGCAGCTTCTCCACAAATACGCTATGGTTGACCGTGAAGGCAATTAATCTTTACCCCAGTTATTAAAAGTATTGTTTCCACTGTTCATGTTGCAGTTACTTTTTAAAACATTGGGTGGGTGTGTATGTGTATGAGTTGGGTATGTTTTTTTCCGGACGCAGAACTGCGTCAACGATTGTTAACGTGTTTGGCTGGCCATGTGTAGCATCCCACACAAAGTAAATGCAAAACGAACAGTGCAGACATTCCATCAGTATTCACTGGCGTCTATTGAGTCTATGAAGGCAATTAGCCCATTCGCCAGTTGTTCATTTTGCAATCGCTTTATACCATATTACTTTTACATGACGCGCGAAATACCGCATCAGCTACTGACGCGGTCTTAAAGTCAGCAAATAGCGCCTCGGGTAAAGCGGGCTTCAAGGGCATTTCACTCACCCTCTTTTCTGAGACAATGTGATACCCCATGGAAGATAAAGACCAGTACTTATAATGGTTCGTCGGTTCGACCCGTCTAGGTTTGCACTCGTTATCCGTTCCAGTAGAGTATCGCTCCAAAATATCTTGTTCAATATGAGATCTAAGACGATTCCTTGTGGGGCTTAAGGGATTAGTTAAAATGATAAAGAAAACATACAGAAGGTATTATCTTCGTGGTAGGCCGTAATTGTCCTAAAACGAAAACTCCGTTGTGTTATAGGCCAGGTAAGCGCCTGTCCCGAAATAGTCACCCCATTTTACCCATAATATTTGACCCTTAAAGTTACTTTAAGTAGACCATCTAAGTCATTCACAAAAAGTCTGTTAGCCTGACCGTAGATGTCGGGTTTAACCCCCAGAGACCCCGAAACAGGTCGATTTCACCCCATCTCCCTCATTGCACTTAACTTTTTCAGTAGGATATTACTGGACATTACAAAACACAAATTCAGAAAAAGTATGTTAGCCTGACCGTAGATGTCGGGTTTAACCCCCAGAGACCCCAAAAGATGCGCCAAATTCGGGTCGATTTCACCCCATCTCCTCCATGCACTTAACTTTGTCAGCAGGAAGTAGTATGACTGTACATTACAAACATAAAACAACTGACAAAATTTTCCGCTGGGACTAGGCATCAGACGGCCCTTCAAATTTGGGATAAATTTTCCCCTTGAAGCCCAGGGACTAAATGTTTTCAAGAGGTAAAGCTATGGAAGTACATTACAAAAATAAATAAAAACTGACAAAAACTGCCCATCGGGAAAGGTTGTCAGATCCCTGAAAGAACAAACAAAAATGTTCCCGACAAAGAATGGCCCATATAACGCTCTGTATGGAAAGAAAAAGCATTTTGTTACCTTGCGACTATGATAACTCCAAAGTCTTTTATTCAATTCAGATCAAATGTACATAACACAAGTTTGAGTATTATAATTTGCTTGAAGTGCAATTTAGTGTCAATTGGTCAGTTACATAATAATTTAATAAATTTCGAAAAAATTATTGCTTTGTAAAAAGTAGCCGCAAATATTGTCGTAATAATACAAACACATATTGTTTATCTGACAAGACATAATTTACGAGCTTGCTTAGTATCTGTGTAATGATGACATGATAGTACATTTCAGCATGGCAGTCACATACCACAGATACCTGTCACGCTAATCTGTTATGCCTTGTCAAAAAGGTGAAGATGGATAATGTCTTAAATAGCCAACACTTTCTTCTGTATAAATTTTGTAAAGATTAGTTGTATTGTAAACTTGTAAACGAGAAACAAATGCAATCGAAATAAATCACATCACGGCACATCAAACCAAATCACATCAAATCAAATCTAATCCAATTACATCAAATCAGTTCAATTCAAATAAAATGAAAACACTCACTTCCAATGCCTTGGTTCTGATCAAGCAAAGTTTCTTGGTTGGACCCGTCCAGCGAGGCTCGATTGACAGTCCTCGCGGTCTCGTCGTTCCAGTAAATCTTATCGGTCCGGTAGTCATAGTCAATGCCTGTAGGTGCTTGAACCCCACTCAATGTCACTTCATTTATATCTTCCCCTTGGAAATCAGGTCCTCTGTTCTCGCCAACGAAGATCTTGCCATCGATAACGTCTGTTATGAAAATTTTATCAGCTTGGTGGAGATAAAAGAAAACAATAATGATATTAATAGTAATAATGCAATAATGATGATGATAATAATGTTGTTGATGATGATAATAATAATAATGTTATATATTATAATAATAATGATTAATAATAATTATAATAATAATCATCATCATCAGCAGCAGCAGCAGCATTGTCATTATCATGATTTCATATCTACAAATTAGAGGTTAACAAAAATAAAAAATGACCAATGACTAGAATCAGATAAAGCAATTGCTGGTTATAACAGTAATTAGTTTCAGGTGTAAGATGATTGTAAAATACCCAAAGCCCCAATACTAAAATAAAACACGATTCATATTAAAGCCATAGTTTTCTAAACATTCATTTATGAAAATCCATTCAAGGGTATCGAAAGCTTTGTAGAAATCCACAAATAGTAGGTAACCATCAACTTTTTCAAATTTTGTATAATCAATAACATCCTGAATTATTTTTGCATTGTAACATCCATTTCTACCCTTTATGTATCCAACTTTGTCTTCATTTATCAGTAATGATAACACTTTTTGCAACCTGTTAGCTACTATTTTATTTCTATTATAATGTTCTTCCAAGCGGACATAAAATGAACGTGAGAGCTCACACATTATGTTTCACCTTTCCCACAAACTCAACGTTCTCTTTCAATGGGCTGCCCCTTTTGCTTCCAGCCCAGCAAACACGTCTAATCTGCCATCTGCCAGATGGCATATCTAGGGATTATTACACCCGGGGGCAACTCCCCCTCCCCCCCCCCCCAAAGCTGGTCTACGTTATTGTACAAGCGAGGGAGCAAAGCGACCGAACGGCAAATTTTTCAATTTTTAACCCTAAATAAAGCAATTTTTTGTGCATTTTACCCAGGAAATTTTGCAATTGACTACCGCAATAGAGGGGTGGAGAAGCTTAGATTTTATACATTGATACTGAACGGTTTTCTATTAATTCACTTCTACAATCGGGAACAAAACTAACGAAAACCCTATAGGCTTGAGAAAGAGTCGAGAAATTCAGCAAGGCTACCTGAAGTTGATATTTCTTTCAAAAGTTGAACCTTTGCAAATGCTGTTTTATACACTTTATGCTATATTTGGGGCGCAATATTTAGCAGGAGTCATATGAAGCTTACATGATATAGCGAGCAAAGCAATTATATCTTTATTTTTGCAAATTCTGAACCCTTTAAGCTTTTTAAGAACTATATACTGGGGGTGAGAAATTACGAGATCCCGAAAGAAAATTATGCGAGGGAGCAAAGCGACCGAGCTTTGGAAAAATTTTGCGTTTCAAACCTTAAAAAACTGGGCTTCTAGTGCACTTACCTTGCGGATTTGGGGGCGCGCAATCCGTAAGGATTATGATTTTTGCCCTCATTCCCAATCGTTTTCTTTCTCTCCTTTGCGTTTTTTGCGCACCCTCCAAGTGCCGCCCGGGGCACGTGTCCCCCTGCCCCTATATACGCCACTGAGCGAAGCGACCGAGCGTGGGGGGGGGGGGGGTGGGAGGGGGTATCCCCCTCCCGCACCAGGGACCTTTTCAAAAATCTGTCTATAAAACTTGCATTTTAGAGCATCCCAAAATGGTTTTTAATGAAAAGAAGAAATGCACGGATCTACGCCAAAGGAGGAACTGCTTAATTGAGAATAACAATGAGAGCGAATATAATCATTAAAGAATGTGATGGTATTTCAAGATCAAACATAATGAGTTGGGGTAATTATTAGTTTTAAGTTAATGTATCATAATTCTTATTTTTTTAATCGAAAAATATGGGGGGGATGATAATACAGGCCATCCCCCACTTCAATTTTTTTTTAATATATATACCCCCCATCCCCCCCGGCATCGACACCCATGATTGTATCGCAGAAATACAACACTGGCATCACCATGATTCCATGGTTACAATATGGTAATAACTTGGTTTTCTCTGGGAGAAATTTCTTGATATCTATTTGGGGCTACATCTCATCATTCTTACTCTTCTTAGATATTTGTATGGATTTGGTTTAGGTTTCCGTTGGACTAGTGGGACAACTTTTCTTGGACGTTAGTCACTTTGGTCCTACGTGACATTATGATTTAGTTCGTATTACGGTTAGATGTATGGTTATCGTTAATGTTAGGGAGGGTTTCACGTGACTGATAAAACAAGTGAGATGGAGATATCTTTCCATAAAAAAATGTCAGAAAAGTGTAAGAGGACATTTTAACAATAGCAGGGAATGATATGTGTGGTTATACAAAAATAGTAAAATGGGAAGAAAAAAAGCCTGGCCAACACGCCACTCGTTCTTTTGTGTTTTTCTGAACAAGAATGAAAGGTGGACTAATGGAATCTGGACTTTGTTCGATTACTTTAATTGTCAACTGTAGGTAAACAAGTCTTGTGGTTTCAGCTCTTTTGGATAACTATTGATATTTTTCTGGATTTTTTAGAAGTATTCATATCCCGGTCCAGGCGTGGCATTGACGCATATTCTTTCTTCATGCTCATCTTTCAGACTCTCCAAAGTTTCTGTGAAAAACAAACCCCTGAACTATCAAATTTTGTAGATTTTCTTGTATTACTTATCTTACATGCTCAAGTAACATAAACCAGGAAAAACAATTTGTCCAAACCTTTTTTCACCTTTCTCTCCACAGGCAACACCTGTCCGCTTCATTCATAAAATTTATTAATTTCATCATTATGATACTCATTCTGATGTCATTATTTCACCTGTTTTCCACATGTATGTTTTTTAACCTTAATTTCTTTCCTCAACATGACTTGTTTCTCTCCACAGATTATCTCCAACAGGATTTCATGTTTCTCTCCTCAATTTGTTCATTACCATTGTTTTTTTTTCTCACCTTTCTCTCCACAGCCACACCTGTCCACTCCATTCATAACATTTACTATATTTATTATTAGTATACTCATTCTGGTGTCAATATTTCACCTTTTTCCATCTGTATGTTTCAACCTTAATTTCTTTCCTCAACAGGATGTCATGTTTCTCTCCACAGATTATCTACAGCTTATGCAGACGGTTAAATTGTTTTCTTAGTCCTATTGTTCACTTGTTTTCAATGTTTGTTTTTTTTTCAACGCAGGATTAGTTTGATGTTCCTTATCCTTTCAAGGCAGGTACCTTGATGTAATTTATCCTTTTAATGCAGGTACTTTGATGTTATTGTTACTATTCTTTCTATACTAATTCCGTGATTTTATTGTTTTGCCTCCTTTTAAAAGTGAATTGCCTAACATTACAAACAAGTTGTGAAGCTGTAGAATGTCTACCGCTGCATATATAAATTCTGCTGATTTGTTCGCTCTTCTCATTCTCCTGACGACGGCCAGAGCATTCTGACCGGAACGTGGAGTTATTCCAACTCACATGGTTGTACCGCAAACCTTTTTTTCTGAATTACAACTTCACCATGCAAACCTTCAAATCCTATATGTACTTGTTATTTCATACTTTTCAGGGTCGTTCAAGCCAAAATACCATGGAACAATGTCTGTTTATGAGGTACCAGGTAGGCTATGGACCTACACAGTCTAGTGCCGACTGAAATAAGTTCAGTCATGCTCAAGTGGTAAGGCATGTTGTAAATGAGGAATATATACTGGTAAAGAGCAAAATGAACCAAACATCTTATCTGTCGAAGGAATAAACACGATCCATAAAAATTCAACATAAGTGAAAACTGCAAATGATAATGTCATCTGCTCTTCTCAATTTAATCCCAATGTAACTATTAAGCAATTTTGCAGGAAATCTGAATTTTTCAATTTTCTGTACAAATTTTATAGTTCCACTGTGTATTTCTGCTTGTAGAATGCAAACTGTAATTCTGGTTTCGAGTAGAGAAAAAAGGAGACAAACGGTCTTTCAGATGTAGGGACCATCAAACCTATAAAAAAGTAGATTTATCAAATACTAATTGAAATATCTAATACGAAAAGGGACTGTACAAACATGTAGGCTTATAGTTTGTCAAAATAACCAAAAAAATAAAACTGTTTCCAGAATAAGCGACCATATTATACTTCTGTCAATGGAACTTTTAAACGCCCTTTTGTTTTGAGCTGAAGTGAATGGAAGTGAAGAAAATTAATTCACCAATTTCAAAACACGTTGCAAAGTCAGTAAATTCCACCCCCCCCCCCCAAAAAAAAAATGATCTCACTGAAAGAAACAGTAAGGACAATTACATGCAAATAGAGAGGTCAAACAGAGTAACAAAAAAGGATAAACGACAACGATGATTACAAACATAAAAAGGGTGGCTATTACATTCCAAAGTTTTGCATGAAGTAAAGTCCTAGATTATTTTAGTTTGCTCGAGATTACGGGTTCACTGCATAAAAAATGCTCTTCGAACAGGAACAATGACCATATATAACACGAGTGTCTGTTGAAATCTCGGTATTATGTTTACGAATATCTTAGTCGTTCTGGAATATAATAATAGCTTATGATAATATGACTACATAAAACACATATTAGAAAAATCGTGTAGTAATCACATAACAAAATCTTATTAAGGACTAAAAATTCCCTTTTATTTCCACCTGGGTGAGCTCAGTATCTGTCCAAATCTGTTTTTCTCACACATCTGTTGTATTGAACACCACACCCAATAACAATCTTGTTTTTTCTTTCCATTTAATTGGCACTGCTGGAAATTATACTGATTAGAACTTTGATTTAAGCTAACGCAACTATTATTCTCTCATTTCCTTTCATATATATATAATGTGAGAAATCAATTGAATTGAATGAGAGAAATAATTTGCTTAGCTAAATTCATTGTTCCTCCTTACCGACTTCTTTTTAGTGGAAATAGTTGCAGGGTTTGCCTGTCACTGTAAGCCAAACGCCTTAACCACTAGCCACGGAGGTGGGTTGAGTGGTATTCGGATTTTGTGTGTGTGTATGTGTGTATGTGTGGGTGTGTGATGGTGGGCGTGATTAGCCGTATGTCCGAGGACATTTTCGGACAGAGAACAAAAAAAAAAACATGAGAACAATGGTCCTCGGAAGCCGGACAATAGTCCTCGAACGTCGAACAATGAATTTGTGCCTTATTCCGTCGACTGTCCGAGGACAGAGGAACAATAGAGGAACTATACTTGTCCTCGGAAGTAAAGCCATGTAAAGCTCTGTGTGTGTGTGTGTGTGTGTGTGTGCGTGTGTGTACGAGGGGGTTTACATAGATTCATTTGTGGGGTACAGAGAACAGTAGAGCACAATGATGGCCTTTATTCCGTCATGTTTTGTGTGTGTGTGTGTAACTGTATGTGCGTTTTAATATGTGTGTCATGTTTAATTTTGTTTGGGACGGTTTGAGCGTTGTATCTGCAAAGACCATAAATGCACCTATTCAAAATGTTTCGTTCAAACAACACAATCATAAATGTACGGAAGCTTATAAGTGCTAACCAGATGACGAGATAAGAAGACGAGAAGACAAGTTAAAATGATGAGTAGACGAGTTATTGGAACTCGGCAAGTCGACTTATTATGGACAAGAAGACAAGAAGACGAGCTGTTGGAACTCGGCAAGTCGACTGGTACAAGATGAGAAGACGAGATGATGATTTAATGGAACTTGGCAAGTCTACTTGTTTGGGACAAGAAGACGAGATGACGACTTGCATTAGCTTGTCATCTCGTCTTCTTGTCCTAAACAAGTCAACTTGCCGAGTTCAAGCAACTCTTCATCTTATCTTCTTGTTCTAAACAAGTCGACTTGCCGAGTTCCAATAACTCATCATCTCGCCTTCTTGTCCAAAATAAGTCGCTTTGCCGAGTTCCAACAACTTGTCTGCTCGTTTTTTAGTCTCAAATAAAATCGTCATGCCGAGTTCCAACAACTTGTCTTCTCGACTTCTTGTCCAGAATAAGTCGACTTGCCGAGTTCGAACATCTCGTCTTCTCGTCATTTATCTTGTCTTCTCGTCATTTAACCTATTTTCTCGTCTTCAAATCTGGTTGGCACTTCCGTATAAAGGAGTATGTGGGCGCAAGTTGATTTTTACACTCTCGCGTAAACACATACCACACAAAAATGGTACCAAAATACGAATAATAATGTTGCGTTCATAAGTGAGTTTTAAACAAAATAACAATTTTCCAAGTGTAGACTTTTTAATGAATTGGAGTCATTGGCCCGTATTCTGAACTCCGCTTTAACTTAATCCATGGTCTAAATGTGTGGTTTAACTATGGCCAGCCAAATGTGACACAAATCTGTATCAGTAGATAGTCAGTTTATCAGCATTTTTGGTACTCAAACTTTTAAAAACTGTCTGGGAATGATAAGTACAATATTTTTCTTGACCCTTAAAGCATGAGACCAGAATCCAGTAGACTAAACATAAGGAACATAGACATACAGTGTAATCAAAGTTTTGACATTTTTGGCTACCCATAGTTAGACCACACATTTAAACCATGGTTTAAGTTAAACCGGAGTTCAGAATACGGGTCATTGAAGTGAGCTGTCAATGACAACAGCACTTCTCTCGTGCAAGTGGCGATACTTGATAGTTAGTCATCTACGTAACATGGGAGAAGGAGTGGCTCGGTTGATAAGTTAGATAAGATCTTACTCTCCATATAGGACATAAATAGACAGGCATACGAAGGGCCCGTTTTTAGTTCCCATGGCGACCCCCTGTCGTTTAGAATAACATCTTCCGTCAAACTGGAAAGATGACAATTTGAGAACCAGTTCAGTTAGGCCTAGTACAGTCCTGTCACCAGGCCTATCAGTTCAAGGAATTTTCAAGTGAGAAATGCTGAAAAGCCTTCAAACCCTTGCCTTTCCTTCTTTTCCCCCCTTTCTCTCCTTTCAGCACTTATACTCTCTCTCACCTTATTTTTTCCCTCTTTTCCTATCTGTTGCTCTATTTCTATTTTTTTTACACTCTCTTTCACACGAGTTGTCTTGACGACATCTACGCGCTACATCTTTAGTGCGGTTTTTTTTTGTACTGAAGTATTTTTTCCTAAAGAAGACTTATAGGCGGAATATTTTTGGGTCTCTCTTTTTTGTTGATCTCCGTCGCTGAAATTTTTAGCTCTCTCTCTCTCTCTCTCTCTCTCTCTATATATATATATTATACACACCAACACACACACACACACACACACATATATATATATATATATATATATATATATATATATAATAGTACCTCCAAGCGATGTAGCGCAGTCAATTGGGTTTCCATCCCAGTTTCCTGTATAACCATTACAAGTCCATTCCGCCTGGTCACTACCATCATCACACATGACTGTCACAGTCGTACTAGCCATGTAGCTGTCTTGGGGGTTGACAAAAGACGTCTTTAGTGGTGGTGTGTCCGGAAGGGTACATGTGACTCCTGCAAAGTAAAATCAAATAAGCAAAGCAAAGATAAACCTAAGCGAAATTTTGACCATTCAGTGCATTTGTATATGGAGACAACTGAATTATGAATTTTATAATTATTGCAGGTATATATAAAATATATTCAGGACATATCGAATGTTTTCAGTTAACTTTTGGAAACTATAAATTTCCAAATTGGAAATTGACGTACATTTTTTCACTCTTGCGAATGGAATATAATTATCAAGTACATTCACTTACTTGCGCCACAATTCGAGCCGCCCCAACCGTATATACAAGTGCATTCGGAAATGTTATAAGCTATGAGCTGGCATCGGCTGTTCCCAGGGCAGGGCAATGAGCAAGTTAAGTCTGAAAAGAAATGAGAAATACGTATTAAATCAAAAACAAAAATCATTCTAAATATTTGTACTTGTGTACATTTTCTAGTTAGACTTATGAAGGGTATAAATGCCTCGAGTCAATTAATTACAAAGCAGATTTCCCTGTCTCAAAGCCGAAACATTTGACATGCAATCAAATTTACTCGGTAATATCAGATATTCTTCTAATGCGGGATATATTTCCTGGCGGAAATTAGTGCAGCAAGATAAACTGCTCACATATATTTGCCAACAGTCTTCGGTCACTAGAAATACCCATTCAAGAACAATTTTCGAGTTGGAAACAAGAGATCCATTTTTTTCTTTGAAATAAGTTTTATTTTGTTTTGGAGATTTCTCTCTGTGATATGACAAAAAGGTTGTTGATAGTTAATCGATTTTATAATGGCTACTTACCGGCGTAAATTTTGATGTGAGTGGGCGCTTCTGTAAATCCAGTAATATCTCGGACTTCTGCAACTCCTATATCTGCTTCGTAGAGTCCACTTGATGAAAAGTCTGTGAAGTAGATCGAGGTGAAATACAGCGAGATACCAAAGACTACTACATCTCCTCTCACCGCGTATACATGTAGCCTTCGATCAGACAAGTCATCCAAATCAATTGACTCGATGACGTCATAATACCCTTCGGTCCAGTACAAACGTTGTTCTGCAGAAGACAAGATGAAAGTCAATACTATGGTAATTACTTGATAATAACAGTATCTGATTCACGTAGATGTCCCGCTCTCTGTTTCCCAACTCTACTTTCGCAACCCCCTTTATAAATATATAGCACAGTCATTAAATTTATCATTTTATGCTCAGGATATCCCATTCGTAAATGTACTATGAGTCGAAAAATATAGCCTATGCCTTTTTTCTTATAATCTTATACTCATAATCAAGCTTTAGTTCGAACAGAGAAGAGGGTAATTGTTTTATTTTGATTTATTGGTTTCTATATTATCATTTGCTGTTGATCGTTTGGATTTATGAGTGCAATCATACAAAAAATCTGGGAGCAGCTATTATCGTAATATATGACGAATAAAACCGAGCTATATACCTTGGGAATATAGTTATCCTAGCATTCTTTTCTTATTCAGAGTCCGCCACCTATGTTCTTAAGGTGTGATTTTCTGTATCATGTCCATATTTCTGACAAATATTCAGCTTTACATTTATATACTAACATTCAATAGGCCTACACGAGGGTGGTAAGTTGGTTTATCTTGTACCTTGGGAATCAAGGGTAATTCCATAAGGTTGTCTCAGTTCCGTTGTAATCAACTGCATCCTGTTCGTACCGTCTTTATTCGACGTCTCAATCTTTCCAGTGGATACACCCTCGTCAGTCCAGTATAATTTTCTTTTAGGATGATAAAGGAATACAAACATATGCATGTACTAGGTTTAAAAAACAAAGCAAAACAGAACAAACAACATGATACATACGATATCTAGTAACCCCAAAGTTACACCCCGTATCAGACTGAGCTTTTTACATTGTAAAGTTGAAGGATGCCAGATATATATGTTTGCTAATTTTGTACACACTTCTTGAACAAAAGTCTGTTGCTCTTGGATTATTGAAATGATAACTGTTCATGCGTGACCAATGCACACATACATAAACACGCACCAACCAACACACATACATTACTGTCCTCTTTTTTTTAATTTATGCAAAGGTTAAAATCATATCTCTATCGGGAATCGAACAAGGGCCACTGATTTTGGTGTTCGAAGCCAGTGACCTGGGTACGATAATATGTGAACAGGACCCGGTCTTACAAAGAGGTGCGATTGATTCGAATCAATCGCAAATTTCCAATCTCCTATCTCTTATGTACAGAGCTGCAATTGATATCAATTGCAAATTATTTACAATCAGTCGCAACTCTTTATAAGACGGGGCCCAGATATGATGGAACAGAATGAAGAAGGTCACTAAGTGTATTCATAAGCTTTCGGCTCTTGGCCTTCTTCAACTTTATTTGCTATATCAAATAGAATGGAACAAATAATGATAAGCAAATAAAGAAAAATTAAAGACAAAAGGACAGAATTAACATAAAGCTGGCAACATATCAAACGGATAAATTCATGTTATAAATCAACAGGAATAATGCATTGTTTGCACTCTTCATTTTGCTATCACTTTTTAAAACATATCATTCTTTCACGAAGCGCCTGAGACCGTTCTTGTCATTGACGCGGTCCTAATGTCAGTAAAGGACGCCTCGTGTGAGTCGGGCTTTAAAGAGCATTTCACTCACCCTCTTTTCTGAGACAATGTGATACCCCATGGACGATAAAGACCAGTACTTATAATGGTTCGTCGGTTCGATCCGTCAAGGTTTGCACTCGTTATACGTTGCAGTAGAGTATCGCTCCAAAACATCTTGTTCAATATGAGATCTAAGACGATTCCTTGTGGGTCTCGATGGATAGGTTTGAATAAAGAAAAAAATTAGATTAGCCAGATTATGGTGTGCCTACCCCATTGTATAAGGGCAACTACGGAGTAAATGACACGATAGCCCCATAGTTTAACAGCCTATAATGTGACCACAATAATTGTCTGACATCCCTATGGTGTGGTGTCACTAATATTTGACCGCCTTAGGTCCGACGACAATATGGTCTGATAACCCTATTTTTGTACACACTTCTTGAATACTTCTTGAACCCATTTACATGCGTACAAAGATAAGCATATACACATAAATATAAACATATATACATCGTAAAACATAAAGACAAATATATACTTGTATCGATAACATTACATGATGTAATTATACCCCCCCCCAAAAAAAAAAAATAAAATAAAATAAAATAAAAATAAATAAATAAAAAAAAATAATAATAATATATATATATATATATTTTTTTTTTTTTTTTTGGGGGGGGGGGTATAATTACATCATGTAATGTTACGCAACCATTATTCTCTCATTTCCTTTCAAATTATATATATATATAATAACAATCAAAATAAAAAATAAAAAATAAAACAAAATAAAGAAATTTCAAAAAAAAATGAAATGACATCGAGTAAAAATCACATCCAATCAAATCAAATTTAACAGAGACTCACATCCAATGCCTTGACTCTGGTCAAGCAAGACTTCTTCGTTGGACCCGTTCAGAAAAGCACGATTGACAGTCCTCGCGCCCTCGTCGGTCCAATAAATCTTATCGATCCCGTAGTCATAGTCAATGCCTGTCGGTGCTTGAACCCCGCTCAATATCACTTCACTGATGTCTTCCCCGTGGAAATCAGGTCCTCTGTTCTCGCCAAAGAAAATCTTGCCATCTCTAACATCCGTTATGAAAATTTTGTCAGCTAGGTGGGGATAGAAAAAACAATGGTGACAAATATAAAATAGTAATAATACTAAATGTAATGATGATGATGATAATAATGTTGATGATGATGATGAATATGATGATAATGAACATGATGATGATGATAATAGTAATGATGATTTAATATAACAATGATGATGATAATAATCATCAACAACATCATCATTTTACGTCTACACAATACAATTATAAAAAATCTACAAAAACTGACAAGAATCAAATATAGAAATTGCTTGCGTACAACCATCATTAATTTTAGGTGTAAGATGATTGACCAGGAAAGGACTCAAAGCACCAATTTTCGAGAGGAAAAAAAAATGGTGCCAGCATGGTGCCGAGAGGACGAAGAGAGAGAGAGAGAGAGAGAGAGAGGGGGGGGGGGGGTTCATGCACAGATCGAGGGGTGAAACAATAAACAGGTCTCTGCTTTTTCTTTTTTTTACAGTCAGAGGTGATGTGGTAGATTACACATTTTACGAGTATTGTACCACAAAAATAGCACCAGTGCATAATCATGATACAATGTTTACAATATTGTAATCATGGTAATAAACTGGGTGTCCCAGCCAGAACATGTTTTATGCCTCTTTGGTGCTACATCCCGTTGATCTTACTTATCAACAAATATTAGCATAGATTTGATATAGGCTTCCATTGAACTAATGGGACAACCTTTATTTGAGCTTTAAGTAATTTGGACCTACGTCCCTTCATGATTTCTTTCGGGTGACAGTTAACTTTATAATCATCGTTAAGGTTAGGATAAGGTTCCCAGGGGCGGATACAGGATTTTCAGAAGGGGGCGCACACTGAGGAACCCTCCGTTTGACGAAACCAAACGGCCGTCTAGGGGGTCCGGGGGCATACTTTGTCAGACAAAACGGATCCCCTGGATCCGCGCCTGGTTCCCAAATGACTGATAAAACAATAGTAGTGTTTATAGAATTAAAGATGAAAAGCCATGTAAAGCATAAAAAGTATTGAAAAAAGTGTCAGAAGAAGTTTCAACACATTCACCGCTCGGATTTAGACGAAACATAAATAATTTGATAACTGGTGATTTCTATGCATTGTTTTATGTGTGTGTATTTGTGAATATTTGAATGTTGAGAAAAATCAGTTTTTGCACACAACAGGAGATCCGTTAACTCCTTTACCAAAATATATATTTGCAAACCAATATTTCTCGCGTGACATCTTTCGTTGGCTCATCAACATGGACTTTAGTCTTGTTGACATCAAACAAAATCTTATTATTCTTGTCTTTTAAAATTCTTATTTGATCCTATACAGTTGTGATTTAATACGCCTCCGGGTCACTCATTTCCAAATACAAAAGAAAAAACTTACTACTTAGAACGTGCCAGTCATGCAAACACACAATCTAGTTCAGACTGAAATCAGTTCACTCATGTTCAACTGACAATGGAAAGTATCAAAGGGCAATACAACCTTTGTGAAAGGAGAAAATAATAGGAACAGGATTTTGAAAGTTTGAATGAATTCGGACAAGTAATAAATATTTGAAGAATGAGATCACTAAATTTATATCAATGTCAAATTGGCGATTTGGCCTATCGATTGTGACGCATTTTCGGTCAACTTTCCCGTTTGTAATAAACTAAATTGCCATTAATTCCCATTTTTTTCGTAAGCACCTTTTCCCCTGGGACAATGCTGTTGTAGGTTCTCAAAAAAGAAGAGACCCTTGCAGTCGTAATTGTAAAAAGTATTTCAATAGGGTGGTTAAAAGGTGAAGAAGAAGAAAACTTACTGCATTGAACGAAGAAGGCACAATGAGACAACACCGTAAACACGAGACCAAATACAATGTCAGACCTAGCCATGATTGCAGTCAAAGTAAAGAAAGAACCTGACAGAGAGGGGGAAATAACAAAATTATTTTTTGATTTTTTTTTATTGTTATAATTATATCAGTCACGTTATTATTATTATTATTATTATTATTATTATTTTCATTATTATTACCATTATTATTATTATTATTATTATTATCATTATCATCATCAGTGTTGTGGTCAAGGCCAAAACCCCAAAGCCAATGCCAAGGCTTTAATAGTCAAATGCTTGAAACATTAATGCCTATGAATTAATAAATGAAAGGTGGAGATGTAACATACTACGCACACACACACACACACACAAAGAAAGCAAACTACCTCCAAGATCCCAAATGATAGCAGGCAAGGCCGTACGCAGAAAATTTTTCCTGGGGGGCAAGATGATCACTTTTTTATTATTGGATCATTTAAAAGTCTAAAACCCTATTTTAAAAAAAGTATGATTTTGAAATTTCTGGGGGGCAACTGCCCCCCCCTGCCCCCCCCCCCCCTCTGCGTACGGCCTTGATAGCAGGGGTGGTTGAAAAAGTGCGTGTGTGTAAGGGTGAGGGTCAGTGCAAAGAGGAGCTTTTTTGGAAAAGGGGGCACCTATAAAGGCCTGGTGCAAAAATATATATCTATTGACTTTCATAACCCGTCTTTTCATGACCTGCTGTTTGTATTATGTATTATTATCTTCCTGGACATAAAATAATAGCTGGTATCTAACTGGTTATTTATTCGTGAGCAAGCAAAGTGAGCTATATATCAAATAAGGCAGTGGCAGATCCAGGTGGGGGCATTTCAGGCCCGTGCCCCCCCCCCCCCCTTCGGACGGAAAACAACAACTTTATGAGGAAACTAAAGTCTAACTTATGGCAATTTTTTTGCTCTTGAACATTGTAGTGCAAGCATCATTAGTGTATTTTTATTTAATTGATTGTAAGCGCCTTGAGCATCCTTTTTGTGTGGATTTGTGTGCGAGTTATAAGTGTCTATATTATTATTATTGTGCCCCCCCCTTTTTTTGGATTGTGCCCGCCCCCTTTTAGAACGACCCCTTTTTTTTTGCTTGTCAGAGAATTATGGAGGGAAACTGGACCCCCCATTACCCCCCCCCCCCCACACACACACACACACACTGAGTGACTTTTCGAGAGCTGGCAAAACCCAAAATTAATAATTTACGCCTCTTGCCAAGATATCGAATGTGAGTTCTTATGCACTTAAGATTGTATAGCAACTATTGCTCTAGTGGTGTATCTTGGGATAATGGCGCTCAGAGCAAACAATAAAATTCCCACCCCCCCCCCCCCAAAAAAAAAAATCAATATGGCACGAAAAGAGACATGATATCGAAGCTTTTCGACCTGCACTCATCAGGTTATCACGCAGGTATATAACAAATTACTCGACATCAACTATACTATACTCGATGAACCCGGACGCAACCCAGACGCCGTAATTTCAAAACAATCGCAAAGCTTGGACGAACTCCTTTTGTCTGCACAGAAAAAAAAATAGATAAATAGTAAATAAATAAATAAATAAATAATAACAATAGAAAATGTAAGTAAATAGATTAAAAAATTAAAACAAATAATAAATGAATAAAAATTATTTTAAAAAAAAAATATATAAATAACTTGATTTTTCAATAAGATTTTTTAAAAAATAGATACATTTTTTAAAATGAAATTTGAAATGGAAATTAAATCAAAATAATCACCGTAGTGTTGACAAATGTAGATAAGCAGGAAGATGGGTCGAATAAATGGGGAAAGTGAGTAATGATTAACTCTGTCACATATATGTGACAACGGTATAGAATCACCTGTACGAAATGAAGTCAGCAGAGCAGTGATCCCCAAGAATATCTAAGTACGTAAATATCTAATTAAGAAATCTCTTCAAAAGCTTGACAAAATCAATATACCAAGACTGATGATGACATTATTTCTGTAGTAAGAAGGAAATAAAATACCGCAATAACAAGCTAGAATTTCTGTGATATGTTATTCATTAAAGGAGATTCCATGAAAATGTCACTTTGTTCGTTTGATATGCGCAATTATTGACATAATTAGGTCAAATATTTTTTTCCTTCCTTTTTTACCCTTTATCTTTCTGTAATTGTATTTTTATTTTCGCCTCATTCAAGTCGCCCCTGGCAAAAAAGCACATAAAACAGGTGTCAGCCTATACCAAAAACTTAGCACTGTTTTTTTTTTGCATTTGACAGTGAAATAAATAATATAGTAGAATGTTGTAACCAAATTTACGTAAATTTGCAAGTATTTCGATCAAACTTAAAAATTGTTTATAGAAAGACATGAAATGCTAGTGCATTTATTCCAATCTGCACTTGTACTTTCATAACAATAATAACAATAATAATAATGACCATGATGGCGATAATAATTATGTAAATAGTCATAATAATCATCATCATCGTCATCATTATTCTCTCATATTAACCTAAGAAATGGTAAAACATGAACTTATTTCCCCAGGTTTATTCAGAGTACCTAGATCTTGTATTGTCTACATGATATAGTATTAATGCACAGAACAAATAAAAATGTTATAAATTTTTCTTGCAAATATAGCAAATTTCCATAAGCCTCGAAAATGCCATGAGTTTTCTGGAGATGATCAAGACAACCCTCAAGGCCAAGGCTTAGGCATGCCAAAAGCCAAGGCATCGTACTCCAAGGCCAAGGCATAGAATAAACTGGCCTTAAAGGCGCATTTAAAAGGCCAAGGCCGAGCATCTAGGCACTACAACACTGATTATTATGATATCATTATATTTTCATTAATAAAATCATTATTTTTTTATCGTTGCATTACGATGATTATTATTATCAATTTATCAAGCAATAGAAAGCCTGGGACAAAATGGAAGGACGTGACTCCTCCTTTCCCAAATCGTTTTTCATATCTAATGGTTTTATAATGAAAAGAGGTAATACTGAAATACATGTATAAGTCATGTAGGTAAGTTGTGAGGATACGATCCATTGGAATGATATATCAATTATTTAAATGAAATCGTATAAATCAACATAAAACGAATAATCCGATTCAAACTAGTGGTGAAAACAGCATAACTGAATGGTAAACTAACGTGAATCAAAGAAGACAGCGCTTTTTCATCAAAGGAGTATTTACAGTGTACTAACAAATATGATATATAGCCTTTCCTATAATCTTATATTTAAATATTAGATAAATTAAAAGTGATTTATGAATTTTAATCGCGATGCCTAAACATGGCTATTAATGCGTTAATGTAATGAATTTTGAGTGATTCCGATAGATCTATACAAATAAGACTTACCTTAGGATCCGATTTCCACTGCAACGTGAAATACACTGCAGCAGATTTTCGCTTGCGCATTCACCAGATCAAAGAATGGGTTATGAGTAAAGGGAACAAAGGCGTAGGCTTCAGAACTGGGGAAGACCACCTCCCTGCTATTACTCACTAAAAAAAGGGGCCTCTCGTAAAGTCCACACCAGATAAGTCACCATAGCATTAAACTGATTTAATTTCAGGAAAGCCAGGAATGGACCAGAATGATTCGTGAAGCCATCTGAATAAAATCCGGGATTGGAATTTATAATGACGCGGTGATCGCCAAAACGGCATCATCTGGCGATCGTAAAACTGGCTGCTTCACCAATACACCAATACACATCTGAGGAAGCCTCAGGTGTCTGAATCGTAGAAATCGGAAGTGTCAGAGGCAAATACCTTTGGATGTGTTACAGAGCTGATTCTTAAGAATTCAAACCATTCTGATGAACTTAATTTCATCTTTACAACAGAAAAGTGTTGAACAACATAAAACTTGGCAAGAAAAAAAGAAACAACGAGGATTTTGAAACTAGTATAGAAAAGTAACAATTACAAAAACAACAACAAATATTTAAAAACAATTACAAATTACAAGAATAAAAAAAAAGTTTGCAATCGAAACAGAAAATGGGGAAAATAGATAAAGAAAATAAGAAAGAAAGAGAGAGAGAAAAAAAGAAATAAATTATTTACGAACAGAAGATGTCATGATCAAGTCTCAGGATTATTTTTTTTTTTCAAAAACCCATTGATAAAATATTTGAGGTGCATTATATGAAGGCCGGCAGATCGTGTTGTGTTCTTACAATTTGGGGAAGTTGGTTGAATATTTGACTGGCTGTGTATAGTGTGTTTTTTTCAGAACGTTTGTGTGGGGTTTGGGAAGTAAAATAATCCGTTCACTATTTCTCAAAGAGTAGTGTTTTCTGCTGAGTTCAATTTTAGAACATAGTACATCAGGTAACAAATTATTCAACAGCTTTAATACTGACATGATTTAATATAAGATAAGTTTTAATTACTTTCGGGTGTTTTATAATTGCCTGGGATATAGACACGATGGTGACTTCGAATTAGATAAACTTCTAATTTCAATTAACAACTTCTCCTCAGTATTAGTACATCTATATTACATTCAGTTAAATGAATATCAATTTATCATGTATATTCAACTTTATGTAGATCTATACGACTACTTAAAGTTGAATCCATTTCTGTTCATTCGTGTATATAAATTTTCTTTTTTATGTATATGTATTTATGTAACATCATTTTTTTTATATTGACATATCTTGATATTCAACCATCGGGGGGCTTTTATCATTATTATTGTGAAATCATAATCTTTCAGGGGGATTCTCCCGGGTTTTTCGCTATATTTATTTTCAATACCAACTCATAAAGGAAACGTACCAACACGAAATTAAAGCGTGAGTGACGCAGAGAATAAATTCGTGCGGCAGGTTTCGATATTCTTTCATATATTTACTCATCATTTTTTTTACGATGGTCGGATAATAAATACATCAACGCACACAAATGCACACCAACACAATACACAATAGTTTCCGTTGCTAACTTTTTTAACGGATCAACACAAAACAAAACAAAAAAACTACACTAAAATAATCTTTATTTCATTAACAGTGTATATTTTTTATTATGCTCTTTTCTGAATATCGATTCCAGTGCATGTATTGCAAATGCATGTTTTCGCTTTGTCGCTACGCTCCCACGCCGTGGTATATGAGCGTATAATTTAACGCACCTACACATTTTTTGACTTCCCTCACTTCAAGTGTTGTAGTCATAGCCTAGACTTCAAACCCAAGGCACTGTCCATAAGGCCAAGGCTTTGACCGTCAAGGTCAAGGCTAAGACCAAGGCTTTGACCGTCAAGGCCAAGGCTAGGGCCAAGGCATTAATACAGAAACGAGGGGGAAGATGGAGGCTCTCTCTCTCTCTCTCTCTCTCTCTCTCTCATACACTGCCTTCCAGAACCAACTGGCAGCAGGGGACGGGTGGATGAACATTCTTTCACCAGTCGCTAAGTACGAGGCGAACATAGTTGTCGTACTATAAAGATGTGTAATACATTGTACAGACGCATAAAACGGCTGTGTACGCGTTTAAGACCAATGCAAAACTCTCGTTCGGCAAGCTCAGATGGATGAGAACATTATTCAAAGAAAAGTTAAAAAACAAAACAAGAGCTGTATACAAATTTTTAGGCATTTTACTCCCAGTGTTAAAGATCGTATGCTCGATCTGTAATGAAAAACATTAAGTCGCTGCCCGGCAAGCAGTAGATGACAGGTTCGAATCCCGCTGGTTCCATTTTTTTCTGACTTGTGTTTTTCATTACAGATCGAGCATACGATCTTTAACACTGGGAGTAAAATGCCTAAAAATTTGTTTACAAATTAAAATTCCTCCCATCAAGCTTCTTCGTTTACTAACCATTGTCTACGGCGGACCGTTTGAATATTAATGAGTCAGAAAGAAGAGGATCTTGGGTATTTGATTCCAGTTCATCGTGACTTGGCCGTGAACCAGAATAGCCTGGTGGTTAAGTCGCTGCCCGGCAAGCAGTAGATGACAGGTTCGAATCCCCCTGGTTCCAATTTTTTCTGACTTGTGTTTTTCATTACAGATCGAGCATGCGATCTTTAACACTGGGAGTAAAATGCCTTAAAGGAGAATCAACCCCTAATTACAAATTTACTTATATTGGAAGGTGTAATATATTCCTACTTGTTGGCCTAAATCATTTTCTAATAAGAAAATCAGAAAAAGGTGTAAATAAAGATATTCCAACACCCGTTATCGTCTCCTCCTCATTTCCATGGGGGCTGCCATTTTCTTGCTGATTTGGAGTTGTACATGAACCATTGAGAAATGTTCCAGTCAAGAAGATATTTTGAATCCAAAACCTAAATTGCTTTTCTTCATTACCTAAAATCCCATATGTGACAAAAAATATAAATTGGGTGTTTACATGTATTGTAAAAATTAAATCTTTATAATTATATATTTAAATTGTCTGGTTTTGCTTAACAAAAATCTATTTTCTTGGGTTTGCCAAACAGAGAAGAACATAATATATGCAGCATGCATTCTGACTTTTCAAGTCCATTATCCGAAAGCAGGTGAATGCATAGTTTGCCGCTATAGATGCTCGGGGAAGAAGCATCCATAAATTTGAATTAATTTGCTCCGTCCCATGCGTCACAGTATCGAGAAAATAGATTTCTATTAAGCGAATATCGATTTTCAACAGAAATATATAAGGAAATCTTCAGTTTAAAAATAAATTGACATATCTATTCTATATTTTTAATCTCAAACGGGTTTTAAATTTTGAAAGAGGCAATTGGGCATTTGGATTAAGAAAATCTTCATGTACACATAAAAAAAATGGCGGCCCCCATGTACTGCTAGCAGACGATACATGTTGCGGGCAGATGATAAATTTTGCTCAGAAAATCTTGATTCGTATCGATATCGTAAATTTTGACGCGAAGCCATATAGTCTAACAAGTAGGAATAAATAACACCTTTGAACACTTTCGTCTGTATTTTGTTAGGTTAATTCTCCTTTAAAAATTTGTTTACAAATTAAAAATCCTCCCATCAAGCTTCTTCGTTTAAGAGCTGTATATTTGGGAAAAAGTATTCTCTGATCTTGTAGAAAATATATTGATAATGATTATTCACTCCTAAGACTATATTGATTAATTTCCTTTTTACATAAATTGTCCGTTGAACAGAGGGGTCAAATACCGCATTGTATGTACAATGTTATATGCTGCAGCCTGCAGATCTTGTGCTTCTTAGTCTTCATACGTCACTTGGGGGTGTGACGTCAATTAGCTAATCAGCTCACGAGCATATACCACAATCATCCTATAGACACTTTAATTTATTGTCAACCCAGAGTTGTCTTTGTGTCCATTAAGTCAACCCAGGGTAGATAACAATTCAATATTACAGGCATCCACAAATACGAGTCTGGGTTGACAACAAATTAAAACATCCGAGACACGTGTGATATAAACAGTTGGGATTCTTATCTACCCCGGGCGGACTAAACGGCTACAAATACTACACTGGGCTGACAATAAATTAAAACATCTGCGACACATGTGATATAAATAACAGGAAGTGTTATCTACCCCGGGTCGACTGAATGGCCAGAAACATGCGTAAAATGTTCCCTAATCGACCCGGGTTGGTCTACCCGGGGGGGGGGGGGGGGGGGGGGGGGCTTCCCCGGGTAGACTCTCATGTGGGTATTTCAATTGTTGTGTATATATATATATATATATATATATATATATACAAAGTAAATATGAATAAAATTATAAACCGAAAATGTCATTCTAAAAATAAAAGAAAAGTACCCAACATTTTCTCGATTTTTCATAGAGCTTAGTAACAATACATAACATCGCCTTAAATAGATTGTTAAAACAAATTAAAAGATGACGGAAATCAGTCAATAGGGAGTGAAAATGAAATTAAATTCCTTTATTACAATTTATGACCAATATTACATACAGATGTTGAATCATTATTTGTTTGTGATTCTTATTCTTTATTTAATCAATATAAGGCCTATGAAAACTCTTTGCTCTAAATTAAAACAGTCAAACCATACATACCTGTAGACTAGAAATATAATTAGCAGCAACAGGAACAGGAAAAAGAAAGCTACTCCACATGCGATACCTGCGATTAATCCTACAGGTATACCTGAAACAAGACCAAAATCAAATATAAGAGGAGGTTGGGTTCTCGTAAAGTAACTGTGACCTTTATTACTCCTTCATTATATTTACTTTTAGTAGTAGGAATATCATGCTTGCAATGTCACAAGAAAAGGATAGCTAAAAAGCTCCAAATATTACACATGATATCGTATATGTATGATCTTTTGTTTCCATTGTTATGTGAAAGGCATTTACTCATCAATGGCAAATTATCCATTTTTCCTATATGCAAAAAACAAAACCCGGACAAATATCATGCTTAGCTCCAACAAAACTTTAATTACATTTACATTTAATTTTTTGTAAATAAACATCTCTTGAAATTAAGAATGATGTTTAGTGTCTAGATGTTGTTCTTTATTCATTTATTCCAACACGTGGAACTATTTCACAACACATACCCTCACACGTATACACACGCACTCACAAACACACACACACACACATATTACATGAATACTACCTCCTGACGGCGTAGAGCAATCGATTGGGTTTTCGTCCCAGTTTCCTGTATAACGATTACATGTCCACTCCACCTGGTCACTGCCATCATCACACATGACTGTCACTCTAGTTCTAGGCGTGTAGCTGTCTTGGGGGTTGACAAAAGACGCCTCCGATGGTGGGTCGGGGATGGTACATGTGGTTTCTGCAAAGTTCATTACGTGGGATATAGATGCTAAGGTAAAGTATTGCTTTAGTGATTTAGCTGGACAGTCTGCTTCGGCCGAAGCCTCATCAGCAACTAAAATCAATGTTTTATTAAAGTACAGCGTAAGATACACATATAATTCTAGTGCAGTCAAGCAAGCAACCAAAAGATACACGTACGTGGCTTTTAAATCAACACTTTCCAGCCTATTAAAATTTGGGTATATGAGCTCATTTATACAGTTTATACAGTTGAGCACTTTCAGCCATTGCAGTCCACCCCTTACCTACTATATATATATATATATATATATATATTGTGAGGAAATAACATATACAACAGCTTTGGCAACTTCTCGTGGAAAATATATATACAATGCGAAAGGAAATGAGAGAATAATGGTTGCGTAACTTAAATCAAAGTTCCCCAGAACTGTCCTGCCTTTTTGAAATTTTTTTCAAAGGCTGAAAAAATGTCTCCGCCGGGAATCGAACCCGGGTCGTTGGCTTAGAACGCCAATGCCTTAACCACTAGACCACGGAGACGGGTTAGTGGTTTCGGCGACACCAGATTCAATTGACCGACAGATTGACAAATCTTCAACCTTATTAATTAATTCCGTTGTCGGGGGCAGGTGAGTTTGAACAAAGACAAGCCGCGTGCCTCAGCTGGATATATATATATATATATATATATAAATATATATGTGTGTGTATATATATGTGTGTGTGTATATATATATATATATATATATATATATATATACATGTATATACAAAGGTAGAGCTGTTGTGGTCTAGTGGATACAAGGTACGGGGATCGCATCCCTGACCATGGTACAAATTCCGTTGGCAAGATACTAATCTACATTTGCGACAATAGACCCAGGTGAGGTCAATAGGTACCTAGCAGGAATTAATTCCTTGAAATGCCAGTGCACCGGAATAACAGCCATGCCAATGCCGGGTAATAATTGTGGAGCGCTAGGACTGTCAAGTCTGCTAGTAATGGACGTTTTACAAGAACCCACTATTATTATCATTATTACATAGTGCGTATGACTCAAAGACTAGCAGATTGCGTAAAGCAGCACATACCTTCCTCTATATATTCGAAACCGCCAGGCTAGCGCGCGGTCACAACCCCCGCGCTCGTATAATTATTATATAAAAAGAAAGTTGACACTCTTTATTGTTGAAAGTTTCATATAAATCGTCACTAAGGTATTGTATCAAACAAAAGTAAAATTAATAATCTACCAACATCACTTATTATAAAGTTTTGAATCTTCACACTTGGCTGGCCACATTTATTTAGATTTGAAATCTGATTAAGAAAATTGCAATACTAGAGCAAGTAACCATTCAAACGTAATCGAACATGTGTATCTAAAATACATTTTTGTTTAAATTAAAAGTAGAACTGTACTGATATTGAATATTTATTTGAATATTTTTAAAGAGTAGGTGAAGCTTAGATTAAACAGAGTTATCCAAATTCAACGCATGGAAACATTTTAAATAATGATTATTTACAAATTATAAAGTGGTAAAATACAGCCCCGCTATAGCACCTGAAGAGCTCTTCGAACGCTGCTGAGATATGTGACGTCACACAAGGGACCAATCCTGCCTAATAAAGCAGACAATGCCCATACCATCTTGCACATTTTCAGTGACTGTTTTGTCATTTCCTCTTCATTTATTTCTTTTACTTCACTAGCGTCAGTCTAAATGTGAAATTATATTATTTTGAAGAAAAATAGTGTTAGGAAAAAAAAGGTATCAGTCGCTTCTAAACGAAATAAGAAGGCCACCGTGTTTTCAGCTGCATGCACAGCGTCATTTCCGGCGTTTCAAGAAGGAATGTATACCGTTCACGCTATTATTCAGCGTTTCATTTTGAAAGTGTTGTTTCTTTAATTGATCATTGATCCTTATCCTGTATAATTATTAACAAACAAAAGATCTTAGTTATCAGAATTAATAAATAATACAACGCATATTATTGCGCCATCTATCTAGTTAACTATTCCGAGGCCCATGATGAAAATGAGAGAAGCAAGAAGGTAGAAATCAAATGGACTACAGAAAGAATATTACAAATTACAATTCAATGTATGCTTTAGAAAAAAGGACTGTCTTCAAATTTAACTTTAACGAATCCAAATTGTCTATGGAACGGATATTAGGAGGTAAGTGGTTCCATAAACTAGGCGCTGCAGCTATGAAGGCACGGTCACCAAGAGATGATTTCGTTCTTTGTGCCACAATAAGATTTTTGTCAGAAGAACGCAGACAACGAGTTGGTACATATTCAGAAATTATATTTTCAATATATGAGGGGGCAAAACCATGTAATGCTTTCCAGGTAATAAGCAAAATTTTATAGTCGATACGCTCTCTGACTGGTAGCCAATGTAACCCTTTCAATATCGGTGAAATATGATCCCTTTTCGTGTCCTAGACAATATTCAGGCAGCAGAGTTTTGTGCTCTTTGTAGCTTAGCTATTTGAGAAGATGACACATTGTACAAAAGAGAATTGCAATAGTCAAGACGTCATCTTCTCAAATATGTATTTTCATCTACGTAGTATCAGTAACATCAGAAAGATATTATCAGATAAAACAGTTGCCACTATTATAGTGGCAACTGTTTTATCTGATAATATGTTTCTGATGTTACTGATACTACGTAGATGAAAATACATTGACTGACATGTTTTTTGTACAAAATCATTCATTGTCATATTACTATCAAATAACACTCCAAGATTACGGTGTTTGTAGGTAATACATGTGAATCACCAATTCGATTTGAATGGTGTTGTAAATCAACCTTCTTATACTTAGATGAAACAATTAAAAATTCACTCTGAGCATCATTGAGCTTAAGCTTGTTCAAACACATCCATTCCTTCACTTCAGTTATACACCTTTCCAACTGCTGACGTCTGCTATTTACACTCTCAGGGTCCAAAGGATTAAATGGTATATAAAGCTGAGTATCTTCTGCATATAGGTGGACATGGATATCATGTAATCGAGCAATCTCTGCAAGAGGTGTAGAGTAGATACTAAAGAGGGACGGGCCCAAAACTGACCCTTGGGGCAAGTCGCAAGAGAGATTAACCTCTGGTGAAACGGAGTCGTTGATCTTTACGGACTGTGATCGATTATCCATGTAAGAGTGAAACCAGGACAAGGCACAACCTTCAATGCCCACAGATGAAAGTCGGTGCTGTAGGATGTCCTGATCGATAGTGTCGAAGGCCGACGATATATCAAGAAGCACTAGAAATACAGCCTGTTTGAAATCAAGAGCTTGCAAAATGTCGTTATGTACCTTAAGTAAAGCCGTCTCTGTCCCATGGTGCTTTTTGTAGGCTGATTGGAAAGATTCATGGAGATTGTGATCTTCAAGATGGTTATGGAGACGTACAGCAACAATCCTCTTCCAATCACTCCAATCACTTTCGAAAGAAATTTCAGATTAGACACGGGGCGATAGTTCTTGAAATCCTCCGTGTCTAAATTTAACTAAAATAGCACTTTAAAATGAGTCAGGAAACACACCACGTTGAAGAGACTCATTTATGATTTTCGTAATACATGGCAGCAAACATTTTATGTGCTTTTTCAGGATCCACGTTGGCAAGGGGTCATTAAAGGAGGAGGATGGTGAACGAGTTATGACCCTTAACACTTCATCTTCAGTAGCTGGATCAAAGGAGTGCAATGCCGGTAGGCCTGTATCACTGGAAGAAGACATCTCACGTACCGGCACTGATGAAACTGTGGAACATGTGGAGGTGTCCAGTTCCTGCCGAATCTTGATGATCTTTGAATCAAAGTAGTCTCTAAACTTTGCTGCAAGATCAAGATTAGTATCGTGCAATTGGTTTTACTCCCCTTTTAGAATTGTCATGTTTAAATACCAAACTCTTTATGATTTGAGAAATAATTGCATTGCAACTACGTTCATTCGTAATAGGACGTCGTCTGCTTAGGCAGGATTGGTCACTGGTGTGACGTCATCAAAATAAGTTTGCTATTGGTCATATTTGTGATTTTCTTTGAATAGGTCCTTTAACAAGGAAAACCGAAATAGAAGCAATGAGAGGGATCGAGCTTAGAAGAGCGTTTCATTAAGTGTTTTGTCAGTAACTTTTACCGACCAATTTGCTCTCAACCAATCAGAGGCAACGATTTCAGTAGCTTATGACAAAACACTTGATGAAACGCTCCCCTGGGAGTCAACGGTTATAGTCTCATGACTGCATGGTTTTGATAAGAACAAGCACATAATTATTCAAGTGTTCCTCATCAATTTTTACTCTACGAGATGGAAATGATCATCAACATTTGAATTGTTACTAGTTCTATTCAATGTGCAATTTCTTTATCAGAAATTTATCAGATGCAATCGCGAACGTTCAAATCTGTATCTTACTTGATGTTGGTAGAGTATTACCCTACCCGAAATGCAACTGAACAACTAGTCCACGCTCTTATCTCTTCTCGTCTGGATTTCTGTAACTTCCTCTTTCTTGGCCTTTCTCAACAACGCTATCTAAACTTCAACCTTTTCAGAACTCTGCAGCTAGGCTGGTAACCCTCACCAAAAAAGCCTGTCACATAACACCCGTTCTTCAGTTCCTTCACTGGCTACCCATTGAAAAGCGAATCACCTTCAAAGTTCTGTTGCTGGTCTACCACACAGTCCATGGCTCCTCACCTCTCTATCTACAGAACTCAATACAGTCATATGTGAACCCCTTCGCAGACTTAGATCATCAGACTCTTCACTACTTCAAGTTCCCCGATCCCGACACGCTTCGGGTGACCACAGTTTCTCCCACGCAGGCCCCTCTCTCTGGAACAATCTTCCCCTTCTTCTTCGCCAGGCTTCCTCAACTACTTCATTTAAACAACTACTCAAAACATATCTGTTCTCTTAGTCATTCTGATTCATTGAAATTAAATTTGTTCTGTACCTTATATGTTAATTTACCCTTGTATATTTACAGTTAATCATAAATAAGTCTTAAGTAATTCAAATCATTAAGTTGCAATTTGCCTTGTACCTTGGTTTCGTTTCCTTAAGTCTTTTGTCCTAATTTTGTCATAATCAATGTAATTGTAGTTTGTTCTTTACACTATGAACATGGCGACCAAAGAAGCGGACAAAATATACAACTCCTCGTTGTACCTTCCACAATTGCTCTGGTAGACAAAAGAACATCCCTTGATTGCTATTATGTAAAAGTATGTAGAACAGGTGTCACATGCATATTCACCTGTTCTACTTATTTTACATAATAGCAATGAAGGGATTTTCTTTTGTCTACCAGAGCAATTGTGGAGGGTACAATGAGGAGCTGTATATTTTGTCCGCTTTCTTTGTCATTGTGGTCATAGTGTTACCTTATGTTAATTTTCTTTTGTTCCTTATTAAGTTAATTTCTGTTTTAGGTGTATAATTCGGATTAAGTATGTTATATTATGCTCTTCGTTTAATGAGTCATTGTTGTATATTGTACTTTGTTTTGTATATGAATATTTTGTAAAGCGCCATGAGCATCATGGGTGATGGACCTACGCGCTTAATAAGAAGCCACCATTATTATTATTTATTATTATTAATTTTCATTCAATTTGATATTGTATTTTATCTTATTGATAGTTTTCTAACGACAAAGAGGGTCCATTTCCATTTCTTGCTGAGTGTATAATAAATAATACCTCCAGACGGTGAAGAGCAGTCGATTGGGTCTTCGTCCCAGTATCCTGTTTCACCATTACAAGTCCACTCCACCTGGTCACTACCATCATCACATATGACTGTCACTTTCGTACTGGGCGTGTAGCTATCTTGGGGGTTGACAAAAGACGCCTCCGGTGGTGGGTCGGGGAGGATACATATGACTTCTGCCAAGTAAAAAGTCAAATGAATCAGATAACAACAAGAAGAAATGAAAACAATAATTGAACTTTGGTCAATTCAAGCTGCATAAGAATACAGTTGGGTTTTTCCATTATCTTTTTTGCAGAGTTGGTATGTTTTATGTCTTACGATGTAATATAATTATGTTTTCATTTAATGCATAGAAAAGCCCAAGGTATATTGTTAATTGAAAATTAATTGATAACCTACTCGAAATAAGATCAGACCAAATACCAAGTATATGGTACATGGCAAGTTGAAAGGTTACTTAAATTTTTCTGTGTAATCTGATTACTGTGCTATATCCCCTATTTTGGGGGTGCTGAACATGAATTTACTTGTTGCCATTTTTCTAAATGACGTCTTCGGCCGTTGCCATGGTAACGAAATATTTTCTAAAAAATAACATATACTGAACTACAAAAGAAACGTCGCACATGTATGTGTTTGAAACTGTTTTATTTACAATGAAACATATTCTTTATTCAAGAGTGAAAACTGAGAAAATGTTTTGCTTTGTTTTGATTAACATTAAGTACAGATGTGCAATAACGACTCTCGTCGTTGATAGCGCCAGTTTTGACGTTGTTGGGCCCACAGGAGACGTTCCCGACGATGTCGAACGGTGAGGATAGGGCCCCGAGCAGGACGCCGACAAGACAAGTTGAAGCTTCTCAGCCGACGACGAACAGTTGCTGCAGAAATTGGTCTGTTGTGTGTGCCAATAGTCTGTAGAGCCGATTCTGTTGCTCTGCGGAAGCAATCCTGCAAGTGGTCCCGGTGAAGATGGCGATCTCGACGTGCTGTTGTCACCCTGGGACAACCACTGCGCTGACGATCGTTGGTGCTGTTGGATGCATTGTATCGCTCCCATCAGATTGATGATGGATGAAAGTGCTAGAGACGTTGCCATGGTAACAAATTACTTCTCAGAAAATAACATAGTTTTCATAACTATAAATACATACAACATAAATACATGTCGTTAATGTCTCAGATATCTCTTTCAAGTTACCTTGCAGTTAACATCTGAATTATCGAAGGTCATGGTTATCCTCCAAATTGGCCGTTGCCATGGTAATATCTGAATTTCTAGAAAATGCCATATATATTTGTGATGCAACAACGTTAACATAACAGGTGTCTCCGTTTGTCCGTTTCATGCTCCAAATTTGATTGCCATCAAAATCTTGGTCATTCAAAGTCTTATACCATAATATGTGACCCGACACCTCAAAACCTACAATAAGTCGCCAAAATTATTTTTTTTGTTTTATACATCTTTTGAAAGTAGAGATTCTCAGCTTTCCAATGGTATATCACTTGCCTAGTTTACTCAATGATAACACCTTAAGATATCACATTTAGAATCGGTATGTAACAAGCAATCAATAACTCCTATTCAGAGAAAAATGGCCATTTAAGTTCGGAACAAAAGAGTGCTAAACCTTCGCTCTCTGAGTGCGCCCAAGTAAAATTGGGTATTCAAATGGCCCTAGCAACCAGTATGAAGGGATTATCAGATTAGGCTGAATTTTGGCATGCTGCTCCAGGAGGACCTATTCATTACTCACGCCAAAAATCAATTTAATACCTTTGGAGGTAAAGTAGTAATTTGGCATTGAATGAAAGTATTACAAAAGCTCTCCAAACATTCATTACCTCGACATTTGAAAAAAAGGAGTCATTTTAAAATGCCCCCAAAACATATTTCTAAGTCGAATTACGGCTCACAAACTTGAGACATGATAGAATGATAATGAAACTACCCATTTCTATCAAAAACAGAAAATCGACTGATCCAAGCAAATTTACTATTTTGGGCTGTTTGCTACGTTGTGGTCCGTGCGACTTATTGTAGGTTTTGAGGCGGCGGGTCACATATGGTCGTTACTATGGCAACAACCAGGTTGAGACTGATATTTTGAGAATAGGGTATTTCTCTATCTTAACACTTACACAAAAAACATTGTCTAAGTAAGTAGTAAAAATGTCAAAGTACACAAATTTTCAACTCTCCAATTACTTTTAGATGTATTTTTAAGGTAACGGTCATGTCTGATAGAATAGTTGCTATGACAACACACTGATGTGAAAAAAAAAGATCTACCAACAGACCCTCTATCATAATCTTCCGTGATTGCTGTTAAACTGGTGGTGAGTGATAAATCCGAACATTCCAGAGACATTGCCATGGTAATCGATCAGTTAAATTTTGAAATTGTAAGAAGAAAAATGTAAAATAGCCTTTACATACATGTATATCTTAATATAACATACAAATACATCATACAGGTGTCCAAGAAAATATAAAAAGTAGTTCAACATACCTCTTTGATATTCATTAAAATGTTAGTTATTCATAGGCAGCTTTATGGCAAAACATGGCCGTTGCTATGGCAACGTCCTGATATGACATTATTATCCCACCGCTGCAACCAGGACATTGTTGAAAGACTACCAGTCACAATCATGTCTACCAACCGCTTATTTGATCATACTTACACTAACAAGATACTGGCCAAAAAGGGGCAAAGGTCATATAATCCAACGAATAAACACAATCCTTCCTCAAAAGGACATCAAACACAATAGCGATAGTAAAGAAATACACTGAAAACAAGCGGAGTACATCTACTGCAATACGTACCTGTCGTATTAGACAACTTTTCCCTTTATATTCTTCTATAAGCCTATTAGAGGCTCTTTTGATATGATTGATGTGATATGAATGTATTTTTACTTACCAACAAGAAGACAAAAATATTAAATACGTAGATCGTGGTTAACAACAACAATAACAAAAGAATGGTAAAATGAAACCAGTTTCCGATGCCAGTTTTGAAAATATCTGGGCAAACGCCAATAATGCCAACAAAACCTTTTTCTGAAACTCCAGTTTCAACCTCCTTGAAAATAGCAGACAACTCTTGACCTTTTATGCCTGAGTAGATGTCACACAGCCCTGCATGCAGCGGTTGTTACTCTGACCTTCCTGGACTGCACTCTCATATGCTTACATGAACCTGGAGGTCTGGAGGCACCCTATGAAGTTCCGAGGCCCCAGACAAATATCGCCACGCCTTTCGAACCACTGCATTTCACGCCACGCCACTTCTGACTTTTTCTTTCAAGTCTCCCACATCTTGTGACATCAAGTTTATAAAAATCAGAAATACCGTTACCAAGTCACATGACCTTATGTGACCTCATGTCAGCCTGAAAATGGAGAATTTCTGAGTTTTGTGTACAAAACGAATGGGGAATGCCTTCCTCATGTTCCTACTTTATCACCTATAGTTCCTTCACTTCACCACTGCAGTAGCAGAAGCTGGAGAGGCCTTGGTGCCGAAGAGGAAGAGGAAGATGACAGATGACTACTCTGAAGATCCCAGAGTGTGTGCAGCCAGAGAACACCTAAGAGCTGCTATGGACGAGTTCCGTGCTGATCCTTCAGAGGAGAGGAAGAAGTGTGTTGAGGATAGGAAGGAAGAACTCTATGCCAACTACACAAAAGCTAGGGAGGAGTCGTTGCTGATTGAGAAGATCAGGAGGGTTGAGAGAGCAGCAGACAGTTGTAAGAGCAAAGAGAGTTGGGCGATCATCAACGATATCAAAGGGGAGGAAGAGAGGGAGCTCGAGTCAGATCCAAGAAACAGGCCCTGAGGATAGGAAGGGGAAGTGGCTGGACCATTATAAGTCCTTACTAGGACAAACCCCTCCCACAGCTTAGAACACGGTGATCAGGCAGCTCCAAGGAAATGAATATTTGTGGGAGCTTCAGAGAGCCAGGGAGGGGGGGGGGGGGGAGGGGGAATCAAGGAGGGTAAGGGGTATGGAGATGACGGAGTGTCGCCGGGGGTGATGAAGAGATGTGATTTTAGTGACTGGAGTTCTGTAATCAGGCACTGGAGAAGAGTGTTGTCCCAGATCAATGGAGGATATGTAACACCGTCCCAGTACCAAAGAAAGGTGAACTACTGACACCAACAACTACAGGGGCATCTCACTGACGTCACTTGCTGCAGAGACCCTCAACAGGATGATTCTGAACCGAATCCAACCAAGAAGCTCAGAGACAACCAGAATGGCTTAAGAGAGGGAAGATCCACCACCAGTCAGGAGGATTCTTGAGGGTGCCAGAGCAAAGAGCCTCCCTGCCGTCATGGTGTTCATTGACTTCAGAAAAGCCTTTGATTCTGTAGACCGAAACTACTCACCTATTTGATGCCATGTCCCCCCCCCCCCCCCCAAAAAAAAAAAAAAAAAAAAAAAAAAATCGGTCATTTCACGATTACCCAACTAGACGGTCTACAGAGTTTCACCTACCAGTCTTTAGAACTTTATTAGCGAAGAATACATTGATGTATGATGGTCATAGATTTTGGAACTTTTTAAGTGAAGATATTAAAAGTAGTCCTTCCCTAAATTCTTTGAAGAAAAAACTAAAAATATTTTTGCTCAAATCTTATAACAATATACAATAATAACCTAATAACAGCTGGTATCTTCTTATTTTTCCATATAGTTCTTCATCATCTGCTCAATTTACTGAATTTCTATTTGGTCTTATGATCTTAACTTGCCAGAATCACCAACATAACTACCTCCTTTTTCGGTCATGATATTTCCTGCTTTCCCATTGTCCCTTTTTCCTGTTCCTTTTTCTTTTATCTGTCGTTTCCTTGTCGTTTCGTGTTTGTCTGTTGCTCTGTATTACACTGTTTTGTGTTTTCCAAGTCTTCGTAGGCACAATTTGAAACAATTTTATTTTCCCGGGGGGGATCCACAAATTATTTTAGTGGATCTCCCACATTTCCTCAGAATTTCTATTAATAATTCATTATAATAATTATGTACAGTGTACTTCTACACTTATCAAGCTAAATTGAATGTATACATAATATTTTTCATATTTTCTGTAACAATATCTGTAATGCCATTGTCTTTACTTTCAGTTGGAAATGAAATAAATACGAATTTGAATTAGAAATTTGCCTGATGAACAGCCTACGGGCTTATGGAATCCCCAAGAACGGGGTCATCCCTATAGCTAGAAAGTCCGATAGTTAGCGGGTCCGATAGACCGACACCCAATAGATAGAAGGTTCGATAGACCGAATGTACGAGAGAGTCCAGTAGACAGAAGGTTCTATAGACCGAATCGGCAGGAGGGTCCAGTAGTCGGAAGGTTCTATAGATCGAATGACCAACGGGTCCGATAGTCAGAAGGTCCAATAGATAGAAGGTTCGATAGTCCGAATGTACATGAGGGTCCAATAGACTGAAGGTTCTATAGACCGAATCGGCAAAAAGGTCCGATAGTCCGAAGGTTCAGTAGGGGGTCCGATAAATACGTATAAAGGTTAAAATATAGTGGATGAAATGATAAGTGGGTACAAAATAAGTGGTTAAAATAAGTGGGGGCGTTCCAACCAAAGAAAAAGCAAAAAAGGAAGAGGTTGAAAAGGAAAGAAGAAAAGAAAAGAAAGGAAAAGAAGAGATAAAGAAAAGAATGAATCAGAAATGAAAGAGAAGAAAACAAAAATTCAAAAACTTCGCTCACTAGCATTAATTTAGCAATGCCCATTATATTTTAATTATTGATATTAGTTATTAATAATATTATAATCACCATATTTAGGTATATAAATCAATGCCAATTATTTTAATAAGTCATATTCTTATGGAGGTTATTTGGTTTGCATCTTGAATCTCTAGCTAATGTTATGCTATTTTCTACTCAAAGAATGTTAGTAACATGCGGCATGCAAGTTGACCTAAAGGGGCTAAAGAGATGAATTTTCAGAAATAATGGCCTGTGACTAATAGTCTCTTCGCAATATGAGAACGGAAGATGCCGATAATATGTTACACAGATTATGAGAACGGAATAACAATACGCTATAGAACCTATTCTCAGGATACAAAATTCTTCTTTTTTTCTCTCTCTCTCTCCCGTTCGTTCGCTTTGCTCGCTCATACAATAAAAAAAATAGGCCTAGATTGATATTCGGGCAGTTCGGTATCCGAATATTCTCGAATTCCCCCCCCCCCCCAAAAAAAATGGTATAATTTACCCCACAGAGTCCACAGACTAAAATTTGACATAAGGTAGTACTATGGGTGTAGCCGGTGAACACTCAAAAAGTATAAAAACTGACATCATAGCTGGTAGGAAAATATCACCTGACAACCCTAAAAAAAAATATGGAAACGCTCCCCTCCCAAGAAGGTGGTAGGGCCTAATTGAAACAATTTCATTTTATCGGTCAGAATCTTTTGTTGTCAGAATCTTATTTTTAGTTACTTTTAATGAAAATTCAACTATAACGTGTGCACCCCGTAAGATTTCTTTGTTTGAATAATAACACTTGTGTTAAAAGGGTACGCCCTTTCCTCAGCTTGCTCAACTAGAGAAAAGTGCTTCGGGCATTGTGGGCCTCGGGGCTTTAGTGTGCACCATATAATTAGATTTCCATGTTTCAAAAAAATGGTCAGCGTTCCCCATTGCCAATGCATTGGTGTAGTGGCAAAATTAACCGGGGTGGCTGAGCTGCATGGGTGGACCCCTGCCCCACGGTGATGATGATGATGCTCTGATAAAAATACTTTTAACATGTTGAAAATGTATAAAACAAAACTTTAAAATAAGTTCCCCATTTTTTTTTTTTTTGGGGGGGGGGGGTGGGCCTACAGACCTAATGCATCGGTTTATTACAATACACATAGAAGAAGATCAGGCATTACCTTTTTCCTTTTATGAGATAAAACTATTAGAAACTTATTGTATCCACTTATTTTACCTTTTTTTTACGTTATTGTCCGTCTATCGGACCTTCTAACTATCGGACCCCTACTGAACCTTCGGACTATCGGACCCTTTTGCCGATTCGGTCTATAGAACCTTCTGTTTATCGGACCTTCTGACTATCGGACCCCGTTGGACATTCGATCTATAGAACCTTCGGACTATCGGACCCTCCGCCGATTCGGTCTATAGAACCGTCTATCTATTGGACCCTCTCGTACATTCGGTCTATCGACCCTTCTATCTATTGGGCGTCGGTCTACCGGACCCGCTAACTATCGGACCTTCTAGCTATAGGGTTGTAACCCCAAGAACATAGTGGACCTGATATCCCTGCTGTACACAAACACCAGAGCCCAGGTCATCACACCCGATGGGATGACAGAGTTCTTAGAGATACAGACTGGAGTACTCCAGGGTGATATATTAGCTCCATATCTTTTCGTGATCGTAATTGAGCCTGGCACTGGAGAAACACCCGGACTCTGGCTTCACTGTAACTCCGGCTCGGCGCAGGAGAGTTAAGGCTAAGAAGATTTCAGATGCTGAGTTTGCTGACGACATATTTCTGTTGGCAAACACAGTAAAGGAGGCAGAGGAGTTACTGAGAGAGATGGAGGAGGTATCTATGAATGAAGGACTGCGGATAAATGAGAGCAAGACTAAGTATCTGGTGGAGAACATCTTGGGGCCAGAGGGAATCGTGAATGCTGGTGGGAAGCTAACTGAATTGGTGGATGACTTCCTGTATTTGGGAGCAAAGATCAGGAACACAGAGCAGGATGATGTGGATGTGGTGAGGAAGGCCTGGGCAGCATGACACAACCTGAAGTCAGTATGGAAATCAGACCTCCGTAAAGACCTAAAGATAAGTCTCTTCACAGGTACGGTGGAGTCTGTTTTGTTGTATGGGTCAGAGACCTGGACCCTTACAAAGAGATTTACTCAGATGTTTGATGGCTGCTACACTAAAATGTTAAAGGATGGCTCTGAGCGTCAACCAATACGCATCGAGATTGAGGAACTCGGATCTGTACGGAAACCTTCCAAAGGTCAGCACAATAGTAACCCAGAGGAGATTGAAGCTTTCAGGTCATGATCAAAGGCATCCAGAGCTCACACTACACTCGGTGGTCCTGTGGTCCTGTGGGAACCCCTTCATGTAGATGCAAGAAGAGGGAGACCTAGGAAGACATGTTGATTCATTAAGGATGGACACTGGTCTCCAGGAGACGCGAGACATTGCTGAACCCATGAATGACAAAGGTTGCTGGAAAGAACTTATACATCGATCTCGGAAGTTCTACCCTACTTGATTGATTGTTTCATTACAAAATACATCATTTTCTGAATAATCAGACGTTACCATAGCAACGGCCATTTTAGAGCATAACCATGAACTGGGATACTTCAGATGTTAAATGCAGCCTATGTTGTAGCTGGAAGAGATATTCTAAGATATTAATCTTATGCGTTTACGTTGTTTAAACAAAGATAGTTTACTTTATGAAATTAATTTGTTACCATGGCAACGTCTCTAGCACGTTCATCCACCATCCTTTTTTTATGGCAAATAGGCAGATAATGATATTGATGGCCTAGACATCTGGGTAACAAGAAAGAATATTGGGGGGGGGGGGAATGTCCAAGGGGAGGGGGTATATTTTTGGTATATCAACAAATGCACTTAAATTAAAGGGATACGCCGCCAGGCGGCCGTGGGGAAAGAAAGAATTGCGTAAGCCCCATTCACTCGTACACAAAGTTTGTGCGTCGAACGCGTCCGCCAGACTACTGGGATTAAATTTCGGACAGCACGAAGCCGACCGAATCTCGCACGAGAGCTCGGGCTCAGGCGGAGCGTGCATGTTGTTCGGCGACCAGGCTATCCGGAGTTTGCGCCCCGCGGGCCAACGGCGTGATCAGGTAACGATCACTTTGCCCTGTCGCGGAATAAAGACATTCACAATCTGCGGTTGAGTATCCCTTTAATTTCATAAGCCACGCATTCCTACTTTAACTTTTGCATCATTTGTTGCCATAGCAACTGTCCTATCAGGCATGACTATTACCTCAAAATCTACATCTAGACTGAAAAGAATCGGAAAGTGGAAAGTATGTACTTAGACATTTTTATCATGTTTTGTTTTTTGTTTTGATACAGAAATGCTATATTTTTCCTAAAATACCAATTTCTACCATGTCGTTGCCATAGCAACGACTATGTTGTGGCACAAATATGACTTTACAAGACCAATATTTTGATGGAAATCTAATTTTTGGCATGAAATAGATATATTTAAACACTTATCAGCTATAACAAAGCTCACTCTTCAATGACCACTCTACGGAGTGATTCTATGACTTCATAACACGACGAGCGAACTGAGAGAGGGTCGCACATAATACACAACCCTATGAAAAAATCCCGACTCTCTTCAAAACCTGTCTCTACACCTTAGCATTCAACACCGTCGGTGCAATTTGGTTTTGAGTCGTGAAGTGAGTGATTGCGACTTTTATGGAGAATGGTATATACGCGATGGATTGACCGTGGCTTTTAAAAATTTACCGCGCCGTTTTGTGACAAATTGACAATATTTGATATGCTATGTTCGTTTATAAGTTCTAAAAACAGTCGGTAGATGTGGACAACAGGCTGATTTAGCAATTGTAAGCAGGTGATTTCGATGTGTGCATGGTGCGTGGTCGATCTAGCAAACAATACTGTGCTGAAAGGGACGATGTCTCGTCTTCATTTGTAAAGTTTCATTATGCTTTCTATGTTTTTCCTTCTATCTACTTATCTTTCTGTCTATACTTATGTTATTCTTTGTTTGTATCCTTCTATCTTGTTCACTTTCTATCTTTCCTTATGTTATTATTTGTTTTTCCTTATATATTCTTCTCTTTCTATCTTTCCTTAGGTCATTCTTTGTTTTTATCCTTATGTTATTCTTTGTTTTTATCCTTCTATCTTCTTCTCTTTCTACCTTTCCTTATGTTATTATTCGTTTTGCCTTTAATTATATATTCTTCTCTTTCTATCTTTCCGTATGTTACTCTGTTTTTATCCTTCTTACGTTATTCTTTGTTTTTATCCTATCTTTCGCTCTTTCTATCTTTTCTTATGTTATGCTTTGTTTATACTTATCATTTCGTCTTTCTATCTTTCCTTATGTTATTCTTTGTTTTTATCCTTCTTATGTTATTCTTTGTATTTATCCTTCTATCTTCTTCTCTTCTATCTTTCCTTATGTTTTATTTGTTTTTTCCTTCTCATGTTTTCTCTTTCTATCTTTCTTATGTTATTCTTTGTTTTTATCCTTCTATCTTCTTCTCTTTTTATCTTTCCTTATATTATTCTTTGTGTTTTTCCTTCTATCGTTCTCTCTTTCTATCTTTCTTATGTTATTCTTTGTTTTTATCCTTCTATCTTCTTCTCTTTTTATCTTTCCTTATGTTATTCTTTGTTTATACTTATCATTTCGTCTTTCTATCTTTCCTTATGTTATTCTTTGTGTTATCCTTCTTATGTTATTATTTGTTTTTCCTTCTCATGTTATTCTTTGTGTTTTTCCTTATATATTTCGCTTTTTCTATCTTTCCTTATGTTATGGTTTGTTTATACTTATCATTTTGTCTTTCTATCTTTCCTTATGCTATTCTTTGTTTTTATTCTTCTTTTGTTATTCTTTGTTTTTATCCTCATATTATTCTTTGCGTTTTTCCTTCTATCTTTCTCTCTTTCTATCTTTCCTTATGTTATTCTTTGTTTATCCTTATCATTTCACCTTTCTTTGTTTTTCCTTATATCTTCTCTTTCTTTCCTTATGTAATTCTTTGTTCTTTCTTATTCTTTCTTGCTTTCCTTATGTTATTCTTTGTTTTTATCCTTCTTATGTTATTCTTTGTTTGCATTCTTCTATCTTCTTCTCTTTCTATCTTCTCCTTATGTTATTCTTTGTTTTTATCTTCCTTATGTTTTTGTTTTTATCCCTGTCATTTTGTCTTTATATCTTCCTTACATTTATTCTTTGTTTTTTCCTTCTATCTTCTCATCTTTCTATTTTTCCCTTGTTATTCTTTATTTTTATCCTATAATTTTCATTTTCTTTCTTCCTTATGTTATTCTTTGATTTTCCTTCTATCTTCTCCTCTTTATAATTATCTTTCCTTATTTCATTCTTTGTTTTGTCTTATCGTTTTCTCTTTCTTTCTTATGTTATTCTTTGTTTCATCCTTCTATCTTTTTTGTCTTTCTATCTTTTCTTCTGATTTTTTTTTCGGGAGTTATGAAACAACGACTGCGTTGAGCCTAGCAGTTACATCGACCTTGAGAGAAGTCATTGTGGTTTAGCCTCCTCGACCACTACGTAGAGTGATCATTGAAGAGCGAGGCTTGCTCAAGCTGCTTATTATGTTTTTGTTTTTTATTGCAGAAATATGCTATTTTCTGAAAACTTTAGGCGTTACCATAGCAACTGCCTTTTTGAGCATAACATGACCTTTGACAACTGAGATTTTGATTTTAATCGAACGGGTAGCTTGATCATGTCAATTCATGTTCATAATTTCTAATACTTGGTAACGGGTCAGGGAGACGTACGTTTTGGGAGGACAATGAATAATCCCGTGCGGTTCGGAGGATAACGAGAAAACAAGTACATTGGCCTGGCCTCTTGGTCTCAACGTCTTTTTATTTATTTTTTTCTCTTCCTCTCACTCCTCCCCTGCACAAGTCAACTTTCTTTTGTACCATATCCATATGGAGATGTATACGGCTTTAAGTCTCATGTATAGTTTTGGTAACAAAATAGAAATTTCAAAGAAACGTGTTAAATATAGTCTTATGCTGTTTTCTATGTATCAAAAGATGTTTGTACAAGATCATTTGTTAACCCATCAATGATTTCCAGTGAGGTTTACCGTAAACATATGTAAGCAAGGAACGCTGGATCACGGCAATATACTGCTTAAGCAGACGATGTCCCATATCATCTTACACATTTTCAGTGCCTGTGTTGTCATCTCCTCTTCATTTATTTATCTTCCTTCACTAGCGTCAGTCTAAATGTGAAATGGTATTATTTTGAAGAAAAAAAGCGTTAGCAAAATAAAGGAATTAGTCGCTTGTAAACAAATTAAGACGCCGTTGTGTTTTCAGCTGCATGCACAGCGGCATTTTCGGCGTTTCAAGAAGGAATTATACCGTACACGCTATTATTCAGCGGGCTTTTCGATTCGAAAGTGTTGTTTCATTGATTGATCATTGATCCCTATCCTGTATATTAACAAACAAAATATTTTAGTTATCAGAATTGGTTTCACTCCCCTTTTAGAATGGTGTGAAATATGGTCGTGTTTAAATACACCAAACTCTTCATGATTTGAGAAATAACTGCCTTGCAATTACGCTCATTCGTTATAGGACGTCGTCTGCTTAGGCAGGATTGGTCACCGGTGTGACATCATCAAAACATCGCTATACATGTATTTCCGGCGATTCGCTCGGATATCCCATAATATGCTGAGAAGTGGTTTGTTATATTTTAATCAAGTTTCTAATCAATTGACGTATAAAACTTATACAATTACCATCAGTAAGTTTCTTAGTTTCTAGTGATTCATTATTGGCCATATTTGTGATTTTCTTTGAATAGGCCCTTCGGAAAACCGAAACAGAAGCAATGAGATGGATTGAGCTCAGGGGAGCGTTTCATCAAGTGTTTTGTCACTGACCTTTACAGACAAATTTGCTCTCAACTAATCAGATGCAAGGATTTCAGTAGCTTATAACAGTTGTCAATAAAAATCACTGACGCTCCCCTGGGAGTCAACGGTTATAGTCTCATGACTGCATGGTTTTGATAAGAACAACCACAGAATTATTCAAGTGTTTCACATCAATTTTTACTCTACAACATGGAAATGATCATCAACATTTGAATTGTTACTAGTTCTATTAATTGTGCACTTTCTCTATCAGAACTTCTAACGGTTAAATGAATGTGCCCATAGCATCATGAACGTTCAAAACTGTATTTTCATTAAATTTTATATTGTATTTTATCTTATTGATAGTTTACATGAACATTTTCTAACGACAAATAGGGTCCACTTTCATTTTTTGCTGAGTGTATAATAAATAATACCTCCACACGGTGAAGAGCAGTCGATTAGGTCTTCGTCCCAGTTTCCTATATAACCATTACAAGTCCATTCCACCTGGTCACTGCCATCATGACACACGACTGTCACGGTCGTATTAGGCGTGTAGCTACCTTGGGGGTTGACAAAAGACGCCTCCGGTGGTGGGTCGGGAAGCGTACATATGATTCCTGCAAAGTTCATGACGTGGGATATACATATTGCAGTAATAGCTCATCTCAAAATGCAGGGTGTACATAAGAAAACTGTTGACCACCACAGTATATACATGTATATATACATATGTATATACATATATATGTATATGCAGGAATGGAAATACCCACATGTCGACTTACTTGAAGTCAGGCCACCTCAAGTCGGCAGACCTCAAGCGACAAAGGAACTTACATTACGGCTGATACTATTTTGCTTGTAAAAGTTCCGTTGTCGACTTTAGGTCTGCAGACTTGAAGTGGCCAGACCTCAATCGATTTCCATGTGGGTATTTCCGTATATATATATATATATATATATACATGTATATACGGAAATCATTTATTATTCTCCTTCAGAAGACGCCAGGGAACGTCGAAAGTTTGAGTCTAATAATAACATGGCCACCATGAATTAAAGACGCTTTTAGCAGTTATATATATATATATATATATATATATATGCACTTGTGTTCACCGGCAACCGTGGGACACTAATATGAAAACACACCTTCGAACCGAGGACACACACGAGACCGATGACCGTCCTCGTTTTGATTTACAGTTTGTTGGCTTTATTTTTAGCTTCTAACTACGCTGTTGACCTTACGAGCATAAATGCGCAGAGTCCACGTGTGGGCGGTAGTGAAATTTTTCGTGTGTAAATTTGTTATTTAATTTTTTTTTTTTTTTTTTTTTTTGGCTTACGCACTCTATCCAACAGACGGGCACGCCCGGAAATTGAATTATTTCAATTTATTTTTAGTCTTCCAGGATTATTCTCTTAAAAGACAATTGAAAAATAACTGTGAATAGTTAATTATGAATAAGTCCACGGTTGGGTAATGTTGGCAGACAGTCCTCGTTTTCCGGTGGAAACACGTAGTTTGTGTGTGTGTGTGCGGGTGTGCGCGTGTGGGGGTGTGTGTGTTTGGGTTTTTTTTTTTCTTTCCCCAAGAGGGGGTAGTTTTAGGAAAGTTCTCCAGCTTCTTTCTTAGTTTCGTTTTGTTTTGTTATTAAAATATTTTGAATAAAATTATTGTTAGGGACATTGCTTATATTTGTTACATGTACTTTATGTCATGTTTACTTGGAGTTATGACGTGCTTTATAACTTGTGTATGTATTTGGTTTTATATTTACTATTATGATATGTTGTACATGTATATACATGTATGTGTACTTCAAATTGTAGGAATAAACAAAAACACTTAAAAAAAGTTTCTGTGTGTTTGTGTGTGTACCCATATATGTATATATCAATACACACACACACTCACACACACACACAAATGGATATAAAATAAATATTACCTTCAGACGGCGTAGAGCAGTCGATTGTGTCTTCGTCCCAGTATCCTGTTTCACCATTACAAGTCCACTCCACCTGGTCACTACCATCATCACACATGACTATCACTTTCGTACTTGGCGTGTAGCTATCTTCGGGGTTGACAAAAGACGCCTCCGGTGGTGGGTCGGGGAGGATACATATGACTTCTGCAATGTAAAAGGCAAATGAATCAGATAACAACAAGAAACAATGAAAACAATAATTGAACTTTGGTCAATTCAAGCTGCATAAGAATACAGTTGGGTTTTTCCATTACCTTTTTTGCAGAGTTGGTATGTTTTGTGACTTACGATGTAATATAATTATGTTTTCATTTAATGCATAGAAAAGCCCAAGGTATATTGTTAATTGAAAATTAATTGATAACCTACTCGAAATATGATCAGACCAAATACCAAGTATAATTTTCTTTTCATGTCAATTCATGTTCATAATCTCTAATACTTGGTAACGAGTCAGGGAGACATACGTTTTTGAAGGACAATGAATAATCCTGCGCGGTTCTTTTCTCGTTACCGGAGGACATCCTTTGCCCTCAAATAACTGCTGTCTCTCTGGGTGTTAACGAATAGGACACAAACTCAACAAGTACCTTGGCCTTGCCTCTTGGTCACAACGTTCTTTGATTTGGTACCATATCCATATGGAGAGGTAAACGACTTTAAGTCTCATGTATAGTTTTGGTAACAAAATATAAATTTCAAAGAAGCGTGTTAAATATAGTCTTATGCTGTTTTCTATGTATCAAAGGATGTTTGTACAAGATCATTTGTTAATCCATCAGTGATTCCAGTGAGGTTTACCGTAAACATATGTAAGCAAGGAACGCTGGATCACGGCAATATACTGCCTTTCGCTAGGACCTTTCCACCACGACAGCTCCCCGCACAACAGTCTCTAGGCTTCGCACGGAGATAGCATGTGTGCCACTTTCTGTAGGTTTTGAACACATGTATGGTGTATAATGCATGCTGAAGTTGTTGTGAGTTTAATATGCCTGACCCGGCACCTAAATTATTGTTTGCTTCTCATTTGTTTAATATTCCACTTTGGGACTTCACAGCATCTTTGTATTGCTAGTATCTTGCTATTTATCAACAAAAATCTCATAAATCTGACGAAAAGTTTTTGAGGGCTCACAAAAACTAAACATTACCTTTTAAATTCCTTATATAGTACATATATATATTCATCACTTTATTCAACATTCAAATCAATAAAGGAATAACAGAATACATTAAAGCCCAGGACAAATCTGGAAAACAGAGTATGCAGGGCAAATAACATAAAATACAATAACATTGTATACAGCACATATACAAAATTAAACATGATTACACAGGATATTGATCATGAAAGGAAAATGTATAAGGAGAAAAACAATGGCGGATCCATGAATTATCTCTTTTCTATCCATATGCTGGGGGGGGGGGGTGGGTTCGACATCATTATTTCCTCATGATAAACTATTTTATTACATTTATAACATATGCTTTGTTCATTTTTCAAGTAGCAAATTTATTTCAGAATGCTGATGCAGGCATCGACAGTGGCGTATCCAGGGGGCGCAACAGGCGCCCCCCCCCCTATTGGCCGTCGTAAAAAAAAAAAAATTTTAAATTAAAAAAATCCTCATACCAATTGAAAATATTGTTCATTAAATAGGCTTCAAAATTGGTCACATATAGCACTATTTTGCATCTCAGCCCTTCTTCAGAAGCAAAAATTTTCCAAAGACCCCTCCCCCATGACGGCGATCAATAATTCCTGGCGCCCCCCCCCCCCCCCCCCCCATTGGGAAATCCTGGATACGCCGCTGATCGACAAATCAACAGACTTAAATCGAACCAAAGTATGAAAAGATCATATCAAATCAAATAGTTAGATTAGAGGAACAGAAACACACATTTAATTGTCTATGAAACGTTTTTTCATTGTGTGTATTGTGCTTTGTAAAGTGGACAATGTCCGAAGAAACGAAACCGGAAAATTTTAGGTGTGAAATAGGGTACCTCAAAATATTCTAAGTTAACCCCGGTTTAATTTATTTTTATTGAACACCAAGGACTAACCGTTCCAATTTGTGCAATTTATCTCAATTCTGTGACGAAATAAAAATGTCAAAAACAAGCAAGTAATAACTGAATCTAGTGAGGAAATAAGATTAATAAATATTTATTTCATGAAGACATAATTATTGATTATGCATTTAGTTAAGCAACTATGGAAATTTGCATGGGAGAGAGAGGTTAACAGTTGGTGCTTAAAGGGTGACTAAAATAGAAAATTAATTGCCCATATTTCGTAGGGAAGAGTCATCAGGAGCCAAAAAATATCTATGACACACTTTTTTAGGCATTCAGTCGTATTTCATAATCATTTGAAAAGTACATCTTTGGTGATTTACACAGTCATAAGCCCCGCCCCTAAAAAATCTTATCGAACCGACATCATGATCACGTGATCTGTGACGTACGAGAAGTAAAGGAAAATATTCCACTAACCTATATACCGTGCGCGCCCGCAGGCCCCGGCAGGCTTCAGCCTGGTGCCAAGCATGACACTCACTGCATCGCCCATTTGCATTGCATATTTTCGTGTGTTTAATTCCTCACAATAACTTTGATTTGGGGACACAGTTTCATCAATAATGCCAAATCGGTGTATAGTTACGGGATGTAGCAAGACCCCTAAAGATGATGTAAGCCCCGGGTGTAAGCCTATATCATTTTCCTAAAGGTGAAAATCTATGGAAATTGTGGGTCGCAAAGGTAAAGCTCACGCAGGCAGAGTGGCAAGGGCCAAGTGAGTGGAGTACAATTTGCAGTGATCACTTTTCTTCAACAACATCGTCGCCAGCAGCTACAGCAGATTCACCCGAGGCCCCTTCCAACGCGGCCCCTTCACCAGGCCCCAACGCGTCTTCTGCGAGGGGTTCAAACATATATGGTCGAATTCCCCTTGCCACTTGAGCTTCTTCTCCTTCGGGGTCTGATATCATCTGATAATCAGAGTTTGTATCCGGCTCAAAAGAGTCCTCCAAATCGGAGTCGCCGTAACTATCCATCTCTCTAAGCCAAAAATCTAAATCAGTACTACCGTAGTATGTAAAGCAAAGTATTAAAAAAAAGGTGAAAGTGAAATAAACAAGACAAAAGCGTTCACCAGTCGCTTAGTACGAAGGGGAACATAGTTGCCGTACTAAAGATGTGTAGTACATTGCACAGACCCTCTCAAATAGTGTTAGTAACAACTTAGATGAAATTTCAAACAAGCTTGATGACATTTTGCAAAAGCTTGATCATCATGATGAACGCTTCGCAACTATTGAAAGTAGTCTCAGGAAAACAGATATTAGAATAACTGAAGTTTATGATGAATTCACATCAAAATTTCAGCACCTTCAGACCACATCAGAGAACACAGAATCAACAATGATGGATATTGAGTTGAAGGTGAGTGAGAGGGAGTCTGCCATCAAACATCTCCAAAGTGAACTAGATACCAGCCTCAGCAAAATCACAAACCTGGAACACCAAGTTAATAGCTTCAGCCGCGTAGCCAGGATTTCATTTTAGGGGGTGCGGTTGAGCACGCGAAGCGTGCGAAATTGCTGATGAGCACGCTAAGCGTGCTCCCCAATTTTCAATTATTTGGGTGTAATACATAACTGCACTATATGTAACAACGGGGGGGGGGGGGGGGGGTGTTGCAGGGAGGGGGAGTTTCCCCTTCCCCTCCCCCCCCCCCCCCGTTGTTACATATTTGACATTTGACGTTGTTACAGCTTTGACATAACGGCTCGTGTTGTACCTTTTTCAGGCGAAAAGTTAGTTTTCAATTATTTAGACGCAATACAGCACTGTATTTAACAGCGGTGGGCACGCAGGGAGGGGGGGGGGGGGAGTTTCCCCCTTCACTTTTTTTCAGGTGGAAAGTTAGTTCGACGCTCTAACTGCTTTTCAATTATTTCGGTGCAAAAAAATACAGCACTATATGTAACAACGCGGGGGGAGGGGCACAGTGATCGAGGGGGAGTTTCTTCCTTCCCGCGCGATCAGCGCGAAAGCTTTGACGTTCTGGCAAATATGAAAGAAAGATGACGGCTCGTGTTGCACCTTTTTCAGGCGAAAAGTTAGTTTGATGCCCTGACTGCGTCCAAATAACTGAAAAGCAGTCAGGGCATCGAACTAACTTTTCCCCCTTCCCGCGCGAAGCGCGAAAGCTTTTACATTTGAGCAAATTCGAGAGAAAAATAACGACTCGTAGCACCTTTTTTTCAGGCGGAAAGTTAGTTCGATGCTCTGACTGCTTTTCAATTATTTGGGTGCCAAAAAATACTGCCCTATATGTAACAACGCGAAGGGGGGGGGGGGGGGCACAGTGATCGACGGGGAGTTTCTTCCTTCCCGCGCGATCAGCGCGAAAGCTTTGACGTTCTGGCAAATATGAAAGAAAGATGACGGCTCGTGTTGCACCTTTTTCAGGCGAAAAGTTAGTTCGATGCCCTGACTGCTTTTCAGTTATTTGGACGCAATACAGCACTGTATTTAACAGCGGTGGGCGCGCAAATTTGAGAGAAAGATAAAGGGAGTATCCCCTTCCCGCACGAAGTGCGAAAACTTTGCCGTTTTAGCAAATATGGATAGAAAGATAACGGCTCGTAGCAACTTTTTAGGTTTTTTTCCTCTCACTTCCCCCCGCTTTTTCGCTCTCTCTTTTTTTTTTGGGGGGGGGGGGGAGGCGACAGCCCCCATCTATCTTCAGTTACTAAAAGTTGAATTTGCTGTCATTGCTTTTAGTGAAACATGGTTAACTGATGGTTTGAATTACTTAGAAACATTACCTAGTCACACATTTTATGGAAAGAACAGAGAGAGCCGTGGTGGTGGATTTGGTGTTTTTATTAACAATATATTCATCGTAAAGGAACGTCTTGATTTAAATGTATTTAATGCCAATATAGAGTTTCACTGTCTTGAAATAGTACAAAAGGGTAAAAACCTTATTATTGCTGTTGTTTATAAACCACCAAAACAAAGTGATGAATGTTTTATCTCAGACCTAACATATATATTATCCAAAATGTGTAATGAGAACAAACGAAACTATATACTTGGAGATTTTAACTTGAACCTATTAGATCTGAATGTAAATCGAAATGTAAATTTGTTTCTAGAAACTATGAACGCACATTCTTTTTTCCCTATTATTATGAAACCTACAAGAATAGTGCAATCTTGTGCTACTCTGATTGATAACATTTTTACGAATAATAAGGACTGGATTATAAAGAGTGGTATACTGATTAGATCACCTGCCTATGTTTGCCAAAACAGAAACTAAACCATGTAACTTATCTGAATCTATATGTGTCCATGACATGTCAGAAAAAAATCATAAAGAGTTTCGGAATCACCTCACTAAAATATCCTGGGAGAGTGTATTACAATGTACTACAACAGAAGCATCATATGATAGATTTGTTCATATCTTTAAAAATATTTATGATGCTTCTTTCCCATTAGTAAAAAGAAAACAATACAAGCACAAAAGGAAACCCTGAAGGAAATCATGTAAAAAAAATATACTTGTATAAAAAGTTTTTGAAAAATCCATCTGAACTTAAACATACAAATTATAAAAGATATAGAAATATTCTCACAGACAATTCTAATTGCTAAACAAGATTATTATACTACAAAAATGAATGGTAGTAAAAAAAGTAAAAAGTTGTGGTATACTATTAATGAAGTCTTAGGGAGAACAAAAAAAAAAGATATTTCGTCAAATTTTTTCCATAATGATGGTTGTATTTTTAATGATCCCAGTGAAATAGCAAATAAATTTAATCAAATAGTATTGGAACTAAGGCTACTGATATATCGAATATTGATCTTTCTCAATGTTTGAATTTTTTGAAAGGTGATGTTTCTTAGTCCATGTATTTGAAACCTCTAGAATGATATATGAGATTATAGAAATAGTTAGAAAATTAAATTCGAAGAAAAGCCCAGGTCATGATTGTATTAGTACCACAATCGTTCAACAAAATATAGATTTATTGATTTTACCTCTTAATTATATATTCAACTTGTCATTTGAATCTGGTCAAGTTCCACAAAGTATTAAACTTGCAAAGGTATCACCCATATTTAAAAAGGGCCGTGTTGATCAGTTTGTAAATTATCGTCCTATATCAGTACTACCAGTGTTTTCAAAAATTATTGAACGTTTATTTTATATACGTTTATCTAGTTTTCAGTATGGATTCAGAACTGGCCATTCTACTGTACTTGCAGTAACTGATTTTTTAGATCAGGTCATAAATGCTCTTGACAATAAAAAACATACTATTGGTTTATATTTGGATATTTCAAAGGCTTTTGATTGTATTAATCATCAATTACTACTTGCCAAACTTAGATTTTATGGGACTGGTGTTTGACTGGATTCAAGATTATTTAAAGGATAGAAGACAATTTGTGAACTATAATGGTATCCACTCTAATGATTTGCAACTTTCATGTGGAATTCCGCAGGGATCTATTCTCGGCCCCCTATTTTTTCTCATTTATATAAACGACCTTCCTAATGTATCTGAGGTACTGTCATATATTATCTTTGCAGATGATACAAATATTTTTTAAGTGACTCAGATTTGACGTCACTGATGTATAAAATGAATATAGAAACTAACAAGGTCTTTGATTGGTTCAAAGTTAATGGCCTACAAGTCAACCTAGATAAAACAAATTATATGCATTTTACTACTCAAAATACAAAATTTGATAGTAATATATTAAATATAAAAGTTGCAAATATTCCTAATAGTCTTACCCGGATAAAACATGTACAATTTTTAGGTCTCACTATTGATGAGAAGCTCACATGGTCAAACCACATTGATCGTTTATGTTCAAAAATTGCTCGAGTTATTGGTGTAATGAGCAAACTTAAATTTGTTTTACCCTCACATGCATTGTTACTTATTTATAACTCATTGATTTTACCACATTTATCATATAATAATAATAATAATACATTGCATTTATAATGCGCTTAATACAAATGTTTCTAAGCGCCGAAGTATTATTACCCCGGCTGTAGCTAGGCTACCGAATTCGGTGCTCACAGCATTTCAAGGAATAAATTCCTACCGGGTACCCATTTACTACACCTGGGTAGAGAGTGGCAAATTTAGATTAATGTCTTGCCAAAGGACATTAGTGCCGCGGCGGGACTCGAACCGCAAACCATGAGATCCACAGTCCGGTGACGTATCCACTAGACCACGACAACATATGGCAGTATGTTGTGGGCAAGTAGTTCAATTTATCTAGTTAACAGAATCTTTTTATTGCAGAAACGTGCCCTGAGAGTAATAGCCAAGATACATTTTAGAGCACATACTTCAGATATTTTTCTAAGATATAATGTTTTGACAATTTATCAGCTATGTGATTTACAACTTGGGGAATTTATGCATAAATATGTTCAAAAATCCTTACCACAACATTTTAGTGATTGGAACATGTTAAATGATTTTGTCCATAATTATAATACCAGGAACTCACATAAATTTCATAGCATATACTTTAAAACACCCCTAGGGCAAAAAAGTATAAGATACAGACGGCATGTCCTCTGGAATGGGTTAAGCAATGATATTAAAAATTCTGCATCACTCCAAAGATTTAAAAGGAATTTTAAAAAACATTTATTGTTAAAAATGCAACTCTCTAATTAGTGCCAACATTAATATTCTAAATGACCCCCTCCCTTTACAGTTTAATATTATGATTATTAGGGGGATAACCCAGACAAGCAAATTTGCTTTTGTTATCCCCCTCCACGTACTAGATTATGAATTACTTTCAACACCTGTATGTTTGTTTCTCTTGTATTTTTTTCTCCGTCTTTTATTCTATGAAATGTAAATTGTGATTTGTATTTTGTATATTTTGTATGTCTTTTACTAGTACTGGAAAATAAATGAAATGAAATGAAATGAAATGACATATAAAACGGCTGTGTACGCGTTTAAGACCAATGCAAAACTTTCGCTCGGAAAGCTCAGATGGATGAGAACATGCATTGTTCAAAGAAAAGTTTTACAAAAAATCAAGAGCTGTATATTTGGGCAAAAGTGTCCGCTGATCTTGTAGAAAATATATTGATAATGATTATTCAGTCCTAAGACTATAATGATTAATTTCCCTTTTTCATAAATTGTCCGTTGAACAGAAGGGTCAAATACCGCGTTGTGTGTACAATGTTATATTGCTGCAGCCTGCAGATCTTGTGCCTCTTGCTCTTCATACGTCACTTGGGAATGTGACGTCAATTAGCCAATCAGCTCACGAGTTTTAAGGAACGGTCCCAAAACCTCTACTTTTCCCCCTTTTTGGCCAAAACGAGACATAATTTTGTCAATCAATTGCCAGATTCGTGATTGGAAGGCACATTTTTTCTCTCTCATTTAATCACCCTTTAAACGAAATCAGATAAGTTATCAGAAACTTGTCTAATAACTTATTCAAGTATTCAGGCTGATCGGTCTCATATGCTGTGGATTTCGACAGCCAACGAGACCAACAGTGCTGTATATAGTGTACCGTAATAAATTCTGACGCGAGTGGGCGCTGTTGTAAATCCAGTTATATCCCGCAATTCCATAACTCCTGGATCTAATTCGTGGAGAGCTCCTGATTCGAGGTCTGTGAAGTAGATCGAAGTGAAGTAGAGTGCGATGCCATAGAGGACTAACTCCCCGCTCTCCTCGTACACATGTTCCCTTCGATTTGCCAAATCATCCAGATCAATTGACTCGATGACGCCATAATACCCGTCGGTCCAGTACAAACGTTGTTCTGCCGAAGAAAAGATAAAGTTCAATAATCTGGAAATTGATTGATAAAACACAACACTAAAATCCGACTAATATCTGGTCTAACGACACTATTATATGACATCTCTATGGTCAGGCGACACTAAACTCTCTTTCACGCAAATAAAAAAGTTACAATTTATTTTATTTGCTGATGACACGTCGTATTTTTATATAGGTAAAGGTATAGGTTCATTTATTATCCATTTATTGTATGGAAATTTGTTGTATTTACATGGTAAAGGTTACAAACATAAACATAAAAACATAAATACATCTATGCGTCTATAAACATAAACATAAAAATAAATACATATACATGCATCGATAATGTTATATAACTATACTAAATGGGGTGTATCTGGAAAATAACTCGAAGAATATACTAATTCATTTGATAACAGTGACCAATATAATAAATAACATATCATTATCGAAAAAGAAAATGACAAAAGGACATCTATTATGCAGAATTTTTGTGTCTACTGATAAGAATTATAATTTTAAAAAAAAAGAAAGAAAGAAAAAGAAAAAGAAAAGAGTAATACAAAGCATAATGGGATAGTTATAAAATCATACTTTAGTCATTATGAAAACAAAATATATATCTATAAAGCCGGGGTAACACTATGATAGCAGGTCCTCGGGGAGAACAGTATATAATATTGATGAGGCTACATTTATCAAATGTTGATAGCAATAATCGGATTCTTCCATTGATAATGAATTAACAAATGTTAACTCATGGTTGATTTCTGATAAGCTTGTATTAAACATGAATAAAAAGCATTATAGGATTTCCTCAAACAAATCAGTCAATTATGATATAATTGTTGCCCTATATAGATAACATTATATTTAGTTGTTCTACATTAATAAAATTCTTAGGTGTAACTAAGAATGATCACATTGACCTAATATGTAACAAAATTTCTAAGAAAATGGGCATATAATACAGACTCAAGTACTTTCCACCAAAAATATTGTTAATCATAATATGCAGTGCTTTAATATCCCCATACCGTCAATATACTGTGTTGCCTGTGGTTCTTCAACTCACTATTCAATATGATGATTATTCACATTGCCGAATAGGGGTATCAAAATTGTTTCCCATGCCAGTTTCCTTGCTCACACTTATCTGTTATTTTCTAGTTTGACAATATCAAATCTATTCGGTCTCTCCGATTTTAATTTAGCCGTTTTCATGTATTTGTGTTTTGAAAAAAATAATCCCTTTTAAATTTCGTATGAATGCCCAACTTCAAAGATGACGAGAACAAATGTAGCCAAGAATTTTATCTTTTACAAGGGGCCCATAATTTCCAACTACTACCTGTAAATATCAAAATAGTCCTTATCTTGATGTCTTCAAAGGGAGAATGAAATCACTAATACTTTATACTTATAATACTTACATTATCTATATAATCTATTACTCTTACTTTTAATTGATTGACTTTGCTCTGCCTTGGTTTCTCTGTTTGCATTTTATTCATTTTATGTTGTTGTTTTTTCTTATAATGTTGTTTATATCTTTTTTGGTTGCAGCATAATACGACTCTTGCATTCATATGCTGTATCCTCATTCATACACTAGTATGCTGTGATTATTCGATAATTTTTTTTAAATACATATCATATTTTATGAATGGAGAAAATAAATGGAATAAATTAAAAGTAAATGAATATCCCATCGCCATTGTGTTTGTTTGCTTTCCTGTGTTTTTCCATAATCAGCAAAATACAAGGAATATTCTAATACCATGACTTCCTTCTAATTTCTATGGTAGACAGCCCATTTCAGCATTATTAAAAAAATACAACTCCTCTCGGATAGGTTTAATAGTCCTATCTTTCCCAAATCTTTCCCAAATCTATAGCACATAGAATTTGTGTATCATATTGTGATATTTAGGGTATCACAATACTTACATGTACTAATTGAATAATTTCTGATTTATTGATTTTGATTTATTGGTTTCTGCATAATCATTTTATGTTGTTATAGCATTTTTCCAATTTAACAAAAATGCGGAGGCAGCTATTGTCATAATAATTATATGAAGAAAAACAATATCGAGTTGTACCTTTAATAGAGACTTGGGGAATGTTGTTGTCCAATAATTTTTTTTTAATTCTGAGTGACACCCCCCCCCCCCCCCCCCCCCCATTTTCCTATTCGGCCAACATATTTTTCACAAAGAGTCCGAGTAGTTAAGTAGTTTAGTAGACTAAATATTCATTCAAGAACATTAAATAGGCCTAGACCAAAGGGAAAACATCGTTTATCTTGTAACTTTGGAATCATGCGCAAGTCCATGAGATTGTCTTAATCTAGTTGTAATCAACTTTCTCCTATCCGTTCTGTCTTTGTTTGACATTTCAACTGGATATTCCCCTGAATATTCAATATCCTACGACTCACTTTTCCGTGGAGAATGGTTCAGTCTATCAATAGTATTGTGGTTTTTCAGAGTCCCTCCCCCACCCTCGTTCTCGTTCTCTGTCCTTTTTGTTTAATTTGTTAATCATGTTTCGTCAATATTTATAATAAAGTATACTAAATATTCATTCAAGGACATTAAAGGCGAATTAACCCCAAAATATACTTATATTCAAAGATGTAATCTATTCGTTCTTGTTGCCCTACGTAGTTTTGCATCAAAATATACGAGATGGGTATAAATGAAGATTTTCTCAGCAAAATGTATCGTCTGCTAGCAATACCTGGGGGCTGCCATTTTCTTGATGTGTACATAAAGATATTTTTAATCCTAATGCAAATTTGTCTTTCTTCCTGATAAATAGTCCCATTTGAGGTTTAAAATATTTAACAGATATATACATATATTCTAAAAAATTTGTTTTATATTTCTTTGAAAATTACTATTTTACTAAATATAAATCTATTTTCGTGATACTATGACGTACGCGACGGAGCAAATTGATTAAAATTTATGGATGATTACTTTCCCGAGCGTCAATAGTGACAAACTATGCATTCACCTGCTTTGAGATGATGGACTTCAGTAGTCAGAATGCACGTTGTATAAATTATGTTCTGCTCTGCCAGGCAAGCCCAAGAAATTGATTTCTGTTTAGTAAAACCAGAGAATTTAAAAGGAAATATATAAATTTCAAATTATAGAATATATGTATACACCTGTTATGTATTTTCCATCATATATGGGGATTTTTTTTTGTAATGAAAAGAAGCAATTAGCTCTAGGATTAAAAATATCTTCCTGACCGGAAATGTTTCCAATGGTTCATGTACAACTCCATATCATCAAGAAAATGGCAGCCCCCATGTAAAGTGTTAGCAGATGATACCGTGTGCTAGAATGTCTTGATTAAAACCCTTTTCTGATATTTTATTTCTAAAGTGATACAGGCCAATGATTAAGAATGTATTACACCTTTGAACATAAGTACATTTATATTCTGGGCTTAATTCTCCTTTAAAGTGTACCAATCACCTGAAAATAACAATTTGTGTACATCTAAAATATGAAATCAAGCCCAAAAACTTTACTTGACGTTGTAGCGACTAACCGTTTAAAAGTATGTAGAAGAGAAAGGATCACATAGAAATGCGCGTACAGAACCCAACTCTTCCGCGCAGGCACTATTCTTTTAGAGCGGGTAAGGGTACGTCAACTAGGAACGTCAACTAGCAAATTGCTTGTACGTTAATAAAGTGTTTTTTAAACTGCAATATCTCCCAGCAGGATAAAATTTGAAGCCTATAATTCGAATAAAGCATAGCGAACCGGAACCTCTAACATGCAAAGAAAAATATTTGTTGTTGATTTTTTGGTGATTAGTATACCCTTTAGATTAAAATAGACCTACACTAGAAAACAAACTTTGTACCTAGAGAATCAAGAGCCAGCCCATGAGGTTGGTTTACTCTAGTTGTAACCAGCTGCATCCTGTCTGTACCGTCTTTATTCGACATCTCAATCTTTCCACCGGCAAAACCCTCGTCAGTCCAGAACAATTTTCTGTTAGGATGTAAAAAGTATACACCGTATGGATGTACCGCGTCAGTGCAGTACATATATTTGATATGTTAGTCAGTGGAATATATGAGTTTTTTTAATGCATCTTCAATTGGGCCGTAATGAAGAGTTGCAGGGTTCTCATGTCCTTCCAGGTGTAAATTATGTAATCTTGATTAATTGAATACAATTTGTAGAACACATCTTCAAATATCTTTTGGAAGAAAATATGTCATGCTACAATAGTTTAATGCTCTATAATCACTTATGTTACATTTGGCCCTCTAAAATCAGATTTAGGGTGCCTGACATATATTTGGCCACCATATTATCATACCCACATTGTATCATTGTATTTTGACATCTGAATAGCCATTTTCTGAGCTTCCATTACCTCGAGAAAAGCAATTAAAGCATTCTTTTCGACTCTAGTGAGTAGCTGGTCCTTTCAGACCTTTTGGAACAAATTCCGGGCCCCTGTCGTCTGGGGGTAACCTCGCTAGTCATAAGGGCCGCTAGTCATAAGGATCAGTGGCTCATAAGGACCGCTAGTCATAACGTGTAATTTCCTATACCTGTAGGGTCGCTATTCATAAAGCGAAAAGGGGGTCACTATTCATAAACTCATAAGGAGCATTATTCATAAGGATTGCTATTCATAATATGAGAAGAGGGTCGCTATTCATAATCGAAGAAAAGGGTCATTACTCATAAGGGCCGCTATTCATAATAAGTCATAAGGGTCGCTATACATAATACAGATACAGGGTCGCTATTCATAATACCAAATCGGGGTCGTTAATCATAAAGGTCGCTATTCATAAAGGTCAATATTCATAAGGGTCGCTATTCATAATCGGAGAAGAGGGTCGCTATTCATAATCAGACAAGAGGGTCGCTATTCATAATCGGAGAAGAGGGTCGCTATTCATAATCACAGAAGAGGGTCGCTATTCATAATCAAAGAAGAGGGTCGCTATTCATAATCACAGAAGAGGGTCGCTATTCATAATCGAAGAAGAGGGTCGCTATTCATAATCACAGAAGAGGGTCGCTATTCATAATCAAAGAAGAGGGTCGCTATTCATAATCAGAGAAGAGGGTCGCTATTCATAATCGAAGTAGAGGGTCGCTATTCATAATCAGAGAAGAGGGTCGCTATTCATAATCGAAGATGAGGGTCGCTAATCATAATCAAAGAAGAGGGTCGCTATTCATAATCACGAAAGAGGGGCGCTGTTCATAATCGAAGAATATCTTAGGGTTAGGATTAGATATTATAATATGATTTTCATTGTTCAATGAACACTCAAATATGAAAGAACAAAAATAATAATATTGGATGGGATCTAGACAACCCACGGCTGTGTCGAGCCAATATGGGGACGGGCGATGAAACAAATACACCCCTTAAAAACAGGCGAGAGCAAAAAAGCGTGAGGAAGCGGAGGAAGAGAACGATAAAAGCTACGAAATTTGCGTCAGTATTCGCGCTTCCCGTGGGGAAAACGTCTGAGGGACCCCCCCCCCCCCCCCTCTCCATGCACCCACCCCTGTTACATACAGTGCAGTATTGCGACGAGCCATTATCTTTATCTCAGATTTGCTATAAAACGTCAGAGCTTTCGCACGGGAGGGGGAAAACCATATAGTTACATACCCCTAACAACTCTATGGGGGAATCTCCCCCTCCCTGCATCCATCCCCCTGGGGAGCACGCAAAGAGTGCTCATCACCAAATTGGCACGCTTCGCGGGCTCACAAACGCCCCATATTGAAAAATCCTGGCTACGCCTGTGTCACCCCCCCCCCCCCCCCCCCCCCCCCATCAGTCCGATCACGTTGCGCTATTCTACCCATCTTGTTTCGGTACAAGCACATAGTACTGACAATTTTCGTCAAAGCAATTCATAAATGGCATAGTCTGTGTGCGGGTGGCGAGGGGGGGGGGGTGCTGTAGTAGGTGTTGCCACCAGGTGTTGTTCTATCATGTCCATAATCCTCAGAGATAGGCGAGATAGCTCAGAGGTCGAACAGTGGCTTTGTAACTGAAGGATGCGTGTTTGAAACCAGGATGCACTCATGTCCTTTGGTAAGGCATTAACCTCAAGTCCCTCGGAGAGGACTTAACCCTAATCGGCCCGGGGGCGGATTCCCCCCCCCCCCCCCCCTCGACCTTTCGCGTAATATGTTCGCATTGCGAAAAGCAGTCACCACGCCGCTTCACTACTTTTTTCTTTCAAGTCTTGCGCAACTTTTGAGACCAAATTTGTGATGTCCGCGCGTGCGGTTCCGGAGTTACCCAACATTTCGTAAGTGCATGTCAGACCCAAAATTGTTTCGTGATTTCGTGTACAAATCCAATCCAAATTGTGTTTCCAGCTAAAATTCATAAATGTTTCATTATTTTTACTTTTACTGTTTAAAAACAATTAATTTTATGTTGTTTAGGATTAAAATATAGTGTCGCCGACAAATTCCATCGAAAAAACAATAAAAAACATAAGAAAAAAAGGATTTTTACCGGTTTATTTGATCAGAATCTGACAAAGAGTCTCTATACCAAAAATTAGCAGTTTTGGGGCTTTAATTAATTAATTAGAGCAAATTAATTTTATGCATAAATTAGCATAATTAATTAGTTATTAAATTTTTCGGAGAAATTGACTATACAGTTTTGTAGATTACGTGGTCGGCGACGTGTGTGCCGATTTTCGTTGCGAATGCGAGGTGGACGGCCGAGATCTTAGGGGGCGGAATCAGCCCCCACCCCCGGCTGTGAGATGGGTCTAAAATAACCCGGCTCTGTTAGGGTTAAAGCCGTTGGTCCTGTGGTTGTTTACATACAACCAATACGCTTTACAGTATAAAGAAATGGGAATAAATTTGATAGAATTGAATTAAGATCAAACAAACATAGAAAATACATGATGCGCATGCCATTGTAATGGGGGGGGGGGGGCCTGTAGGATTGGCTTGTATCTTGTATCATCCCCCCCCCCCCCGCAATAATTCACCTTCAATAAATGACATGATCAAATAATATGATCAGGAGGAGGAGGATGACCATGATGATTATTATTCATAGGATCACGATCGATCAACATGGTGATAATTTTTGTCATGATTTTTGTTAAGATTATGATAAGGAAGACCGAAATAAAGATTTCAAAGAATATAATGAAATAAATGAGTTAGTAATTACCATGAAAGAACATGCACTCAAATGCTCTGAGAGGTGATTTTTAACTCGGGGAAATTTGAAAGTCCCAACCGTGGGAGGGCATACATCATTCTCATCCATGCCCATAAACAGGGGCACACTGTAAAAACGGTAGATGCCAATAAATTGTACGTTACTAAAATCACGTATTATGAAAATATTACTATCCCACCCCAAAATAAAAACGAAAACAAATTTTTCGCGGCAATTTCTAAGCCCGTATCCGGACAACTACCCCTACAACTAATCTCCAGGACAAATACCCCCTACGAGAATCCCACCCCCCCCCCCCTCCTCCCCGCCCAACTTTCCCCTCATCTCCCCCCAAATGGACGATTACTGGAACTTGAGATAAAGGCTAAGGATTAGGTCTTCACAGGAGTTGAGAAACGGGAGGATCTGGATGATTCAGTGATTCATTTATTGTCATGCAACAAGGATACAAATTGTGTTACAATCTGATTTCCCAATTTCAAGCATAAAAAATTGCACGTGATGGATAAGAATGAATACAGAAAAATATATTAATGCACATGTATCAAAACTATATTAACACATTGAGAAAGAGGCATGACAATAATTATTCCATGATAAATCTACGTAAACAGTATACAAAAGGAAATAAGAGTACAAACAAGAGGTCCATGTCTTGCAGAAAACCATGCAGAAACAAAGAAACAAGAAGCTGGAAAAGGAAGGAAAGAGGAAGAGAGAGAGAGAGAGAGAGGAGGAAAAAGAAAAAAGAAAGAACGAAAAGGCTACATAAATAGACAACCAGTACTTCCCCTAACTCTAAAATAGGTGTGGCAATGACACTCCAATATTCAAAACAAAGCACATGTCTGCGTGTATGTGGGTGTGTGGATGGGGGGGGGGGGGGGGGGGGGGGGGGTCCTCTCCTCCCACGTAGATGTATGGATTAGACATCGTTTTTTTAATTATTAAGGCACTGGCAAAGCGCCTTTCAAAATGTGGGGAGTATTGATAAATATAGTTCACTTTTTTAGAAAATAGGGATATATTTGACAAAAACCGGAAATGCATTGTATAGAGCTTTCTTAAATACAATACCGTTGGGCCTTGGGTTGTCCTTCCTCCATATCCCTTTCTTATCTGATATAAATGACAACCCTCTTCTTTGATTATGAATAGCGACCCTCTTCTGTGATTATGAACAGCGACCCTCTTCTCCGATTATGAATAGCGACCCTCTTCTGTGATTATGAATAGCGACCCTCTTTTGTGATTATGAATAGCGACCCTCTTCTCCGATTATGAATAGCGACCCTCTTATGTGATTATGAATAGCGACCCTCTTCTCCGATTATGAATAGCGACCCTCTTCTGTGATTATGAATAGCGACCCTCTTTTGTGATTATGAATAGCGACCCTCTTCTCCGATTATGAATAGCGACCCTCTTCTTCGATTATGAATAGCGACCCTTATGAATATTGACCTTTATGAATAGCGACCTTTATGAATAGCGACCTTTATGAATAGCGACCCTATTTTCGTATTATGAATAGGGACCCTTATGATTAACGACCCTGATTTGGTATTATGAATAGCGACCCTCTTTCCATATTATGAATAGCGATCCTTATGTCTTATTATGAATGGCGGTCCTTATGAATAATTACCCTTATGAATAGCAACCCTTATGTCTTATTATGAATAGCGGTCCTTATGAATAATTTTTTTTATGAATAGCGGTCCTTATGACTAGCGAGCAGACCCCGTCGTCTGTGGTGGGTCTTAACCATACCCATATTTCATTTGATTGTTTGTAGTGGGTTTTAAAAAAGTGGGTTTCTAGTCCAAAGGTTGGCGCTGAAATGCATTAAATCAATGGCGGGCCACTAAAACATAACATTTGGGGACTTTGGGCACCTTTTATCAAAATTCAGTACATGCCATCGTTTTCAGCATTAAATTTTACAAAGGAATCCATGTTGAAATAAAGTGAACACTATATCCCATGAGGAGTTGTCTGTGTACCTAACTATGAATTTTATTTATTTTATTTATTTATTATGGTATATCATGATTGACCAGCAGCACAGGGGCCGAAGGGGTCAATTTACAATCAGATATATATGTGCATATATACAATAGAATCGCATCAAATATATAAAAAGATACATAATTGGAAGCAAAACGAAAATACTAAGATTTACGCTACACAAATAATAAGATAACAAGTGTGAAAAGTGAGAGAAAGAAAGATAAAGTAGAGAATAGGAAAGAAAAGGGAAGAGAAAGAAAGAAGGAGATAGTTAGAAAGGGGAAGATTTGGGAGCATTACATAAATATAACCAAGTTAGAAAGCCATAACCATGCAAAATTAGTCATTACATCTAGGCATGGAATCTGAGAAGTGAAAAATATTTGGGATGCAAAGCATGGGGGGCCGGGGGGGGGGGGGGAGTTTATTTCAAGATTCTGGCAAGGTGAGGGATGGTGGATTTTCGATATCGTTCTGTATTGCATTTAATTGTAGGGAAGCCAGTCATGTTACGAAGCTGTCTTACATTTGAATTACATCTGACGGGAAAAAGGTGTTTGTGGTGATCAGAGTTTTTGATTTTTTTTTGTCCAAAGCTTAGCAAAAAGGAATCTCTTCTATCAGATAGAGTAGTGAGTTTAGTTATGGCAAGGGCATAGGCATAAGTCACGTTATAGCCTACAATTATTTTGAGGGCCCGCTTTTGAACAAATTCCAATTTATTATTCTCGTTTAGGGTAATTGAGGTGTGCCAAACAGGGGAACCATATTCGAGTATGGGTCTTATATACGTAGTGTAGACAGTTACCATATCTACCAGGCTTGCCTTAGATTTTCTAAGGATACATAGTGTGTACAATCTTCTGGATGCTTTTGACACAATATCTGAGATATGTAAGTTCCATTTTAGATCATTCTGAATTGTGATTCCGAGTAGTTTGAGATTTTGAACAACATTGAGTTGGGTTGAGTTAAGCTGGAAGTCGGTCCTGGGGTTTAAGTTCCTTAAAAATGATATGGTCATGAGGTTACATTTGGATGGTTTGGGGAGCACGTCATTATCATTACACCATATTGAAAGACGATCTAATACAGATGGCAATGTAGGGTCAGCATTACGCTTCACAATTTCTCCAAGTGTAAAATCATCAACGTATTTCCATCGATTCTCGCAATCATTCACAGCATCATTAACAAGAATCAGAAACAAAACCGGACCAAACTTGGTTCCCTGTAGTACGCCACAGGATACCTCTAGTGGGGGAGAGTAGAAATTACCGACTTTGGTGCTCTGAGTACGTGCAGTTAGGAAGCTGCAAATAATTGGGACGATCGATCTGCGTACACCTAACAGGATGAGTTTTTTTACTACAACTAAATGATTTACCCTATCAAACGCCTTAGTAAAGTCAATGGTAGTAAGATAGGCATAATGGCCAGGTTTATCTAGGCCTTCCAACACGAACTTGAGCAAGTAGACAAGGTAGATGTAGTTGAACAACCCTTGACATTCCCAAACTGTTTTTTATCAACATGGTTCGATATATCCTCCACTACCCACTTTGTGATAAATGGTTCAAGTACTCTCGAGAACAACGGGGTGAGAGATATAGGCCTTAGCTGGTCGAAAGAGCTTATTTCTTTGTCCTTCGGTACGGGAGTGATGGACGATGTTTTCCAGTCCTTTGGGAAATTTTATTGAAAAGGTATGTCAAAGGTTCTGCGAGTTCCACAGCAAATTCCTTGACTAGGCGAGTAGGTAAGTCATTGCGATGGACTGATTTATTGGTTTTTAATTTTCTCAGAACAGACAAAATTTGCCACCGATAGATGGTAGGTGGAGGGGAGTTCGCAGGTAGGTATGCCGGGAGCAAGTTAAGATCTAGAGGTGGTAATTGATTGCATATTGTCGCAAAGTGGGTATTGATGGCTGATGCTGTACCAACTGGAAAAATGAAGGGTGATTCATCAAAGAGAGACACCCATGCGTTGCATGAGTGTGGACGTTTATGGGTTGAGGTTGTTCGTGCGTGAAAAATACACAAACACACACACCCCCACACGGAAAGAAAAAAACCCCGGTACTTTGGAACGGTTTTCTCCACGGCACATACCCACCGCACACTGTATACTGAGTCCCCCCCCCCCCCCCCCCCCCCCCCCCCCCCCCGGTGCGGTCCTAACGTCAGCAAATGATGCCTGGTGGGAGGCTGGCTTAAAGATAAAGTTGAGGATGAGAAATCTCACGAATTATTTGTCACCTTTCCCAGAACTCAACCTTCTATTTTAAGGGCTTTGCACTCACCCTCTTCTCTGAGACAATGTGATACCCCATGGAAGATAGAGACCAGTAGATATAATGCTTCGTCGGTTCGACCCATTTAGATTTGCACTCGTTATACGTTCCAGTTGAGTATCGCCCCAAAACATCTTGTTCAATGTGAGATCTAAGACGATTCCTTGTGGGTCTTAAGGGATAGGTTAGGAAAAAACCCAAAGAAAACAACACTAAAAAAAAAATACGGAATGCACAATAATCTGAAGCTTTCTGAAATTTCTCATAGATAACATAGGTGATAACAAATAACATACCAAGGAGTTATCATAGATATATGTGATAACTCATTGTGATTTCTGATTGCTATGCACAGTCTCTTTCCTTTCGTCGAATTTTTGTAAAATACGCTATGGTCCGACGACAGTAATGTCTGACATCCCTATGGTCTGACGGTTTATTGCCATTTGGTCCAATGGCCTTTGGTCCAATCGTCATATAGTCTAACATCATTCGGTCTATTATCAGTCGGTCCAATATACATTTGGTCCAATCAAAATATCGTCCAATCAACGTTTCGTCCAATAATCAGTAGGTCCAATAGCCATTTAGTCTACAACCATTTCGCATGTTAGCCATTTGGCCTGTTTTCCCCCCATATTAGTCCAATTACCATATATTCCATTATCAATTTGTCATATTACCATTTGGTCTCATGATCAAATGGTCTAAACCCAATTAGTACAATACCCATTTGGTCCAGCAATCATTTGGTCTAACTTCATTTGGTCTGTCATGTTGTTGAAACTCATTTCGTCTAATAACCATTAAATCTAATTATCACGTGGTCCAATCACCGTTGGGTCTAATAAGAGTTTGGTCAAATTATCATTTGGTCTAATAACCAATTGGTCTAATAAGCATGCGGCCAAAGCTAGCCATCTACGACCCTACGGCATAATATATTTGTGCTGCATTGTTTTCAATTTTAGATTATTTATATTATTATACCTTATATATTATCATCAATTTTTAAAGTATTATAATTGCAGTTTAGCCTATGTATCATTACCATAATTCAAAATGAATTATTAATATTATCATTAGACTATTACTACTTTCAATATGGCATAAAAAAGAGACATGATAACGAAGCTTTTCGACCTGCACTCGTCAGGTTATCACGCAGGTATATAACAAATTACTTGAAATCAACTATATTATACTCGAATGAACCCGGACGAAACCCAGACGCCGTAATTTCAGAACAATCGCAAAGCTTGGACGAACTCCTTTTGTCTGCACAGATGGGGTTCGTGCGATTGAATGTAGGCGGCTTCCAGAAAGCGTAAATGCGCTGAGCTTCTGGCCCGGGACATAATTGAGAATTGATCGTCGGCATAGCTTTGTGCGCAAGCTGGATTGTTCAGCAAGTGGAGACCAATCGCTGAATCGCATTTGGCTATCTTTGGTCTGTTAGCGTGCATTTCAGATTTGCAGGCACGGACGGGCTGCGTGCGCTGATTGGTTGTACGGTTCCGAATAGTCGAGGGGACGTGTTGTTTAATGCGATCAGCCAAGCGCTGAGAAGTACGGCCCACGTACCTGGCATCGCACCGGCACTGAATTTCGTTCGCTAGTTGACGGTAGCATCCTGTGTGCAGAAAACACAATGCATGTCGAAACCACGTAATAGCAACGTGACACTGCGTGTTTGATCTGACTGGCGTATTTGTCAGATACCTTACCCCTCCAGGGTAGTTTGAGATACACGGGGCATTTGGCAGGTCCAAATCTGATGTCAGATTTGGATTGTGTCTCCAGCGTCCGTGTTATGGTGCGAGATATAACATGCTCAGGGTAACCATTGTCAAGGAGAATAGTTTTGATTTTCGCGATTTCGGGAGCTAATTTGCACTCAGAGCAAATCCTAAGGGCGCGGCACACTAAGTTTCTAATGAGCCCAATCTTGTATGAAGTTGCATTATTACTACTGTAATTATTATTTAATAGGCCTATTATTACAGCGTATAGTCACATATTTCATTTCAAATAAAAGAATAAAGTAGGAACGCATTAATCTGTATTAAGAACATATGCTTATTTGTTTGTAGTATTACACCATATTGGACCAAATGAGTTATAGACAAATAGGTCATTAGACGAAATGACCTTTAGACCAATTGGTTGATGGACGAAGTGATGATTAGACGAAAGGGTAATTGGACGAATTGATGATTAGACCCCGGATTAGACCATGTGGATATTAGACCAACTGAGATTAGCCGAAATGGATATTGAACCAAATGAATATTGGACGAACTGATAGCTAGACCAAGTGGTATTTGGACTATATGGGTTTAGACCAAATAACTATTAGACCAAATGATTTTTAGATGAAATGGTTATAGACCAACTGATCATTGATATTAGACCAAATGATGTTAGAACAGCTGCTGATTTAGGGCAATTTAGCGGTCTGACGTCTGACATCAGCATTGTCTGACATTCATTGTTCCGTTGACACTATTGTCTGACATCCAGATGGTCTGACCTCACTATTGTCCGACATCCCTATGGTCTGACTTCACTATTGTCTGACAAACATAATAGTCTGACCTCACCACTGTCTGACACTCCCGAGGGGAGCGCCGAAGCTTTGGCATCTTTTCAAGTCGAGGGTGAAAACTTTTCCACTTTTCCATACATATTATTTGCTGTTTTGATACCCCGTTTGATTTAGCTCTGATATTAGTTTAATAAGTACTGCTGGAACTAAGTCATAAAAAACGTTTTTCACACTCATACAAATAACAATGGATTAATAACAAAACTTACATCTCGAAAAATGAATAGTAGCTATACGTAAATATCAAAATTATAACGCAAGTAAACAATTTCAAAAGTTTTTAAAAATTGATTTGGTAGAAAGCTAGTTTCGTCATCATTTTCTTAAATTTTATTACATTCTTTTCAGTGAAAAGAGGTATTACTCACCCTTAAAAATTAGAATACTTTTAGGTAAGTTCATATGAAGACATTTCATTTCACGAAACATGTTTTCATTCAACATAAAAAAAAAATCGGTTCTAATGGTAGTCTGAGGGGGCGGTGATTTTTATACAGGCCACCCGTACTCTCATAAAAGAATAGCCCTACATCTACATCATCTGCATCTATGACATCGCACTGTTGATTCTTGCTCGCGGTCAAAGAGCGACTTTTCACTAGCGTTAGGGAACTGATTTTATCCTTCCTTTATTCTTCTCCTTTTCTCCCTTCTTGCTTAATTTGTTTCCTTTTCCATCCGTTTTTCCTCCTTTTTGCGTTGTATATGACATCTTAACATTTTTATCAGCGTGTTTACCGAGGCCTTTTGTCTATGAGGGGGATCTAAAATCCACAAGTCTGACCCCCACCCCCCCCCCCCCCACCACCAGCCGCCATAAAAGACGAATACAGAATGGAGCAATATATTAGTTCTGTGATTCCTTTTATCGAACAAAATAAAACTTGAAGGCCTGTTCTTAGAAATATTATTTATAGATAATCACGACTTCTATTATACTGTTTAAGAAAATTGTAGCCGAAAATCTATTGCAATATCCATATATAGTGACGTGTGGAATGATATTTACAAAATTGGTCTCATTATACCTGCCATATGTGTAAACTCCTATTCCGAAATATTTTGCAGCCGTCATACCGTATTATGTATATGTAGGCCTACGCAGGAAATATGTTGGTGGTTATCATTATTATCTCCTCATAGTAATCTAAATAGTCCTCATAGTACTCTCACTGATACACAGAAACAATTTCTAATGGTATTGACAGAAAATAGATAAAACGATAAATATACTCCATGAATGCTTTATAATAGGATATCAAAAAGAGCTCACACTCAATATAGGCCCTTCTCACTCCCCAGAAATATTTGTTTTAGACTTTTCTTTTAGCGTTCAAATATTGCCTTAATTTATGATGAATCAAGGTAGTTATAAAGAAAAAGAAGTGCGGAAATCTACCAAACATCAGAAGACTAACCAAGAAAATAGTCTTCAACTGTCTCCATGTCTCGATTTGAACAGATACCAAAGCCCCTCCCGAGTACACAAATAGCTACGTAGGGGGCAGTTTTACAAACCCTGTCATATTCGACAGAAAGGTGTTTGAAAACTTTGATTTTAGCACTCAAATTTGTCGTGGAATGCTGAAATTTCGAACTCTGGTAGTTGTACATACTTCTTTGTACTGAGACCAGTTTAAAGAACAATATTGTTACAGATCACTGCAACATTTAGGAAGACTATGGACCCTTTGATGGGCCCTTATTTACGTAAATGAACCTGAAATTTTTTTAACGAAGCTGTAGGTGCCCGCCGTGTATATTTATTATACATGACTATCACCAATAAAATCTGCACATCACGTAGCATATGTTTCGATATGGAAATAAGTGATATATATGATTTTTAATGCATTATCAATTGGGCCGCAATTCATACATGTTCCGGGCCCCTGTGGTCTTTGGATGGTCTTAACCATTACCATATTTCAATTTTCAGTTTATAGTGGGTTTTCAAAACCAAACGAACGTTCTAGCGCCAAGGTTGGCTCTGAAGTGCATAAAAACAATGGCGGGCCACTACAACGTACAATTTGGGCACTTTAGGCACTTTTTATAAAAAATCAGTCTACAAAACAGCATTACATTTTACATAGGAATCCTTGTTGAAAATAGGTGAACACTATTTTCCATGAGGAGCCGTCTCTGTACGTAACTATGTTGTCTGACATCCGTATGGTTTAACGAAACTACAGTATCGACACTAGTTTTATAGTCCAAAAATCATAGCCAAAATCGATGTTAACGAAAATCTGTTGGGTTTTTTTTTCGAAGATGAAAATGACAATGTACGTGTCATGGAAATTTTAGGGCCCGAAGAGAAAGTACATCTATCTGTCAATGAGCTTTCTGAAATTTCTCATAGAAAGCATAGGTGATAAGAAATGACATTATTTGTGATTTCTGATTGCACACCTTCTGTCCTTTCTTCGCATATATATTTCAATATGGCACGAAAAAGAGACATGATAACAAAGCTTTTCGACCTGCACTCATCAGGTTATCATGCAGGTATGTAACAAATTACTCGAAATCAACTATATTATACTCGATGAACCCGAACGAAACCCGGACGCCGTTATTTCAGAACAATCGCAAAGCTTGGACGAACTCCGGGTTCATCGAGTATAATATAGTTGATTTCGAGTAATTTGTTACATATACCTGCGTCATAACCTGATGAGTGCAGGTCGAAAAGCTGTGTTATCATGTCTCTTTTTCGTGCCATATTGAATTTTGTAGTACCAAGAAATTATACATGTAATATTATTAAAGTAAAAGTAATCAAATCATGACAATTTAGATCAAATAATATCAAATTAAATCAAATCACATCAAATCACATCGAAACAAATCAAATCAAATCATATCAATCCAAAGCACATCAAATCACATCAAATTGCATCAAATCACATCAAATTGCATCAAATCAAATCGAATCGAACAGAGACACTCACATACAATGCCATGGCTCTGATCAAGCAAGACTTCTTGGTTGGACCCATCCAGCGAGGCTCGATTGACAGTTCTCGCGTCCTCGTCGGTCCAGTAAATCTTATCGGTCCGGTGGTCATAGTCAATGCCTGTAGGTGCTTTAACCCCACTCAATGGTACTTCACTAATGTCTTCCCCGTAGAAGTTACGCCCTCTGTTCTCGCCAACGAAGATCTTGCCGTCGGGAAAGTCCGTTATGAAAATTTTGTCAGCTAGGTCGAGAAACAATGGTGACAAACAAATCAATTTGATAATTGTAATTTATTGATATTTATCATTTATTTTGTCTTCTTTATTCTATACTGCAGGGTTGGCCTGTTCAGTTATGTAAAACTGTTTTCCAAATGACAGATTGACAAATCGTTCTACATGAAAATACAAAATACATAACAATAGGTAACATGGTTAATTACAAACAAACAAAAAAAATGGAGAGCGAATTCATGGTATTTTAAAATGTACATATTTGAATAGAAATGCTACAATTCCATTGAGTCAGGATTTAGAGCTTTGCATAGTTTTTAAAACTTATAAAGGGAGTACACGTCTGAATATTACAAGGGAATTCATTACACAAACTGGCTCCAACATACCTGTATGCAAAAGAATTCCTTGTAGTTTCTGTCCTTGGGCGGGGTAGTTTGAGGGACCATTTAAAATAATAACTTGTCCTATCATTCACATTTCGTTTGCATATCAATAATTATAGATAAGTCAGTATTAGAGTATTTTGTATTGAAAAAAAGAACACAGTATTTATATTTTACACGCTGCTCTAATGACTGCCATTTCAGCGTAAGTAACAAGGAATGCTAAGATGTATGCTAATCTTTTTTTAAAATCATTCTAGTATATTTATTGTGGAGTTTTTGTATCGTATCCCTATGGATTTTTTCTTTTTCTTTCTTTTTTTTTTGCACAGCTTCCCCAAGATGTCCTACAATAATCAATACAAGATAAAATCATAGCAAAATACAGATTCTTCAATATTTTGAATGAAAGCGATTGTCTTATCCTCCGTATACAAGCTATCGCCCGATAGATTTTACCACCAATAGTAGAAACATATCCACCCAAGTCATACCGGAGTCAAGCATAACACCCAAGTATTTGATTTCTTTCCATTTTCTAAGGGCGAGATTCTGAATCTTATTAACAGAACATCATTTCCCAATTTTTCTTGTGGCCAAATGCCATGACTTTTTTTTGTAGGTGTAAATGCATATTATTCAAGTCTAATCATTTGCATATTGCAACAAAATCATCTTGCGAGTTCTTCTGCACCTCCTTGATTGTTTTACCATGGTTAAAAATAGCTGTATCATTAGCAAAAAGGGACATTTTGGAATTGAAATGAAAATCTACATTACATATGTCATTAATAAAGAGACAGAATATCAACTGTCCCAATATAGATCCCTGTGGGACCCCTGATTAGGTCAAACATTTACTAGTGCAATCATTTTGTTACAAGGGAGATATTTTTTATAGACATGTATGAAAAAATGAAATAATGAAGATTTCATATAATATAGTTAAAAAAGGAAAGTGGGGACGTGACATCATCAGCTCACTCATTACATATTCATGATGACATGCATAGAACTGTTTTCCAAAATAATGCAAAACTTAAAAATTCAATAACTTCGTTATTTTTTATCGGATTTTGATGAAATTTTCAGTGTTTTGCTTGTTTCATTTTACTCTATTCATTCAATTAATATTACTTTCAGGCCGGAGTACCCCTTTAATTTTCTACTTTCTTTTAGAGCAACTTTCTATTGTCGTTGGTGGACAAGAGCAAACTAAACCTATCATCTGTCAAAGTAATAAACATAGCACATAAAAAATAATAGAAATATGTAAATGAAAATGTCATGTGCGTTTCTCAAGACAATGAAATGTCTTACATTTTGGAACATAGAGTAACCCACATTGCTTCCCTCTTGTTGCATATGTGCTGTATGATATGAAAATAAGCTACTAAAATAGTGGGGTAATATATCTTTCATCAGATCAAACATAAATGTTGATAAGAAAAGTTCATGGATTTGAAAACTAGCTAGCATTTCTAGGCATTGGATACATGTATATACAATTTAGATTTAAATCAGCTTTTATCAGTCATAATCTATAGAGATATTACAGGAAAATATCTTTGGGTCTACATAAAAATCGTAAAAATTCATATCGGTCAATTCCTTTTTACAGTTCATTCATACTACTTCAGACAAACTTTTGTGTAACAAAAAAATGTAAAAGTATTATGAACAACTATTTATATTTGCCTAAAACCGTCGAAATATAGTCTAGAATATACAAAACGCTCATTATTTCATACAATATTTTTTGAAAGGGCATGAATCTTTAAGTCAACTTTACAAGTGACTTTGAAGCAAGTTTTTTTTTAAGTGACACTTATTTCAGACAACGTCGATCTCTAGGGCTTTCGGTATCGTAGGTCACGTGGGTCGTTGTTCTCCTGAACTCTAAAAGCCGACGAGACCAGTAGTTTGATTGTTAAAAGAATGAAAATATTGATATATATTGGTTAAAAAAAACAACACTTACTGCACTGAACGAAGAAGATACACCGAGAAAAAACCGCAAGCAAAAGATGAAATACAATGTCAGAGCGAGCCATGTTTGAATCAGTACCTACGCTGAAGCAGTCTGTAGAGGCAATGAATGCATCCGTCAGTCATTCACAGCAATGTTGCACTGTTGATTTTCCTTTTTTTTTACGATGTCATGCTTACATAGCGAATAAAAATACCGAGACAGTCGGTGAGTTTAAGAGGAATTCACATCGAACACGACAACCTCAAAAAGACCTGACAAATCGACAAGAATGTCTTTCTAAATATCGCTCCATATAATGCAGACATTATGCGCCATGCACACTGCCACGACAACTGTGGAAGCGTCGTGAAAGACTTTTTCAGCCGTTTCAGAAAATCGCTCAGCGAGCGATGTTCCCAGCACGACAAAACGATATTTTGGCCATAAACCAATGAGGGCGGAGGATTTGTAGTGATGTCATCCTTATCCAGAGCTGCAAACTGATGGCAGAAACTTTAAATTTCTCTAGCTCAATTCTCTATGGGATTCTACGTGTAAATAGCAGCGTACAAAAAGTACCATAGAGCTACACTACACAAAAAACACTGCATTGGTTGTGGTTTCGTCGAGTCCAGTCGAAAAGTTGTACATGTACAAAGGTTGCTGAAAAAACTTTTAATTAGATAATAGGTTTTGACCAACTTAACAAACTAACGTTAACAACTACTTAGACTATGGAGTGAATGAATGATAGCTTAAAAACTCTAAAAATCATGCCCCAGAAGACCATACCAGTTAATAAACACTGATCATGTCGTGGAGAAGGTTTACGGTTCACCATGTGTGTTGGTAGGAGGAAAGGGAAAAAAAGGAAATTAGAAATGGATAGACGAGAAAGGATGACAAGAGAGAAAAGAATAAATATTCTTGGGAAGTCCTGAAAAGGACTGTAGACCAGATGAGATGAGATGAGAAGACTTGGTTGATGGTCGATGGATGAGCAGCGATGGATTGAGTAGCGAAGGTTTGAGTAGATGAGGCTTGAGTAGGAGGTTACTCGACGTTTCGGACAGGTTGATAATGATAATGAAATCTCATGTAATTTGAATTTTGTAAACATGACTTTTATTTATCATTAGAGTCACGTTTTTTTTTAAATAAGAGCTTGTGCAATAATTCCTATAAAACATGATTTTTATACATTTTAACATATATTCAATACTGCCGTCTTTCAATAACTTTATGATTTTGCATTTATACCTACTTATTAATTTACGAAATTCATTCAGTTATGATTGCTATTTTATCCGAATAATCCCTTTCTTTGGTGTAACTTCTTATAACTGACCTAACTGATCATGGTATTTGCGGAACTGATTTTTCTCATGTTAATACACGACTTTACATAATGTTTGAATTTAAATCTACACAAAATATTGAATTCTATATACATGTACATGGAGTTCCTTTCACGGTCTTATCAATAACTATTTGCGTTTAGAGAATGTATTTTTCAAATGTATTTATCCTTTTATAATCTTATACTGTTGACTAAAAATTGATCTTAAGAAAATATTTGTAAGTTTTGGATTCTCATAAGTATCAAAAGCATGTCATATTTATTATACGCTCTTTGTCGTTAAGTTTGATATCTAAACCGGACCTATTAATTAAAATTCTTATCCGATTTTCCTGATTGGTGGAGACTGATCTTCTTCTTTAAAAGAGAAATTCTCTCATCGTTATGTTCCTGGTGGGTTTTTTTTTTACACAAGACTTTATTTTTGTAATGTTTGTCTCACTAATATGGGCATCCCAGTTATGCTTCTTCCTTAAATATACGGTTGAACCTGCTATCGAATATAATTTTGTTTCAATTTTAGCATAATATGTAACTAATCTGATTTCATTTCCAATTTTACCTGCCCATGTATGGATATATAATTATACTGTTTTCTAAGTTTTCTTTAAAACTTCTCTCATCTTTCAGTCTTTTATATTTTAAGTTATATAAAATGTAATATATTCATGCTTTAACTCCATGCATATTACTTGGTGTTATCTTTGAATGTATTTCGATGATGTTATTTATTATTTGTCTCAACTTTGTTATGTGTTTACTGTGTCTCATCATATTTCAAATTGTAAACTGAATGTAATTCAGCCCTTTGGCTGCCATTTTCAGTATTTTCAATAAATAAACCATTCAATTCAATTAAATATTTCAATTTTCTTTTTTGCCCAGTCTTTTCAATCTAATACTGCATGCAAACGTGTAGATATGAGGTACCCACCTTCTTTTATTTTCTCTGACAATATATTTCATGTTCGTTTGTACCATTTTTCTTGTTTGTACCACTTATCTTGTTTGTACCATTTATATTGTGAAAGCACTGTAAATGTGAAATATGAAGAAAAAAAAATAAACTGAAAGTGAATTGAAGGATTGGTGCTCTCAGTTACATGTGAAAGTTGAATGTGTTAGAGTTTGGGTAAACACCAGGTGGCTGTTAGTTAAGTGATATTGATGACGCAGTTATGAACAGATGCGACCAATGGAAAGTTCATAGCCAGAGAGGAAAATGACATTGATTTATCATTGTATTTGTACTATATAAAAGTTGACTGTCTACAATCTTAATCAATCAAACTTTAGGTACATTTGCATTTTAGAATGTCTGTTTATATTTTACTTTGGCTTATAGCAATAGGTCAGTGGTAGAAAGCATTGATCTCGTAACTCGGAGGACCCGGGTTCGAAACCAAGTGGATGTGCCAATGTCCTTTTGGTAGAGCATTCGTCCTCCTTTCCAAGCCCATCGGAGAGGTCCCCTGATCGCTTATTTACAAGCATGTACATGCTTTCTAAGCAGTCACGCAAAATAACCATCAAACCATTTTGTTTCAGTTCTAAAGTGTACTAAACAGCAAATTTGCTCTGTGGGCCCTACCGTTGAGGTGGACACCGGTCTTACTTGATAGATGGAATATGAAGTAATAAGACCAATGGTAGGGTGATGGTCTTATATCACTTTCAAGTTCACTTTCACTTTTCCCTTTCTTTGCCCCCCCCCCCCCTTACCTCCCTGTAGCTACACCAATGAATTAAGTGGTCGCAGAAAGAAGATTTTTATAAAATGTCGGGGATCAGAATTTTGACCTCCGGTCCTGAGAAGTAATAATACAATGTATAGATACTCTGCATTCTTTAGTTTAGTTGAGGCAGTTATGGATACATTCCAAGCTAGATTGACTTGCTTTTTCGTAAAGGTGAAACATTTCTTGAATGTTGCTTATTAATTGGTATGGGAGCAAACTACATCAGGTACTTGTAATGTCCTTCCTCCTTAAAAGGTATTTGAAGAAAGACATTGTATGCATGGTTTGTTGAATACATACATTCATGCCAGTTACGTTGCTGTTAATTGAGTGAAGTTAGGAGAATGATGAGAATAAGCAGAGGATTAATTTTTCTCATGTGATGCGACAGGCTGAAGTTTGGGATAGGTATAGTACTTGTGATATAGTTACATTGGATGTATGTCACTGTGCCTGCATGCAGGTGAGACTCAGAAAGTTTCGTCCGGTTTGGGTGTCGACAAGTTTTGATGTCTTCTTCTCCACTGTAACGTTCTACATTTAGGTATGTCGCATTGAATTATTACTCTTTAAGTTCAATGATTCTACATTGGCTTTAAATGATATTGTACTTTCTAATTGTGAGTCTTTTAATTAATTCTAAGGTCCGCAGCATTTTAGTGTCTCCTTTTCAGTCCAAAATTCTCTGACAAGCAAAAAAAAAAAAAAAAAAAAAGGGTCCTCAGCCTTAGTTTCTTAGATCAGCCTTAGATATCTGTTCTTAAGCAAATTATCTATTTAAAGTCCGAAATTCAGAATTATGCTAGATCCTAGTGAAAATGTGCTAGATTTGGACAAATTATGCCAGGAATAATGCTAGATTCCAAGAGGGTCAAAATTATGCTAAAAAGCATAATTATGCTAGATGTGGCAACCTTGGGTATAGGGTACGTAGACTGTGTTGCTACATGTATGCAAGATTACGATTAATTAGTCAGGATTTATCATGAATGCATACAGTATTTATCAAGTTGACAACTAAACTTTGTTTTGGCACAATGTTTAGGGGAGATTTATAAGAAATGAGGATTTAAAGGTGATTTTTTTTCTGAACAAGGAGAACATTCGGGATATTTGAATGTTTTAAATGTTCTTGTATTGATCTTAGAGGGCAGCAGATTTATGAATAATTATTCTCTGAGTATGTTCATGTGCATTTTGCCTTGATACTCTGGGAAATTAGATATTGAGGATAGGTTTATTTCGTAATTAAAAACAAGGGTTTAATAGAAAGGTTATTTCCATAATGCCAAGTGTGCATTTTGTTTTCCATTATATAATTAACTTGTGTGTTTTGTGGAAAGATAGGGTAAAGTGAATAACTTAAATTAAATTTAGCCTTGGAAAAATGTTTTCTACTCTTGGCTTTGGGATTTTTCATGTAGCATCTTAGGTGTAACATTATAAGATTATAATAATAATTTTGATTGAATTTATTTTAGCTGTCATTTGGCTTGGAGGCTTTGCCTTTGAGGGTTTGATCATGAGCCTCGAGTGAGTCCTGAGGTTGTGGTTTCAAGTTTGGTGTTGTTTAGCCTGGGTGACCATTGATTAGTTGCTTCAATGAAATGCTTTGTAAATAATTGAGTAATGCATTGCAGTAAATACATGTATTTGCTGTAAAACTCATAAAATTATTGACATTGTTAGTTTTGTGTCTCAAGATTAAATAAGTATAGAACACTGTTGAGATAATGAATTATTGCATGTAATCACTGTCTTCAATTCTACTGAAGACAAGTGTTAGTATTTCTTGAGTTACATTGTAATCTGAATGCAATTATTTTAATGCCCTTATTTATGTAAATATTTGTATTTATTTCATATAGTGTCATTTAGGTACAGTTTTCTAAAACTTATGGGATTATGTACTTTAACATTCTGGGGGTACAGAATGGGGATATGATAATTGAGTATTGGTATTGAATTTAATTGTGCTCTTGGGGTTATACAAGGCGAGGATCTGATATCAGAGGAAAACGGGAGAGTTAGCTGTGAGAAGCAAATAAGAGGATTTGCTTGTCATTAGGAGTATTAGTGACGATGTTCTCGGGGTTGGCAGTTAACTTTGTCTATGGTTGAGATATAGACGTGGTGCTTAAAGGTCACATTGCAAGAAAATTCCATCAAAATAAATATTGGCTTAATACTTATTATTGCATAGATGGCATAAATTATACAAGGTTATCCAAATTCAACGCTTGGAAACATTTGAATTAATGATTATTATCAATTATAAAACGGTAAAATACAGCCCCCGATATAGCAGCTGAAGAGTTCCTTGAACGCTGCTGAGATGTGTGACGACACACGAAGGACCAGTCCTGTCTAAGCAGACGATGTCCCATAACATCTTACACATTTTTCAGTGCCTGTTTTGTCATCTCCTCTTCACTTATTTCTCTTATTTGACTAGCGTCAGTCTTAATGTTAGTCTGTTGCCTCACTCTTAACTTCGTGTATGGTATTATTTTGATGAAAAATACAGCGTTAAAAAACATAAAGGAATCAGTCACTTGTAAACAAAATAAGACGCCATTGTATTTTCAGCTGCTTGCACCGGGGCATGTTCGGCGTTTCAAGAGGGAACGAATACAATCTGTGATATTATTCGGAGGGCTTTTCAATTTGAAAATGGGCTTTATTTCATTGATCATTGACCCTTCTCCTGTGTATTTACAATCAAACGGTTTTAGTTATCAGAATCAGTTTCACTTTCCCTTTTAGAATGGTGTGAAATAAGGTCATGTTAATTATACCAAACTCTTTATAATTTGATAAATAATTGCATTGCAATTACGTTCATTCATTATAGGACGTCGTCTGCTTAAGCAGGATCGATCCCTAGTGTGACGACATCAAAACATCGCTATATTTCTGGCGAATCCTCGGATATTCCAGATGCTTAGAAGAGCTTTTATTTATGTTGGTTTTATAATCATCAGATACGCAGTTGACATAAAACTTATACGATTGCCATCTGTAAGCTTCCCAGTTTCTAGTGATACATTAATTGCCATATTTGTGATTTTCTTGCAATGTGATCTTTAATAATAAACAACTTGTCATTTCAGCTGAAGATAATATTAACGTTTATGAACTGGGCATAGTTTTAGTTAGATCACCAAAATATTTTTGATACTTTGTTTTATTAATTTTGAAATTATGATACATGATTCTAGTATTGTATTCAATGCAAATTGCACAAGTGATTACAATGTATTTACTGATTGTATTTTCCCTGTGCAAATCATGTCACAGAGGTCGGGTTCAAAGAGAGACCACCGTAGGTTGTTTGTCATGAACTATCTACTCGTATTAAAGGGAAAACAAAAATGTCCTTAATTTCTGTTTGCCCACCAAATAAATGCAAGTACTCTCAGAATATCTGCAGGTACCCATATATATGCCTGAACAATTATTTTTAATAAAGAAAATGTATTTTCAGATCATTTTGTCTATAAAATGAATTGTAAGCACACGTACGTTCGCTCACTACACAATGAATTGCCGGCATTTCTTGCGTGCGGACATTTTTAATAGTTTGCCCGGACCTTTTGAATAATTTGCCCACTGATATGACGATGAAGCACCACACTCAGCTACTACCCGCATATAAAGGCTTACCACCGTAATGAGAAATTCAACGCTGTTTTTTTTTGCATCAAAATGTACGAAGGGTCCAAATCTATTTTGTAACAAGCGCGAAATATATGTGTTTTGGTATGAATATCATACTAAGATTAAGCTTCAATTATTTACAGGAGGAAAACATTCTATGTAATAGACTCTAGTATTATTAGTGAATAAATTATTCATATTATTGCAAATACTTCAGATTTTGAAAGTTTGGGTAATCTATCGTCAAAGAGCAAGATTCATACGTCACCGTACGTCGTAGTACGAAGTTCAAGACAAGTTTTTTTGCTCATTATACATTGCGTCCCAGAAAAAAATTTAACAGTCAGAAAGCACTTGACTGGAGATGCGAAAGTCATGCGTTTGAGCCCAAGTATCGCACTAATGCCCCCTCCCCCCAAAAAACAACAATAAACAAACAAAAACAAACAAAAACAAAAAACAGCAACAGCAAACAAACAGGACAAAACAAAAAAAACAAGGGAAAGCACACACAAACACATCAGCTATGTCCAGTTTCAACTTTGCTTCAAAACAATACAATACAAAAAAAGTTTACACAATCTCAAGTATGCACTTCAGTCATTTTAATTGAGTTTCATAAATAATTATTATAGACAGTAGACTCAGTTACAGAACGGCGGATGTTTCATGATTTCATATTCATTTCAAAAATAGGTTTAAATTACCTCTTATTGCGATTAGATTAGATTAGATTACAGAATCGAGAAATTAGTAAGAAAATAAATCAATGATATTACTATATCAATATTATTTATGGGCAAGTCCGACGTAGGTCCCATAAGTTAGAAAGTAGGCCTCTTTTTTACTTTCATCGATAAATTGACATGATATAATTTTATTTGCTTTTTGGTAAATAACTGTGGTCTGCAAAATATCCGAAATGATAATTGCAGATGGTCTAGCAAAGTGAAGGAATATCCCCCCCCCCCCTCCCCCCTTTCATGAAATTCAGAACAGCTAAGTACACTCCCAGTGAGAAGAGACGACTGGGATCAGTTAATAGAGTGAAACAATCCCCCCCTCCCCCCCCCCCCCCATTCATTTAAGAAAATAAGAAGGAAGAAGAAAAAAAATTAATTAGTCCCCTTCCCCAGGGCCAGCTATAAGTTAACCATGAAAAATTGTAGCAATCAGGTTAATTCGAGGTTGTGAGAGGGTTACTAGTCAGTCTTGACGTAGAACGCCCCCTCCCTGCCGGGCTGGGCATGTTCGCCCATTTCAGGGCACGCCTCGGTGCAATCATCAAATTCGACTGCATTGACTAATTTATCTGTCCAGCTCTGTTGACAGGTGATAGTTTGATAACGACCAGGTCCTGGGATGGTTTCAGTGAAGTAACTGACGGAGAGCTGATGGTCACAAAACACGCTTCCTAAGACATCGGTAATATCTTTGTCACAACCAGGCATGTCCTTGCCGCCATTTGGGTAGAAATCTTGGTGTCCAAGCTGTAGACCAAGAATGAAATACTTGAATGAAGGAAGAGATACTTGAATGAAAGTAATAGATACAATGAAGGAAGAAATACTTGAAGAAAGAAAATAGCAAAGCTCAGTACAAGAGGAATAGGCTTACAGGTCCCAATGAGAAGGGTCTTATTTATACATGTCGGCAAATGCAAGCTGCAGTAGTCCTATATTGTCCCATATATACTGACCACAGTAAGATGTTGGAATATAATATGACTGTCTCATTCGGATAACCCTGCTAGAGTTCGTACCAGGCAAGATATCGAGTTATTAAATGATATTATTACGTCAGCTTATATTTAGAATTCCACTATACAATTCAATAATACTCGAGGGACATATTGGGCATAACTTGGACTTGCCCATATCCTATATCACGATGGTGTGAGAATATTCTGATCACCGTTACGGGCATACTTCACACGCTCGATCCATGCCACAGAGAAGAGACTCATCTGATTGGTATTATGATTGATGAACTGATGAAAGGTTCTTTCAACAACATTCCTGTGATTTTCAGTAGAAGTTATATTTATGTAAAAAGCCACATGGCCGGCCGTAGTCCAGGATTCTTTTACAGGGGTGTAAAACTGATACTTTTCCTTGCTATTACATACGATTTAACCAGATTGCGTTGTGCTTTTACTCACCTGGTCCATAAGGCCCATCCCACCTGCAATAGCATAATCTCCATCAGTATGAATGATATCAACAAACTGAGCATCAGTCTTATCCAGTCTGTAATTGGGCTTCACGTCCTTACCACCAAACAGTGGGCCAGCTGGGTCCAAACCTGAAATAAAATGGGTGTATGCACTAATTTCATTTTATCCCTTCTATTTGCGAGTATTGGTATTTATTTCATCGCCACTGCAACTCCTTTCTTGAGTCATTTTGACTATACTATTGGGACATTTGGTTTTGAGTAATGGTCGCTATAGGCCAAGAGCCTGTCCCGAATTCCATTTTACAAGGTATTTTGTGTAATTAACACATGAATGGTAGATTTCAGCATGGCAGCCTCATAGCCTAGATACTTAACAAGCTCCTCTGTTATGTCTTTTCAAGCAGGTGCAGATGGACAATGGGTATGTTTACATAATCCCGACAATATCAATTTACTCCCATACCTCTTCCTGCTGATAAATTTTGGTCCATGGCCTTATAAAGGGGAAATATTTGCTCCAATTTTAAGGGCCGTCTGACAACCCATCCTGATGGAAAATTTTGTCAGTTTTTGTGTTTTGGCACTGAAGGCAATGGGCTGCAGTCCCCCTTCGCCTGGGGATTTTCAAAACCATATTCGGGCAGCAAGGTGCAAGAATATCCAAATATTTGATAAGCAAGGTTCCCAGATAATAACTTGTGTATGTAACCTCTCTACGTTTTCAATACGAATAGCTGAGAAAAGAAATTTGCTCGCTCACTTCGATCGCTCGCAAGAACACTGGAATTTTAATATTCGGGCAAAAGGCGTCCCCCTTCGGCAATGGGCAGCAGTCCCCCTTCTACGGAGGATTTTCAAAATTCCGATATTCATAGCAAGGTGCTAGAATATCCAAATACCTGAGAAGCAAGGTTCCCAGATAATAACATTATGTAACTTGTACTTCTGCACATTTTCAGTACGAAATGTTGAAGAAACAAGTTAGAAATTGAAAATTTAATATTCGGCCAAAAGGCGTCAGCCCCCTCCTTGCGAAAATGGGGGTATGATCAGGTTCTCTACATATGTGATTTTATTTTATTATCATTTGTCGGGGGGGGGGGGGGATTAGGGTGCAGCTTTTCTGTCGGAAAATTTGGGTGTCACACCCAAGCCGGCGTTGCTTTAGCGTTGGTTTAACGTTAGCGAGCGGTAGCGAGCGTGGGTCCCGCTCCGACACCTCCATACCAACGCCAAACCAAAGTTCATCACCGCAATGGATCGCTGCTTCAACGCCCGACACCGTTCCAGCAATCCCGTGTCCGCTCGTAAAACGCTTACAACCGCTCCACCAAAGTTTGTGCACGTTTAATCACCGCCCGGGCAAAGCTGGCGAAGCAGCGGTGGTCCAGCGTTCAAGATTTCTGCGTTTGCCTAGCGGACCCAAACCTCCACGAACTTGCGTCTAGCGGTGCCAAACTTTGACTGGGCGTTGTTGGAGCGGTGGTGAACTTTGCCGGAGCGAAAATTGCCCGCTCCTCACCGCTCGCAATATTTTGTGCAGCTCAAAACTTTCGGAGCGGTAGGAGGGACCATGAGCGGTGGCCGATCGTATACGGCGTTGCCTTAACGGGGGCCAACTTCTGTTAAACGGTGGTGAACGGTTACGAGCGGTGATTAATTTTTTTCACCGCTCCAGGGACGCTCCAGCAAAGTTCTGGCGGTGTGACCGGGCCTTAAAGGGATCGACAAGTCGCAGTCTATGGGCGCTTTTACAGTTGGCTGCTCCTTTCTCTGGATCAAAGTTCAAAGCGACTTCAATTTACTGTGCGCAGCTAATAAAAGTTCGCACATTGACCCAAATTTGAGTAAACAAGATCGCTCGTTCTTTATTCCAGTATTTGAATCTCATTGGTCGGTTGCGTATGGAGGGATTCGAGTTAACGATCGCGCGAGGAATCCGGCAATAACAATCCTTCGGTAGTGCACGATTGGACCTGATTGTATCCGAATTTCCCCGAGTCAGGCCAACTGGTCAGGCCCATGGATTACGACTTGCCACTCCCTTTAAGATCATAGATGTTATGAAGATTTACCTGTGATTCTGCCAACTTTCACCTGACATTTAATGAACAACGCCTCTCCGGCATACCCGGCAACGTGTGCGCCAAGACTGTGTCCCACGATGTGAAAGCTGTTGAAGTCAGCCCCCTTCTTACTGCTGAGCAATTCGAGGAAGGATGCTGTCTCTCTCCCGATGACACGAGTGTTGGCACGGCTCTGAGGATATGAACCATCGGCTCCAATCCTCCAGTCTACGATTATCACGTTCACATCGACCTTCCGAAAAGTAAAACAGATGGACAATGTCATGCAAGTTAAGATATATATATATATATATAAATGTGAAAGAAATTGCGAGAATAACGTTGCGTAGCTCAATCAAAGTTCCCCAGAGCTGTCCTCCCTTTTTGAAATTTTTGCAAAGGCTGAAAAAATGTCTCCGCCGGGAATCGAACCCGGGTCGTTGGCTTAGAACGCCAATTGCCTTAACCACTAGACCACGGAGACGGGTTAGTGGTTTCGGCGACACCAGATTCAATTGACCGACAGATTGGCAAATCCTCAACCTTATTAATTAATTCCCCTTGTCGGGGGGCAGATGAGTTTTTGAACAAGACAAGCCGCTAGTGCCTCAGCTGGATCCAAGCGAATGCTTTGAATACATGTATACATTGGAATAAATTATTCTTAATAACATTATTGTAAGGAAATAACATATAAAACAGCTTTGGCAAATCTCGTGGAAATAAATACAAATGTGAAAGAAATTGCGAGAATAACGTTGCGTAGCTCAATCAAAGTTCCCCAGAGCTGTCCTCCCTTTTTGAATTTTTGCAAAGGCTGAAAAAATGTCTCCGCGGGGAATCGAACCCGGGTCGTTGGCTTAGAACGCCAATTGCCTTAACCACTAGACCACGGAGACGGGTTAGTGGTTTCGGCGACACCAGATTCAATTGACCGACAGATTGAAAAATCCTCAACCTTATTAATTAATTCCCCTTGTCGGGGGCAGATGAGTTTTTGAACAAGACAAGCCGCTATATATATATATATTTCTCTGGATTCCGCATTTGGGAGACACGGCTTTGTCATGTCAATTGTTCCGCGTGTCTCCCAAATGCGGTGGTCTGTATTGTGACGGAATAAACTGCATTGTTACGTGTCTCCCAAACTTGGGATCCAGTAAAATATGTATATATATATATATATATATATATATATATATATGTGAGGAAATAACATATACAACAGCTTTGGCAACTCTCGTGGAAATATATATACAATGCGAAAGGAAATGAGAGAATAATGGTTGCGTAACTTAAATCAAAGTTCCCCAGAGCTGTCCTCCCTTTTTGAAATTTTTTGCAAAGGCTGAAAAAATGTCTCCGCCGGGAATCGAACCCGGGTCGTTGGCTTAGAACGCCAATGCCTTAACCACTAGACCACGGAGACGGGTTAGTGGTTTCGGCGACACCAGATTCAATTGACCGACAGATTGACAAATCTTCAACCTTATTAAGCCAACGACCCGGGTTCGATTCCCGGCGGAGACATTTTTTCAGCCTTTGCAAAAAATTTCAAAAAGGGAGGACAGCTCTGGGGAACTTTGATTTAAGTTACGCAACCATTATTCTCTCATTTCCTTTCGCATTGTATAAACATATCGGGTATAGGATACATTTTTGTTCTTTTTCTTTGTCCAACTGTCGACTTAATGTACCAACTGTCGACCTAATGTAGGGGTCTCTATTATGACGAAATAAACTGTATTGTCAACTGGACCTAATGTACCGTTAGTCAAATATATATACAAATTATGTATAACAATGCGCTATTACCATAATGGCTTTATGGCATAATGGCTTTATGGCTTTATGCTTTATATATATATATATATATATATATATATATATATATATATATATATATAATGTGAAAGAAATGAGAGAATAATGTTGCGTAACTTAAATCAAAGTTCCCCAGAGCTGTCCACCCTATATATATATATTATATCCATATGTATTGGTTTTGTGAACAGCATGCTAGGGCAATTTTTTTTCCAAGAGTATTTTGTCCAGTGCTTATGAACTTGGATCAGACAAAAATAATATTTTCATGTCAATTTATATTCACAATTGCACCCTACACTATAAAGTACTAGGTAACGTAAGGGACATTTATTGGGCTTGCCCCATGGATGACCTAGAAGATCATATCTGCATAATTATCTTCACCTGACTGGGTAGCGAATATGCAAATATGTACCAGGTTTGCGTGATTATGTTTTCGATTAGATGAGAATAGAAACATTGAATCTTAGACCAAGGTGAATTGATTTTGCCTTCTTAAACGATTATTTTTTTAGGTGGGGATGTAACTGAGAGACTGTAATCATGTTATAACTCTACAATTGGAATTGGGGTTGTCCAGGAGTTAAGTTCGTTAATAATAACTTACCGCCTTTAAATACGCGTCCTTCATCTTTATATATCTTTCTGTCATTCCGGTCTCAGTGAAGCCATGGATGATGATTTTGGTTTGTCGATTAGGCTTGAAGTCCGAATTGATAATGGTATCAGGATCGTTACTGTCAAGAATCTGCCCTTCGCCGCTTGGTGCATTCACGGTGTAAAGTCTATTACCAAGAAGACATGGCATTAGCAAAAGGAAGTAAAAATTGAATATCTGATCATGCTCATTAATGATACCGATCGAGAAAATAAACAAACAAACATGAGATTAAAAAATGCATACAATTTGTAGCTATACAGGATCCATGAATAGACGCGTAACTCAAGAATATATCAGATTATTATAATTATTACTGCATTTTTTTTTCTCTCTCAAAGTTTTCTACAAAAAAGCGTATTTCAGGCATCCCTCTTCATCATCTCTCTTAACTTCTGATGTATGTTTCGTCAGTATTATTTTCTTTTTAATTCAGATTTTGGACTTTACCTCATGATAGGAGCAATTTCCTGTGGTGAGAGCGGCTGCTTTCCGTGATAAAGATCGAATATAGAAAATGTGTACGTCCAACCGTTGTAGGTTACTTCTCCTGCAGCCGAAGCCTCTGTGTATAATAGTTGAATTTAAATTGATTATTCAATCATCGTATATATTGATTCATCTCATCGCAACCGACATTTCATAACAATTTATGATTGTAGCAAGAAGGAAAAAACAAAACATGATTACAAATATTACAATGAAAACATTAGAAATCGCCATTTTTCTAATAAACATCATTCCATAGGAAAATGCTACGACAACAAAACCATGCAAGTGAATGGTAAAGGAAAGGAGAAAGAATCGTTTATCATTTGAAATGTCTTTACATTTATCTCTTTATAGAGTTGTACGTTTGTTATGCTCTCTTATAATCGAATACTTATTTTTAGGTCGGATGGATTATTTTTAAGTACAAGAGAATTTTAAACCGGGACAATTGTCCCTGTTTTAAGTCTTAGAAAACTATTCATTGATAACAAAAAGGGCATACGAAATATGAATTACAACATAAACCCTTTCTCTTTATTTTCATTAAACTGTTATGATTATGCAGTATTCCTTAGTCTCAGCTGCTCCTATGATTATGAGGACAACTAGATTTTTCGCGCTTAACAAGTTCCCATTGGAATGGTAGGCCTACTAGATATTAGAATATTAAAGAATAGGAACATCTCCATCATCCTGCTCCCATTTGAACTGAAAATGTTAAGTATTTAAGATCTAAATTAGCACCAAAAAGAAATTAAATTAAATTTCATCCCGCCAAACAAAACCTTGGTTGTTGCTTGGTTTTAGTGGCAACCAGTCAGTCTTAGACTATTATTGTCAATTACTTTTACAATGCCCTTTTAAACATAATATATCTTCTTTCTTTCTTTTCAAGTGCCAGATAACCACTGCCGTCCTTTTTAGCGCTATCCTGGCAAATCTGATCAAGGTATCTGACGGAGGCTACTCGTGGAAAATTCCCTATGTCTTTTAAGTGCAGACAGGGGGCGCTCATTATGGCTTATCCAAGCCTAACTTTATACCTCAATCTTAGTCTGAAGTTAGCAGTTTAACATTGTCGCCGATTATTCTTAAGTTAAGGGCTAGGCAAATTTGTCCGATAAACCATTACGATAACGAGATTTTCCATTAAAAGTACACCCTACAATAATGTGTGCGTGCGTGTACATGCACGTGCATGTTTATAGGAGGACAAGTGCTGGGTAGGCCTTTAATGAGAAATCTCGTTATCGTTATCATTATCGGACAAATGCGACCAGCCCTTTAAGCGAGGTCTGAAAATAAGTTAGAGGGACTAGAGAGAGAGTATATATACAAAATTCTACTATGTTAAACACCATTTTCAGCAACTGAAAATCTGAGATAATAGGCCTAAGCCCAAATACCATGTGATGAAAAGAAAATTAACAAAAAAGAGATAAACCTGTTTAGCAGGTTTTCACGTTTTAGACGTCACAAAATCATAATAACGACTATTTGACAAAAGTCTAAAAAAACTTGATGCACATGACTCGTATAATTAAATTGATAGGCCTACATTCTATTATGAAGACTACCAATGAGTATGGAAAATATGAACTAATCTTACCAATCAAACATGAACCAAGCAAAGCAGCTATTACGAAATTTGCGAAGGGTGCCATTGCAGAGTTTTTCTGGAACTGTCTCAAGGAACATCCAAGAAGAACCACAGTCCTAGTCCGCGAGATAACAGCCTATTTATGCACTGCTGATCAGTGGCGTAATGTGGATCTATTCACTGAGGGGGCACTGGCATCATTGGGGGGGATCGCTCTTACGAGGGGAGGATCCAGGATTTAGTATAAGGGGGAGGGGCACACAAATGCAGGTTTGTCAACTTTTGCAAAAGATAGACCGTATATTTTGGGTCTTGCCAGCTTCTCGAAAAGTCGCTAGGGGGGGGGGGGGGGGGGGGGGGGTTATGGTAGTCCAGTTTCCCTCCATAATTCTCTGACAAGCAAAAAAAAAAAAGGTTTTCATTCCAAAAGGGGGGGGGGGGCACAATCGACAAAAGAGCGGATCCTTTATTCAAATTCAAATTCTCAAATTCAGTCAATCAAATTCAATTTATGGTCAAAATGCATACTTTTCTTCCAAAAGAGGGGGGGGCGGCACGGGCCGGAAGTGCCACCCCCCCCCCCCCCCTTGGATCCGCCACTGGCTCTTACAATGGGGATGGAAATAATGCGAATTAACAAGGTTCCGACTGGGGGATGGGTCATATCTTTTTTCACGTTTCCTTTCCCATCTCCCTTTCTCTCTTTCTCCTTTGTTTTTCCTTCTTATTTTTCGCCAATCGATGGGAGGGGGCTCGGGGTTGGGGGCATGAAAGTGTCTCATTGTTGATCACCTGAGAAGCTGACTGGTCACTATGACGTCCATCGTCCTAACTAAGAGTTATAAGAAGCAAATTCGAAATACTGTCATATCATTTTTCAGTCTACATTTTCAGTTTTGATCAATATTGATTTAGAGATATGATGAACGTGAGAGAATGATGAATTTTGTTGACCTAAAACTAGAAACCTTACACGTTGTCTTACAACAATTTCGCTTATTATCCGTGAATGAGGGCGTTGATAATACAAAAGAAATACAAGTGGACATTATTTTGTGCACTATCCTGACGTCCATCATGCAAACAAAGATGTATAAGGTAGCTAAATTTTGAGTACTGTCATATCATTTTACAGTCTACATCTTTCAGTTTTAATTAATATTGATTTAGAGATATCATTTACACTGTAATAATGAATACTGTTGACCTATATCTAAAATGTCGTTCGGCGAATTTGCTTATCATCAGCGAACGTGGGCGTGGATAATACAAAAGAAATACAAGTGGGGTATTTTTCTGTCGCTCCTTTTTCACAAGAGGGTTCGCCAAGTTTGGGATTTACTATTTTTATGCAGATAGCTATTATTTGCGTATTATATAAAAGAGACTGTAAAACTTTGAATTCGTCATTATCGTCATTATGTAGCTAATATTACCCATCAAAAAAAAATAGTTCGAATTTTCCATTTAGTTGTTTGTATAGGCCTATACACCGCTAAAACTTAAATGGCTTCGGGGTTTTTCACAGAATGATATTTCGATGATGTATATGCCACACACTTTATGTGACGTATACATTATGATCACAGTGACTGTTTTCTTTTCTTTCTTTTTTTCTTTATCCCCCTTTTTGTTTGGGGGGGGGGGGGGCGGGGGGGGGGGGTTGACATTCTACGCCTATGTGCTTTACAATCAGTTTTAGTACTTGATAACAGTCTCATCATTATACTTCTTAATATATTATGATCCATTTAATCATCATAAACAACGGAGACATTCCACATGAATGAAAATCCATAAGACCGAAAATTCTGCATTTAATTTAAATTAGTACATGTATAACTATTTTCCTGAAGAATAAATATGCCGCTATGCAATATTACAGTATTAGCGAAGTACCATGCTCAAGCCTCATGAATGTTATTATTATTTAAGATACTTCATAAACCTTATCAGCATGAATATCTCAAGATAAATACATAATATTTTCTTAATTTTTATGGTGTTCTTAGGAATTTATCAATGTGATATTTGTTAACATGGCACCATGGATAACCAAGCCTCTAGTAAAATGAGCAAGTGTTCCCATATGCACCATTTTACCCTGACAGGTATGGGGGGAATTGATTGCCAAAACTAATACTGATTTTCCTTTAAACTCGCCAATTTTAACCTTGTTTGGCTGTAAAGAGAAAGAGAAAGCGTTTTTAAATTCACTGTTAAAAATTCAACCATTAATGAACAAAAAAAAAACAGTGTTAAACATGTATGTTCAGCATCACCTCATTCCGTACTTGGTAGATAATATTTGCTCAAATCTATTAATAATCTGATAATAGCTCTATCTTTTCGACGAATGTTTGCCTTGTACAGATTATTAGCTTTTCTCATGTTAATTAAGATACACCTGTATAACAGAGGTGGACGGTATTGCGTGTCTGTACGATGAGATGTAAATTATTGTATTGATTTCTTTTTCAAAACAAACATACCATTACGACAAATTAAAAGAGAGAAGACGAAAAAAGAGAATAAAATCCAATGTACATTCCATTCAAGTAAAAGGAAATAGTTATGTCCAGGGATTGTGTGGTGCAATTTATTTCCTGTAAACAATAAGATTTTATAAAAAGCGTCGAAGTTTGCGATATGTGCCAAATGATCAGTAATGCCTAGTTCACATTTGGCTTGCGATGTGTCTACGGAGCCCGTAAACTGCCCGGTATCCCCCTTTCCGCGCGGCCTCCGCGCGGCCTCTGTGCGGAGGCTGTAAGATTTTCGTGCGGATTCACGGGCTCCGCAGCCTCTACGATTTGTTATCGAGAGGAGTTTGACAAATTTTTAAAAATCGTAAGACTGTAGCCCGTAGACATGTCGTAGGTGACATCGCACAATCCTCGTCCGGGCACCGTGCAATGGCCAAGCGTGATCGTGCAGCAAACGCACAATTTTTCGTGGACATGGGGGCAAAAAAAAATCGTAAGGAGATTGTACATTCGCACGGCCCTCGCACAGCTATCGCAAGGTTGCCGCTCGCTGTCCGTGCAGTACCCGTAAAATCGCAAGGATATTGCACAGTCATCTTACAGCAGCCGCACCATGGCCGTGCAGTCGCCTTTTTCAAATGGGTATATTACATCGGCCATTTTGGCAGTTCTTCATCATTTGTCTCATTTCTCAAGAGAAATCAAAGAAGACGAATAATCTTGACTTCTTGTTTACGATGTTGCATCGGCAATTACGAACGGAAATATGAAATATGTACACATAATCCCTATTGCTGGGGATTGGGATCCTCAAACGGCACGGCGACTGCACAGTCACCGCACCACCTCCGTGAAGCCTCGCCACGGGCTCCGTACGATTTCCTCATGGAGGTTGTAGAGACTGTACGGCAACTGCATTGACATCGCACAATGCCCGTACGGAATTTAGACGGGTTTCCCCCGAGGCCCCGAAAAACAAATTGCACGATGCCCGTAGACAATGTGAACACAAATGCCGTAGCCCTTAGCGACGTACGATGCCCGCAAAATCGCACGGAAAATCGTAGACACTTTTATCGCACGGCGTCCGCGGCAAATGTGAACTAGGCATAATGTACGGAAGCTTATACGTGCAGCGCGAAGGAGAGCTGTTTTTAACTCGCCAAGGCGCCTTGTTTCAGCAAAAAAGGCGAAAGGTCGACTTAGAAAAAGTCGCCAAGTCGCCTTATTTTAAGACTACAAGGCAAAAAGCCGGCTTGTACAAACTCGCCAAGGCACCTTGTTTAAGATGAGAAGATGAGAAGGCTAGAAGGGGAGTTGTTCAAACTCGCCAAGGCGCCATGTTTAAGACAAGAAAGCGGGCAGGCGAGATGTCCAAACTCGCCAAGGCACCATGTTTAAGATGAGAATTAGGCGGGAAGGCGCGATGTTCAAACTCGATCGCTATAAGGCACATTAGGGCAAATCCTACAGATCTCAAATGAGAAGAGCAAAATAATTGAAACTTTTCAAATTTCAACATAATTTTTAATTTAGAATTATTATTATTTTGCCAAAAATATGTCAGGCATATGAAACTTGGTATGAAACAGGCTTACATATTGCTTTACCGCACTGAAATATCATTGAGTTGTTTATTAATCAGGAATAGTGAGTGGCTATGGAATCAAAATGTTGTTTTTCTTCAAAATTACTTTGAATTCCATGATATCAGATATTTTTACAGAAATTACAATTTGAATTAAGCCCAGGCACCATATTTTCCATTAATTTCAAGTACTGAGGAATAGAAAAATAGTAGGTTTCCAAAGGACACCTACTATGAAATGTTTACACCCTGATCGACAAAAGTGGCGCCTAACCGTGAAACGCGACATGGAAAGAAATAACTACATGAATTCTCAACCACGAGCAATCAAAGTCAGTGCTCAACCTCCTTGACAGATCTGAAAGATAATTGCACATTCATGCTGAATTTTTAAGAATTATTGATTGAAAAATTTATTCAGATAATTAGCAATCTAAAAATATTAGCTGATATACTATTATCAACTTGTCCAATCAACCTCTGAAATGACTGCAGAGCCCAAGGCCCCCAAACATGGGCGTCAATCCTGGGGGGGGGGGGGGTGGGGACGGGGGACACGTCCCCCACGGATTTTCAGGTGGTGAAATGTCCCCCCCCCCCCCCCCCCCCGATTTAGGGTTAAAATCTTTTTTTTCTCTCTCTCTCTTTCTCTCTGTGTTGACTTTTTGTTTTTTTACTTTCCAAAAGTTGCCAGCTGAACTAAAGTGTTCCCACTGTTCATACGTTATTTTGGACCATTCATCTTTTCATTAGGCCCTATTCCCATTTCCGCACGGATTTGCTCAATGAAATATATGGTAGATGTGTAACACGAGTATACACATACGTACGATCGGCCAGCCACGGTCCAGCATTCAGTGCCCGTAAATACAGTATACGCATCCGCCAGCTGGCCGGCCATGTGCACGCATTACAACTTTTGAACTTTGAGAACATCAAGATGGCAAGAACATTATAAGCTTAGACCCCAACTAAAATTCCAAATTACCTTTTGCTCTCTAGCTGTCATCTTAGTCTGATTGTGGGAGTCTAAGAGGGTGTTGCAAGAAACTTTTATATGACACCTAATTAGATCCTTGCCATTTGATTGGTTGTTTGATGTTTGATGTTGATCATTTGTCCCATTTAACAATTACGTCATCAATCGTGCAAATTTGATCCATTCACCGTGCAATTTTGGATCCATACGAAATTGTCCATTGCACTCGCGACCATCAACACGTCTACATACGCGCAAAACGACCTGCCTTTGCAGCGCGCATGCGACTATCAAGTACATTGACGGACCGCCGCGGCCGCGCGCTCAGCATCTAACCTCTGACATGGTTGGCCGGTAAAAAAAAAAAAAATGGCCATGCCGCAGTTTATGCCAAGGATTTATGAACAATTTTGGATTTTATTGTGTTTGAAATAACTGACTGTTTTTGCAAGTTAACTGACAACAATTTTGGATTGGATTGGATTTCTATTTGAATTTCTTGTTTCACTGTTATGAACATCTTGACCTGAAAAAGACCAGTGTTGCACAACAAAATGTAACTCCCTTCGCTCTTGTTTCTTAATTCATAAAACTGAGGATAGCTATTTTAGGTGTCATATAAAACAAATAACGAATGTTTTTTTCATTCGTGCAATGGACAGAATATTTCATTCGGTGAAAGATGAAATATTCTGTCCATTGCACTCAAACATTTATTATTGGTATAATATGCAATTGATAGCAATTTTCGGTTGCAAATTTACAATGGATAGATCAATTTCAACTACAGCAAATCACTTTGTACATGTACATGTACATTCTATTGCAGGAAGCAGACAAGCAATCAATTGTAAATTGTCGATTAATTACAAGACTTGAGCCCCGTCTTAACAGACCTCTTTGGAACTGATTGTCCAGACAATGTCCAGACAATGTTTCATTACCCTGCCTATTAAGACGCTCCACAAGGGGTGTTGTCCGGACATTGTCGCGACAACTTTTCCATAAATTCTACCCTAGCCCGCCTAGGGTAACTTTACCTAATTACCGCGATGTTGTCGCGACAACGCCCGGACAACCCTCCTGTTAAGACGCTCTTGAGGTAATTTTCTCCCCGAATACTGGAAGCTGTGTGTGGGTGGGGGGGGGGGGGGGGGGGGCAGAGAGAGGATCTTTCCCAAGAGACGAAGATGCAGGAGGTTGATGGAGTCAGATATGGAGGGAAGACCAGTCAGCAAGGGCACTGCCTCGTGTGCGGCTGACCTTGGGAGACGAAGAGGCTTTTTGAGTACTTGGCTCTGCATCTTGTCCAAAGCCGCCTTTTCTCTCTTTGTTAGGTTTAGAGCCTCAACCCCATACAGCATTATGGGGACACAGAATGTTTTCCACATTGATGAGATGATGATAGGCGAGAGTCCTCTTCGGTAGGCACCGGTACCCGTGAGGCTGTAGAGGGCCCTGTTACCCTTTTGGAAGATCTCATGAGTGTGATTTGATGTGAGTTGATACCAAGGTGTGGGTGAGAGGTCTCTACAGGGATAGTGTCTGTTCCAAAGTGCCACTGAATGTTCGCAGAGTTACGTCATGGATTGAAGATGACAACTGCGCTCTTTGAGGGGTTCATGGTGTAGTGCCACTGTTTGGTGTACATGTAGACAATATCAAGAATGCCCTGTAGATCTTCAAGGCAGTTTGCAAGGAGGACTACATCGTCAGCAAGTACGAGAGTTCCTGTGTATCCGCAGAGTACTCTGCACCCAACACCACTGTTCTTCAGTTTTTGTATGAGTCCATCAATGTAGATAAGGTAAAACAGTGGTGAAAGAATTCCGCGTTGACGTACGCCTTGCTGTATGGGGAACCAATGGCTTAGTCTGTCATTCTAAGCAACAGCTCCCTGTATGTCCTTGTAGAGATGGGACACGGTGTTCCACAGGTAGCCAGTCACACATGGTAAAGCTTGGTCAGCAGACCATCATGCCAGACAGTATCGAAAGCCTTGGCTGCATCGAGGAATGCGGCATAAGTTGTTTTGCCATGCTTGGTGTTTGCTTCTATGATCAGGTCGAGTGAAGCTGCTGTCAAGGAGCAGGAATGTTCTTCTTGGAATCCGCTCTGCAACTCGTCAGGAATCCCTCATTGAACTAGCTGCTCTTGGAGTTTTGGTTTTAGAATAGGCTCTAATAATTTGCAGAATGTAGACGTTAGAGTGATTCCCATGTAGCAGGAAGGGTCCGCGAGTGGTTTACCTTTCCCCTTATGCAATGGTAGGATGATTCCATGTTTGAACGCCTCTGGGATAAAGCCATGTGAAACAAATGCATTCATGATACTGAGGATGAGGGATCTTGTCTTCCCACCAGTGAAAAGCGGTTCCATGACATTTGCTCCTGCGACAATTGCTCCGGTCTAACTTTGCCATGTTAATCCTAAACCTAAACCTAACCCTAACCCTAACCCTAACCCTAACCCTAATCCTAATCTTCACATTGTTCTTAACAAAAAAAAAAAAAAAATCATGACCTTGACCTTAACCTTAACCTTTGACCTTTCGAGATATGAACGGAGGAGCAAATGTCGCAGGAGCAAATGTCGCGTCACCGTGAAAAGGACATGCTCTGCTGAGATCTGATCTGCGCCAGCTGCCATGTTCATCTTCAACTGTCCTATGACTTTGTCCAAATCCTTCCTTGTGAACTGGCCTCTAAGGTTGGAGGAATCCGTTGTTTCAGCGAGCCCCACCACTGTCTCATTGATGGTGGATTGGTACTCATGGTCAGGGTTGGGTATGGCTAGCACCTTGAAGTAGTCTTCAAATCCTTGAATGACAGAATTACCTGTGTAGCTCCTGCCATTGAAGATGATTGTGTCTACAGAAGTTACAACTGCATGTGATCTCCTTTCTTTGATCAGCTTGTAGTAAAGCCTATCATCCCCTTTCTTGGCTTTCTCAATTCGGAGAAGCCTGTTACTAGTACTCTCTAGTGTATGCCTTTCTTTCCTGATGGAGTTGCTTAAGAAACAGCTTCTTGTCTGATTTGTATTGATTCCATGGGAGGTTTTGCTGGTGTTCTCTTTTTACCATCTTGCTTCCACTTCTTCCAAGAGGCCTTCATGGACTTGTACATAGCATCAACCGTTGTATTCCATTCCGGCTTCTGGTGCTTTCGCTTATTACTGGAGGTGTAGGGGAGATACCTCATGCTAAGGTTTAGCATAGCTCTGGTCAGTGTTTCTACTTTCCAGTATCTGTTCTGCTTGTTTTCCTGTTAAAGTTTTTTCAGCTGGTAAGTTTGTCAGTAAACTTTCGCAGATATCATCGATTGGTCTTGAGTATACTGCCTGTACTTCACTCGGAGTTGCCTGGTTCCATTTGATACGGATACGTTCGTACTTGAAGCTGGATGTGTTTGGGTCCTTTTGTCCCACCTCCTTACTGTGCATGGGAGTAGATGCTGAAATAGGCCTGGATTGCACGTACAGTATGTTCGTTGAATACACGACCAGTAGGCGCTTCGTGGGCGCCGACATTTTGACAGAATGTGCGGGCGCTGCGCTGGCGCGAGAGGCCGCTGATTATTTGCCGATTCTGCTTAATAAGGTCACAAAGTCAAAGTCATGAGGGCGCAAACAACATGTTTTGTATTTTTACTTTCCAATGCTTCAAAAAATGGTTTAAAATTCCAAATTAAGTAGTTGAAATGGGTTAGGCATGTTATAGTTCAGGATGCGTGTGTTTCTGTGCCCAAACCTTCAATATAATAAATTTAAATCATCCATATCGCACATTTAAGCTCATTTTCCCGATCATCACTCGTGAGGGAAGGTCATTAACATCTCCATTGTCATAATACTAAACATTAATACTCCATATTTCATGAAAGCAATTTTTTCACAAAGGGGCAAGATATTATTTTGATTTCTAGGGATATTCACCATTCTGGGGGAGAGATTGTGCTAGAGGTATAGGATTCCTCTGGTCAGAACAGACATTTTTCATTCGGCGCACGTCTTTTGAATTAAACCCTTTTTATGTATCATGAGTGCACGTAATAGTAATGCCAAATGCATCGCCAATAAGAGATGAAGATGAGCCATCCCTCGTCAGAGAAGATGAGCCACCCCCCTTCAGAGTGGAAAATGAGCCAACCCTCATCAGAGATGAACCACCTCTCATCACAGATGAAGATGAGCCATTCCGCATCAGAGTTGAAAATGAGCCACCTCTACAAATAGAGGAAGATGAGCCATCCCCCATCCGAGGTGAAGATGTGTCAACCCTCATCAGAGATGGAGGTGAGCCAACCCTCATCAGAGATGAAGATGGGCCAACCCTCATCAGAGATGGAGATAAACCACCCCTCATCACAGATGAAGATGAGCCAACCCTCATCAGAGATGGAGATAAGCCACCCCCCCCCCCCCCTTGACGGCATTCCCCTTGCCCAAAGCCCCAAATCATGTGGCATATATTTTTTTCTTGACTTGATTTAAAATACTAACTTAGCATGGACCTAGTACTATTAGGTCCATGCTCTAGTAATACAATAAAAGTTTTTTCTTCTCCTTATCAGCAAAAATTTTGGACTTCAGATTTGGGGTTTCCATGAGGGTCTATCTAGTGTCTGAGTAGTGGATAATACTAGTAGGCCTAATGCCTTTTTGGTCACAAAATCTAAATATTGTACATAGCTGGAGTTAGAATAGATTGGAAGCAATCATATAATACTGATTTAAGTAATACTAGTACAAGTTGTAGGGAATCTATCTCGTCCATCAAATCGACTGTACAATTAAATATGTCTGTGGTGGGTGATCTGGCAAGTCTTGTTGTAGTTGTACGATCTATTTTCTCTCTCTCACTGTAATGATATATCTCTACCGTACATGTAGTTATTATGTACGCTCTATGCCGCAGGTATGGAACGGTACGCAGTACCGTACCTGGCTAGATTGGTTTTGCCTTTAAAAAAAAACATGAAAGAGTCGATATCGAAATAAAAACATATATATTTTTAATAAACAACATTTGTATCCCATTGTTGCTCATTTTACAGCATGTAAAATACGGTATAGATATATGTAACGAACAGATGTGGTCAGCACACTTGAACTTTTCTGAAAAATTAACTTGTTTTCCCGTGCTGGCTACGTCGATGTCGTACTTGCCCGTCGGCTAAAAATGGTGAAAATATCTAGATTACATATCCATCGATCACAGAAATAGGTCAGTTTAGTTTTTAAAAATTGCAAAAATAAAAATATTAGCCGAAGAAAATGGGCACACAATTAATTCATGATTATTCATAAAGTTTTAAAACATTTATACATTCCAAAATTAAAGTTATTTTTTATATATTTATGTGATATAAGTTAGCTTTAATGAAAGAGCTTGATCCATACATTTTGTATACATCTATGACATTTGTCGGGGCATTAATTGGCTGAATCATATTTCAAGGGGTGTATTGGCTCATTATCGCATGGAAGGTGGTAATTATATATGTAAGTCTGTCCGGCGGTGCTCACCGGTTCAGTGATTCCCTCATTAACATTTCAAAATGACCCATCCCACGAAGTGAGCGGTGCAAACATACGTGATTGGCAGGTGATCCGATGTGTTGAGGGGGTCGTCAGGAACCACCATCGATCAATGGTTAATAAAACCCGTGCTCTATATATGGAAATTTGCCTGGCAGAGTATACAATCGACACATTTTCCCCTTTCCTCCAAGTCTATTCTACCCAAGAGCACAGCATGCAGTCAATTCTCCAGTTGGCGACTATAAATTCTTCCCTAGTTTGATACTAAGTGGCAAGATTCTTTGTAAGGTTTCATGAATATTAATTTAGTTGGCAACTTAGTAGTTGCAAACTAGACATAAAGACTGTCAGTGCTGCACAAAGAATGGCGTAAAGTGACTTTTCAAAAGCCATGTACTCTCTATTCATTAATTCCACCCACGCTGACTCAACCAGAAGGCAAACAATGGCTACCAACTAGCTGAGCTATATAGTTGGCAACCTGGGGGTTTTTAGTTGCCTACTATAGGGTTGGCAACTAGTTGGCAACTAGCTTAGTAGGGTTTTATGAATATGGGCCAAGGTTTTTTGGCCCTTGAAATTACAAGTTACTGATGTTATTTCAATTTTACAGTCTTTTTCCTGTAAAACACTGACAGCAAGTTTGTTGGTTTGATTTGATTTTATTCGTCAGGTATACTGCAATACAAACATAACCAGGTACCGTGACAGGATAGCCCATGAAAGCCGAAATGGCTTATTTCCAATGGGGTCCTTACCTAAATAACTGATTAAAAAATACACTAAGAAAACACATTAGTACGGCTACAAGACTATCGTACACGTACGACAAGTAATAAGAATGTACTAAAGTAGCAAAATAAAACATAACATTTTTATAAGGTAGGCGAAGATTACATAAATGTGAAAACAAGACTTACTCAACGGAAAAAACTATATACAGAAAATCATAATGAAACTATCGATAATAAACGTTGGTTACATAAGTCATATAATATAGGAAAAAACCATCTGAGCTACAAAAAGGAGAGGAGAAATATAGTTATGGAGTAGACACATTTTTCAGATGATGCTTCAATACCCTTTTGAAATGTAAAAAATTCTTAACTGACTTAACATGATTTGGGAGGGAATTCCAGAAAAGAATACCGTTAAAATAAAAGGAATTTCCAATTTTACCTTTCCACTTAGGCACTACGAAATTAAATTGACTATTTCTAGTGTCATGCCCATGAACACTTGAAGAGCGAGTAAAGTTATTCGAAATATAGTGATCTGCATTAGAGTAAAAAATCTTATGTACATGGTGAATTAAAAGTTGTTGTGATCTAAGGTTTACATGAAGAAGACCAGCTGTTTCAAGTTCATTCTTCCCAATGTGTGTTCTTGGTGGTAAGTGATTGATAAATCTTACAATCTTATTTTGAATTATTTTTAACTTGTTTTGATCCACCTTGCCTAGACTGCAGTACCATGCCGCATTAGCATAATCAAATAAACATTGTATTAAGGAAAAACTTAAAATGCGTCTTGATTTTAAGTTCATGCAATTTTGATAACGGTACAAGAATTTTAGACGAGCATTAGCTTTTTTGACAATACCGTCAACCAAACTTGAGCAAGAAAGATCACTAGCTATATTTAGTCCTAAATATTTCACAGAATCCTGTCTCTTAATGAGTTGATTGTTATAACTTATATTGAAATCATCAGTATACTTCAGCCTACCCCGCGAACAAAACAAAATACTTTCGGTTTTACCAATATGTAAGCTAAGCTTTTTCCCCGATCAGCTTAGGATCAGTACCAGAATATAGTAACACACTATCATCCGCATATAAAAGTAATTTACTGTCGTTGACACATACACACATATCATTAATGTAGCACATGAAAAGAATAGGACCTAATATGCTCCCCTGGGGAACTCCGCATCTTATGGGCATAGAATCGGAGAGTACATTTTGCAACGAGACAACTTGATGACGATTGGTCAAGTAAGACCTAAACCATTGCACACATGCAGAATTTAAACCCATTACTTCTAATTTACTTAACAGTATATTATGGTTAACGGTCTATCGGAAATCAGCATTTATTTACAATCGCCCGACATGAAATACATTTTGTCATACTTAAACCGCGGTCTATGTACTGTGGAAACCGGGCGGCATTCCCCGACATCCTAGGTGTGCAGACATAGGGCTCCCCCCCCCCCCCCCCACACACACACACTCACATATATATATATATATATATGTGTGTGTGTGTGTGTGTGCGTTTGTTTAGCATTATGTCCGAGGACATTTTCGGACAGAGAACAAAAAAAAACCATGAGAACAATGGTCCTCGGAAGCCGGACAAAAGTCCTCGAACGTCGAACAATGAATTTATGCCTTATTCCGTCGACTGTCCGAGGACGAGGAACAATAGAGGAACAATACCTGTCCTCGGAAGTAAAGCCATGTAAACGTGGGTGTGTGTGTGTGTGTGTGGGGAGCCCTATATATATATATATATTTATTTATACTAGCAGAAGCAGCCCGTGGACATCTACGGGCCCTAGCTGTGTTTATAAATGATTAATCACCGTACCGTATATTTGTCAAAATAATCAAGTGAATAAAAAAAGCCGGTTAAAAGTGTTATTATTTTACCAAGAAGTATTTACAACATTTGAATATGTGTTATTTATCCCAATCTTGCATGAGTTCTAAAGAAAATCCATGTTTATCTTGATGAAGACTAAATGATATGGATATAATATTATGAAAAATAGAAGGGGGAGAAATACAATAAATGTTATGGTCTTTTAGGGTTATTTGCGCCCCAGTCAAGGACAACATGCGTAAGAAAATGTGTTTGATAGGGTTTGTAATGCGAAAACTTTCTAAAACTCGGTCGCTTCGCTCCCTCGCATAGTTATGTTCAAATTCCAATTGACTCTAGTTGCTTTGCCCCCCCCCCCCCCTTCCCCGCATTAGGCAGGAACTTGTTAAATTTTGCTCCCCCAGATGGGATATAAGTGCATAAAAAGCACTTCTTTTTTTTTTTGATTGATGCAAAATTTATTTCATCTCATTTTTCCATATACAGAACAATATGATTACAATGTACAGAATCATGAAATGAAAAAGGCACCTACTGGAAAGCATAGCTTGTTTGTGTAGATTCCCAAGAATAAATATAACATTAACATAATTATCTGGGAAATTGGAAGTGAAATACATGGTAGAGGAAAAAAAAAATATACATATACATGTACATAATTATGTATACATATACATTGGCATATCTCTCAAAATTACATAATTAATCAAGTAGTATTGAATCCTGTATATATAATGAAATTTTCATAACAAGATGCTTTACACCGAAGAACAAATAATAAGACAGGACTCAGAGGACAAGAAACTGACAAGACAATACAAGACAAAACGGGACAAAACAAGACAGAGAAAGAAAGAAAAGGGGAAAAAGGTGGAAAAAGGGGAAAGAAGACAAACAAACGTCAAGAAAAACAAGAAACTGACCGGATAATACAAGACAACACAGGACAAAACAAGATAAAGAAAGAGGGGAAACGGGGAAAGCAAGAAAAACAAGACAGAACAAAGACAAAACTGCACTAGAAAAGGGGGGAGTAACTTTAACTCATAGATGAATTGTACTTTTGAAGTAAAAGTTTTTTAAACCCTCTACTGAAACTAAAGTGCGTGACTTTATTTCTAATTGGATCCGGAAGAGAGTTCCACAGTTTTGACCCAGTAAATATAAACGTTTTATTTGAAATCAATGTTCTCGTTCTTGGTAGATGAAAAAGCCCGGCAGACCTAGTAGGGTAATCATGAATATTGAGATTCTTTGAAAATATTGAATAAAATATATTGGGCAATTCGTTTCTATTCAGATTATGCATAAATATTCCAAGATTATAACTATATAAATCGCCTATCTTTAGTATCTTATGTTTATGAAAGAGTGCATCGGTGTGCGCTCGGTAGTCCTAATGACATATAACACGCAGCGCTTTTTTCTGTAAAAGTAAAGCTCTATTTAATTGATAGTCAGCATAACTGCCCCATGCTACTATACCATAGTTTAAATGTGGAAGGATCAGTGCAGAATACAGATTTAAGAGTATACGGGTTGGGAAGTAAAATTTAACCTTGTTTATTATACCAATATTTCTAGAAACGACTTTACAAATGTTATCTATATGATCTTTCCATGATAGCTTATCGTCAATGGTGATTCCCAGAAATTTAGTGTTTGAAACCCTTTTTATATTTGTATGATCAAAAGCTACATTACCTGGAAGCTCGTTTATGATATTACTAAAAACCATGTAGTAGGTCTTTTGTAGATTGAGTGATAATTTGTTGGCTTTGATCCATTCAGAAACTCTTTCTAATTCTTGGTTAATTGTGGCAATCAAAACGTGTGGGTCTTTGTGGGAAAAGAAAATATTAGAGTCGTCTGTAAAAAGAATAAATGATAAAACATCAGAGGATTTACAAAAATCATTTATATAGACAAGAAAAAGAACCGGACCCAAGATAGAATCTTGTGGGACACCACATGTTACATTTTTATGTTAGAGTCGATATTAGCAATTGAAACATACTGTTGCCTATTGAGGAGGTAGTTCCTGAACCACTCCAAGGCTATTCCTCTGATTCCATAATAACTGAGTTTATACAGTAGTATATCATGATTAATTGTGTCGAAAGCCTTGGAGAAGTCCAGGATCACCCCAACAGTATGTTCATTCCTGTCCATCCCACTAGTAATCTTATTAAGCATTGTCAATAATGCATGTGTTGTAAAATGTTTTTCACGAAACCCAAATTGCAACTGGTATAATAATTCATGCGTATTCAAAAACTTAGATGTACGTACAAAAACAATCTTTTCCAGTACTTTAGATAGACATGTTAACAACGATATTGGTCGGTAATTTCCTAACATCATATTGTCTCCCTTTTTAAAAATAGGAATAACTCGAGCTAATTTCATTGCTGTAGGGACAACTCCAGTAGAGATGGACAAATTGCTAATGTAAGTCAGGGGTTTAACAATTTCATTTAAAGTTTTTTTTAATTAAAACATTACTAATGGTATCATGCCCTGAACTATGTTTATTCTTTAACTCATGAATTATACATGCAACCTCTGTCTCATCTGTAGGTGAAAAGTACATTGAGTTAGGGTTAGGATCCTTAAGAAAATCTGTAAAATGATTAGAAGAGTCAGGAATGATACTGGCAAGATTTGGGCCAATACCAGCAAAAAAATCGTTAAATGCATTTGCCAATCTTTGTGAGTTTTCAATAATTTCCCCATCTAAACTTATTTTTGAAACCGAACACTTTTTTTGGTTACCTTGTAAAACATTCTTAATAATTTTCCAAGTATTTTGTGCGTCTGTTTTGTACAGGTCAAACTGGTTACAAAAGTACATTTTTTTTAATCTTCTAAGTATACCAGTAAGTAGGTTCTTGTAATCAGTATACTTCTTTTTGTTCTTATCACATGGTTTTGAAATTGTTTTTAGATATAGATTATTCTTCCTGTTAATTGAGCGCAAAATGCCTGGAGTGATCCAAGGGCATCTTGGAATCTTTTTATAGTTAGAACGCTTCTTTTGTATTACTGGAAAACAACTATTCATTTTAGCAGAAACAAGATTCATAAAAGAATCAAAGGCTTCACTAGCATTATGTATACTGTAAATTAGAGACCAATCAACATTTCCAAGCTCTTCTTTGAAAAGATTCATATTATTTTGAGAAAAATCACGTTGGCTATTAATAGTTTCTGTGTTTATTGCGGGGTTGTTTCTAATTTCAAAATGCGAGAAAATAGGAATATGGTCTGAAAAATTATACCGGAAGAAATGGTACAACGAGCATCTGTAAATATGTTATCAATGAGAGTAGCCGAATTACCGGAGATCCTAGTTGGCTTAGTAATTAATGGAAGAAAACCAGCAGTGAGTAGTACATCCATAAAAGTTTGTACAAATGTTCCTGCATCATACTTTAAGAGATTAACATTGTAATCACCGAGTAAAAAAACATTTTTTTAATTACCATGTGGGGGTGCGCTAATTACGGAAGCGTTAAAGTGCCATTCGACTTGACGACATGTCGAGATATTTTATCTCGACAAGTCGACTTAATATCCATATTTTGTCGACTTGTAAAGATATTTATCTAACCATGTCGACTTAATAACTTTTATAAGTCGACATGGCGATATAAATTATCTTGCCAAGTCGACTTAACAAAACAAATTATGTCGTCATGGCGACACTATTATCTTGACAAGTCGACTTAACAAAAATGCATGTCGTCATGGCGAGATATATTATCTTGACAAGTGGACTTCCCAAAAATTATAAGTCGACATGGCGACATAAATTATCTTACCAAGTCGACTTAACAAAAAAATTATGTCGTCTTGGCGACATATGAATTTGTCATGTTCACTTAACGCGAACCGGTCGTGATCCCCGATCTTTCGACAGAAATTTGGCGAAAACACGTCCTTTTCGGCACATTTTAAATCATATCTCGAGAACCGCGCAAGATTTTCCATGGGGGCAAACAGTTTATAAAACTTTGATTAATTCTACATCTCATGATATCAGTTATTTTTTAATTGAATGAAAAAAACCGCCGTCTATTTTCGACTGAAAATGCACGGTTTCATGCTTTTTGTGTGAGGAGAAGCACTTTTTTGCACTCATTGCTCTCGTATTCCTCCTATAGCTTCTGACTTACGTGTCAAAATGTATGGGGGCAAAGACTAGCAAATAGCCAAGATATTACTCTTTCGTGTGATATCAGGTTCGTCCTGATTGGTCGAAAAAAACCGCCGTCTATTTTGCATAATTAAAAAGAAACATAGCAAAAAAGATGTCATGTATATAAAGCACGTACAGTATGTAATGCTGCGTATATAGGCTCGATTTGGACCGTGCCATTGTAAAACGGGGCGCATCAATCCAATGTGTGTGTTGAACGACCGTCAATGCGAATTGAGCAGTCGTTACAGCTGTGGAGTGATATGTTGCATACCGTGGATGAAATGGATGAATCATGTCGAATGAGAAAGTGTAAAATTCTTCCTTCCCGCGTACGCACTGTTGTGTACTCGGAGTGAGATTCGTAAATAGCAGCTCTTCTGTCCCTCCCTTCTCCGTTGCCCCCCATTGCTATAATAGAACAGCCGCGAACAAAACACCGATTTATACAGAGCAATGACCTGGACCCATGCCAAGACCACCCAGCTGATCGAGCGCGTACTCGAGTCGCGTTTGTATGTGCGCACAGCTGACTAAAGCAGAATTAAACCTTCAAATTATGTGAACAAATCAGGGGGTGAGAAATTCATATGATATATTATCTTGCCAAGTCGACTTCCCAAAAATTATAAGTCGACATGGCGACATAAATTATCTTACCAAGTCGACTTTACAAAAAAATTATGTCGTCATGGCGAGATATATTATCTTGCCAAGTCGACTTCCCAAAAATTATAAGTCAACATGGCGACATAAATTATCTTACCAAGTCGACTTAACCCCAAAATTATGTCGTCATGGCGAGATATATTATCTTGCCAAGTCGACTTCCCAAAAATTATAAGTCAACATGGCGACATAAATTATCTTACCAAGTCAACTTAACCCAAAAATTATGTCGTCATGGCGAGATATATTATCTTGCCAAGTCGACTTCCCAAAAATTATAAGTCGACATGGCGACATAAATTAACTTACCAAGTCGACTTATACAAAAAATTATGTCGTGATCTTTTTTTTTTTTGTCTACCACGTGGATACATGCATGCACTTAATGTGTAGAAAGAGTGGCAGATGCGACGATCTTGGAAGTTAAAAAGCCTACAAAGCCCACAGTACAGACTCTAACTTTGTTACAGACTACACCAGTAGATCTACCAATCATGGCGTCTGACATTAGTGACACTGACACTAGTGAACTTGTTGCGGTACTCTTCAAGTACCAGACCCATGCAAAAAAGAAATTTATATCCAAAGGGGCAACAAAGGCTACACTTGTAGCCAGCTGTGAAGAGGTACGTAATGCCGCAATCTGAGTCATATGTCTCGACCTAGTTAAGTTAGATCTACTTTTAACGTTAGCTGTTAGATAGGGCCTAGCTAAATTTTAGACTTAAAAAAAAATTAAAGTAACATCTAAGTTAGTCTAGGACCTCTAACATAACGAGTTCGTTAGGTTATAGGGCTGGACTAGACTGATAGGCGATAGGATCTGCCTGCGCCTAGGCCCTAGGCCTAGCCTCGGGGGTAAGCTTCTCATTTAAATGATAGACTATTGACATTATATATTAGGGCGCTAACGTATGTGCTTTCGCACCGGTCCAGACTAGACCGAATATTCTCTAACTCTTACTCTTACTCTTAGGCCTATTTCGCTAGCCTCTTAAATGGCGAGTTTTTTCTTTCAAAAAGGGACAAGAACCATCACAAATTAGTCCAAATGGAATATCATCGCCATTATTTACGATTCAGGTGAGGTAAAATGCCTATTTTTAGGGTTAGATTAGCTCGTGAATAATCCTTGCTGCAATTCACTCTCGACTCAGCAGGAATTGGAGGAGCTCTTCCCCTGCACCAGCGGCCTAGATTAATTACGGGTAATGTGGTGGGTCTATTGCGTGCACACCGCTATCCATATTCATGACGGGATTCTTAATTGTGTGTGTGTGTGTTTTTTTTTCTGCTCTTTTAACTTCATCTTTTTTTTTTCAGTTTGACTGTGGTTGATTGATATGATCAGGGAATTTCTGCAATGTCATGGAATGAAGATTTATATCTAATTAGGCTGTTAAATGTTTGCTTTAAAGTTTAAGTTTGGCCTTGGCTTTGCTGCTGACTGGGAACGAAGAATTGATGTGAACTCATTTTTTTTTTTATATTGTGGACACTAAATCAATGTCCAATGATTATTATATTTCTCTCTATAATTTTTATCATGAATATAGCCCCATCTCTCTTCCTTCCTTCTCTCTCTGCTCTAGACCCTACATCCCTTTGTCACTTGTGTGTTTTCTTCTTGGGGAGCCTAATTAAATGTGATCTAATTAAATAATTGTCAGTATTAATTACAAAGCACAAATATTCATGATGATCTTGATCTGGATGTGTAGCCTACGATGCAGGGCCCTGCTGGGCATAAACACAGAGAGTGTGTGTGTGTGGGGGGGGGGGGGGGGTGCTTACATACTTAGAAGGCTCTAATGATGGCCTTCTGAAATGTGTTTGTTGACGGTGAGTTTAAGACATCGTCACTCATCAAGGGGTTCCACTCGATGGGAAATGGGAAATGGACCTACTAGTATGAGTTCCAGTATAATTGTTCTGTTTGTACTCTGATGGGGCTGTAACAGTTAGCACTTGCTGTTGTTTATCACTTGTCTAGTCCTTCTCTAGCTATTTTTAATATTAGGCTGTAACTACATGTAAGTGTAACCAAGTTTTGTACTATAGGCCTAAGTGTTGAAAAATTGAGAGTCAATAGAGGTCGTTAGATCTATGGGCCATGTATGATGGCTTCATGGACTACTCAAAAAGTAACGTTACACCAATGCTAGCTATGGTCTTAAGAAAATTGAGTGGAAGTAAGGCTTATAATCTCTGCATATTTGTTCGGCAGATTGAATTTTTTTCTGATTTGCAAAATGAGATAAACTTAATAACTAATCTTTTCTTTACTCATTTCAGTTATTCCCTGAGGCACAGTCCAGCTACTTCCTCCAAGTCTTCGATGAGGAGTTTGACGAGTGGGTGGATTTGTGTGACACGTACACTGTGAGCAAGAAGACAGTCATTCAAGTAATGGATGAAACGAAAGGTAAGAACATTAAAAGATATCCACCCATTCTAATCTGATGGAATGCACGTTTACATAATTATGAGGCATTAGAAATATTACTGCACCAGCAGAGAGATCAGCCTGGAGATGAACTGCGTAATACAGTGGGTATACAAGCTCGACACCCACGAGTCCTATAGCCCACGAGTTCACATTAGGCAAATAAGGCCCATGAGCTGGACACTGTTAGTTAGGCGGCCCACAAGCTCGACACTAGGCAAATATGGCCCATGAGCTCGATGCTACGTCGATTAGGCCCACGTATTTGCCTATTGACGAACTCGTGGGCCTACATGTATTTTATTTAGTGTCTAGCTCTTGGGCTGTATGACTTGTGGGGCCTTTTGCAATGTCTAGCTCATGGGCCATATGGTGTTGAGCTCGTGGGATGACCTCATGGGTACCTTTCACCAATTTGAAACCGTTCAGTTGTCATTTTGGAAAAATACTCAGGCTCGGTCTTTTTACTTGCAGTATTCTATCTTGAAGATGCATTTAATTCTTAGATTGAGCAATAAGGTAAAAGATTTTGTTGTGAACTGAATTGTTGTAATGGTATCAATCCGAATATTCATTATTTCTTCCCCTTCTTCCATCACCATCTCTGCAGGTTCTCTTCAAGTCCGGGCCTCAGCCTCAAGGAACATGTGGCATATGCTGCGACCGTCCAAAGGAGAGCTTTTTCATTCCGTGCGGGCATACACTGTGCCTTCCATGCAGTACATACATCGAAGAATCTACGAATAAATGCCCATTTTGCAAACAAGATATCACTGCTGTCCAGAGCTTGTTTATCTGAAACTATGCTGCTTAATAGTTTCCACTTTTATGTTCTTTTAGTCAAATCAACATTTTGCCTTTTCTCCTCCACAGGGAAGTGAAGATGAAATCATATGTAAAGGCATAATTGTAGTTCACAGTTTTTGTGTCGTTACAATCAGAAAAAAATGACTTAAGTTAATTAAATTAAGATTTAACAAATAACATCCCGGAAAAAATAATATTCTCAACTTTTTTCCATGATTGAGATTCATAACTATTGTTCTTCCTTCCTGAGGAATTTTACCAATAGGTCAAGTTATTTATCTGTTTGAGGTTGTTTACTGCCATTGACTTATGTTTTTTTGGCAGTGTATTGGATAGGTACCTAAAAAATGTATCTCTGTGCAGTCCCACAATGATGATTTTAGCTTTCTGTTTAATGGTTCTAGTGAACATTTATGATCATGATATAGATGCATCTGGCACTTGATCCTGCTCCCAGTGTCAGTAAATGCTGATGTTAGTGGGCAATGGTAATGTAAAGCACATTCGACAGACCTTTTTTTTAAGATCTAAGATGGCTGCCATATATTATGGAAATTTGAAAATATCTACAGCAGCATTGAGGTTAATATATTATACATTATGCTCTGTAAAACAAAAGTAGTGTTCTTGGAGGCAGAGATTCATTTTGTACTATCGTTTGACTTCGTAGCTGTCATCATGTTAGTAGAAGTTGTGGAACCAACATTAGAAAAAGATGTTAAAAGTTGTTTTACTTCCACTTGTTTCAACCATGTTTTAAAGTGTTTTAACATTAAAAATGAAGAGTTTATTCCCATTATGTTTGATATGCCTTCATCCAGCAGATAAGTAATTGGGTAAATCTGAAAATAGCTCTTTAAAAAAAAGCACCCAACTTTTCAAGTTATCCAAGTAAAGTGAGTAAACTTGGTATATTTACATAGAACAGATTTGTTTCATATATCAATAGGTAATCCCATTTTTACAATCAGACATTGCAAAATGTATAGTTCTCTCTGTATGAATGCCTCACAACTTTGTGATGGCGAAATCAAGGATTTCTTTGTTTTTAGCTCACCTGAGCCGAAGGCTCAAGTGAGCTATTGCGACCGCTATTTGTCCGTCGTCCCGTAAACTTTTTACATTTTCATCTTCTTCTCAAAAACGCATGATCGGATTTTAACCAAACTTGGTGTGAATCATCCTTAGGAGTAGGGGATCCAAAGTTGCTAAAATGGTACCTGTGGCCCCCAGGGGGAGGGCCCCAAATGGTAAAAACTATGTAAATTTCAAACATCTTCTTCTACAGATCAAGAAGTAGCACAGTCTTGGTATTGTGTTTGTATATACCTCTATATATGAAGAATAAAAGTTGTTCATGACATATCTCTGGGTGGCCCCATAGGGGCTCTGTAGGGGATATCGTGCTGGAGGGGGCACTACCAGGGGAAATATGCATTTTATTGTTATCCTTCAAAAGGCATGATCAGATTTTAATTGTGCTTAATCATAAAATACTTAAAATCATCCTTAGGAGCAGCTAGGCGATCCAAAGTTGCTAAAACGGTACGTGTTGTCCAACGGGGGGCCCAGGGGGAGGGCCCCCAATGGTAAAAATGGTGTAAATTTCAAACATCTTCTTTCCAGATCCAGAAGTAGCACAGTCTTTGTATTTTGTTTATAGATTTACCTCTATATATGGAGAATGAAAATTGTCCATGGTACATGTGGCCCCCAGGGGGGCCCAAGGGGAGGGCCTAAAATGGTAAAAACTCTGTAAATTTCAAACATCTTCTGCTACAGATCCAGAAATAGCACAGTCTTGGTATTTTGTTTGTAGATGCGACAGATCAGAATTGATCGACCTCAGGTGAGCGTCGTGCCCCCGGGGGCTCTTGTTTACATTGTGAATCTGAAGCCGAAATTTGGTCCGATTTATTATGAAAGTCTAAGATATTTTATTTGCTGTTTTTAAGTTCAAAGTACTTGAACAAGTGAGTTTCATTGTTATGAAGACCGAAAACAAAAAAAAAATCGCAAATTTTTTGCTAGTTTAAAATTCTTTCGTGAATCTTTCATGAGACAATTTCAGTAAAGTTCCCAAGTCTAATTTCAAATCTAATCAAAATGTTTCATTTTTTTATAATCATGAGGTGTGCTGACTTTGCCAAAATGATGTATCTACTAATTCTACTTCAATTTTTTTTGTCATTTATTCTCTAAGATGTTAATTCGGGTACTTGGATTTATTGTATTGTTTGTTATTACTTATTTTCCTGTTGTGAGGTTTTGTTTATTTCTGGGTTTTTGTTGTTGTTTTTGTTATAGTCAACACATATGCTGTTCATCTTGCCAACACTCCTGTCATTCATGTCAAATCAGGTTCATGTAGTAAGTTCAAATAGGTGGATGTTAATGTTTCTACAGTGTAAATACACTTCCTCCAGTTGTGATCTTATAGGTCCTTATGTCAAACTGTTGTTTCATACGTAGATATCTAATTGTTAAGGAGAATATTACCAACAAACTTGTTTAATTTTTCAGATAAATGCCTTTTGAGTCTATTTGTCTTATTGTTTGAAATCTAATACACTGTACTAGGGTTGCAGACTTAAAAAGAAAATACTTTACACAAGAATGAGAATGAGACCCTGGGGAATAATCAACGTTGAGAGAAGAAAGAAAGAAAAAAAAAGGAAAGAAAGGGGGAAGACCCCCCACCCCACAGCTCTCCCGGTCCACCACAACTGATCCCGATGGAAACCCCCCCCCCCCCCCCCCCCCCCCCCGAACCACCACCACCAAAGCTGATTCCTCCCCAGGGCCTCATTTCCTCAAGTGAATCCCAATTAAGTGGTTGAAAGTTAAGGAGAAGAAAGATAGCACAAAAAGAAGGAAATGAGAGAAGGGGTGAGAGAGAAAGAAAGGGAGGAGGAGAGAAAAGGAGCTCGGGAGAAGGGGAGTAACTTTCAAGCACAATGAAAAAAAACCCCAATACAAATATAAAGTACTCTCAATTAACATAATTGGAACTAAGCACACAGTGATAGGATCAAAGAAGGAAGAGGAAAGGGGAAAGAGGGGGAAAATAATACTTTCTGTACAGTGTGAGAGTACACAAAACTAAATAAATTTGCATGTATTATTGCAGTGAAACCCAGATACAAGTAATGATAACGTGAAAGGAGTGGAATCTTAAACAAGTTTCAAAGTAGTTTTCATCTCCATTGCCTGTGGTATGAAGCAATTTTGTTATCTGGTATGGAGGTATTTGGTATCTGGAAGTACTGTATGTCAAAGTAAAAGCACCTCTCAAATTTTAGTAGTCCTTGTGTAATTATCAAAAGCAGTAAAAAATTTTGTAACAGGCACCTATTATTTAAAGGAAAGTAGGGGTGGCAATTAATAAGGGGAACTTCCTCAGGTGAAAAGGGCACACTCCTGCCTCTCCCCCCCCCCCAAAAAAAAAAAGAAAAAAAAAAAAGAAAAATAGCTAGACGTGACTTCACGGAGACGAATACAGTGATCCGCAGCATCCGACAGCGATCTTATGATGATGATCATCATCTTCTTAATTGGGGAATCCTTGATCATGACTGTATATTTAGAAAATTGCGTGTTGGTATAAAACTCAATCCATGACCCGAGCCGTTTGAAAGGAAAATTTCACCTTTAAATTTACATTTAAATTTACATTTAATTTCCCATTACCATAATCAAGATTGGGTTGTATGATTTGATCGTCTCCTGAATGAAAAAAAAAATGGTTGTCAAATTTGCGAAAGAACAATAATATTAAAAATCATATTCAACTTTGGGAGCAAATTGAGCGAGGACAACCGAGATACAACCAAAAGAACATTGTCAAGACACAAATTAAAAGGAATTGACCTTCCATAGCCATAACACGTAAAACGAAAATTTCTGAGATGTAGCCTTTAATCGTATTTTTTAACTATGATCCCGTCATTTAATTGAAAAAAATGGTTGGCACTCTTACGACAGAAAATCGTCTCAGCTTACAACATACTGAAATTGGGGAGAAAATTGACCACGAATTACCGAGATAGACTAAAAGAATGTGCAAACAGTGACGTCATAGATGCACGAATGGCGAGTTTCGGTAGGTTTTTCAAATGGAAAGGGGGATTGTATTTTTCTCGCTTTATGTTACACAAGTCTTTTCCGTGAGGTCGGGAAATGTAATTACTGGGGTTGGCATGAACTCTTTTTGCAATATCACGAAATATTATTCATGTTTAGTATCTTTGCATGGCTACTTTAAGGTCCCATGTGTTTTGTTTGTTTGTTTCTAATCCAAACCTGATTAAGTTAAGCTCAAAGTGGTTCTGATGATGATTGGCCTATTTTCTCAAGGAGAATTATTTTCTTTCCAATGATAAGGCCTAACAAAAGTATCAATTATATAAACCATGTTGCATGATGGGCATTATGCTTTTCCGTTTTGTTTTTGTGTTTTTTATACTAATTTTACAAATTTGACCAATAATGCAACGTGTATAAACAAGAAGAATTCAGAATTATTAACACTCGAATTGTATATAGGTAGCTAACTCCAGGGAGCTCCCCCGCGAAGCTCCCTTGAGTTAATAGGTAGCTAGATTAGCAAATACCTTAAAGGAGAATTAACCTCAAACAATAAAGACGATAGTGTTGAAAGGTGTTATTTATTCCTACTTGTTAGACTATATGGCTTCGCGTCAAAATATACGAGATCGATACGAATCAAGATTTTCTGAGCAAAATTTATCATCTGCTAGCAATATGTATCGTCTGCTAGCAATACATGGGGGCTGCCATTTTTTTATGTGTACAAGAAGATTTTCTTAATCCAAATGCCCAATTGCCTTTTTCAAAATTAAAAACCCATTTGAGATTAAAAATATAGAATAGATATGTCAATTTATTTTTAAACTGAAGATTTCCTTATATATTTCTGTTGAAAATCGATATTCGCTTAATATAAATCTATTTTCTAGATACTGTGACGCAATGGACGGAGCAAATTAATTCAAATTTTATGGATGCTTCTTCCCTGAGCATCTATAGCAGCAAACTATGCATTCACCTGCTTTCGGATAATGGGACTTGAAAAGTCAGAATGCATGCTGCATACTGCTCTGTTTGGCAAACCCAAGAAAATAGATTTTTGTTAAGCAAAACCAGACAATTTAAAAGTATCATTATAAAGATTTAATTTTTATAAATCATGTAAACACCCACTTTATATTTTTCGTCACATATGGGATTTTAGGTAATGAAGAAAAGCAATTTAGGTCTTGGATTCAAAATATCTTCCTGACCGGAACATTTCTCAATGGTTCATGTACAAATCCAAATCAGCAAGAAAATGGCAACCCCCATGTAAATGAGTAGGAGACGATACCGGGTGTTGGAATATCTTTATTTATACCCTTTTCTGATATCTTATTAGAAAATGATTTAGGCCAATAAGTAGGAATATATTACACCTTTCAATATAAGTAAATTTGTACTCAGGGGTTAATTCTCCTTTAAGAAAAACAAAACGGCTTAATACAAAGGCCTAACGTTTTGAGTGAACACTTGGAAACTAAAAAAAAAAAAACACTTTTCTCCAGAGGGCAATCATTCGAAAGTTCTTGTATAATTTACGTATCAATCTTCATTCTGAATGATATAATCTCGTTACATAAAGTGGCAATATCACGGTCATATTGCCACTTTATAACAAAAAGTTTATAACAAATAAAGAACAAGCTTACTGTAAAATCAGATGATATTTATTTCGATATAATATTATTATGTTGATATTTAATCACCCTTCTGGATATGTATGTAATACTCAAAATCAACACAAGTCGACTCGTCCACATTCAGTAAGGTGGAACATCGTAAATTATTGAGGAACTAAACATATTGACAGTTTTTCAAAATCAGGCTGAAGTCTCTGATCTCAAGTTCTCAACCATGCCAAATTTCTCTACTATTGTGAATTTAATATACGTTCTTAATAGAAAGCAACAGCATTTTAATCAAAAATGTCGATCAGACAAAGTAGCATTTGTGTGGCTTCTTCGGGGGAATTTGGCATCGCAAAGTGATCCACATTGTTTCCAATGAGTTCCGAAAGTCCACCAGCTAAGGCTGGGGAGCATCCATACTTGGGAGGCTCATCGCAATAGATGCGTTTTACCTCCTCAATATTGTCATCAGAAAATCGCAACGGAAATTTATAGTCCCTTGATCCGTATACTTCTGGTAGGAAATAGAGTACGTCGGGTTTTCCACTTGGGCATTCAAGGTTTCTTTGACTGCGAATTCGATGTTGATTCCACATTTCGGCTGCACGAGTGAAGTCTCTCTGAATTAAGTCAGTAAAACAGAATCTAATACATTCAATGTGAACGTCGTTAGATGTATCCACTAATCCACTGTCCCGAAGGTCTTTCATAATTGACCCAAAAGCGAGAACAAAGGTTTTGGAAGTATGACCAAAAGGCCTCAATACGCTGATTTGCCACGGATCTGCCATACAAGAAACTTCTTTCGCCGCTCATTTCATCACGGTCGTTGAATCTTAACGCTGTTTGAATGACTCTAAGCACAGAGTTCTCTGTTCCCCTATCAGCACGGATGACTCTCGGTACTCCGTTAATTTTCTGCACGTACTCCAAAAAGAATTGCGCTACGTATCTGGGATTTTTATTGCTGCGACCCACTTTCATCCACAAAAGTCTTCTGGAGAATCCATCTATTGCAGCATGGACTGATACCCCGTAAGGTTTTAATTTGTCCCATCCGTCGACATGAATCAAGTAATTCGGACCTTTATTGGAGTATTGGCGACGTCGAAATGCTCTGACAGATCTCGCATCCACTCTTTCAGGCTCTAAAACTCGAAGAATTATTCTCACAGTTTCTTGTGATACGTGTAAGTGGTAACGTGTGGTTAACACCCGCCACATAAAACGGTAACCCATCGAACCACCTGAAGCATTCATAACACGTTGTACAGCATCAACCACATCTTCTAACGGTGACTGCTCCCGACGTCGAAGTCTCAACCGTCTCAAAACACGCCGTAATTGACGAAGACTTATTATTATACTATGCCTTAAATACAAAAACCCGATGATTTCTGCTGCAATGTATCCATCCTGGAAATAATGTTCTATTAACTCGTCTCTGGTAAATACAGCGGCATGTCGTCCCAGTTCAGCTGCAGTATACAATCCTGGAGCGGATACACATGGAATTGAGATGGTCAAGAACACAAGTACCTAAAAAGTGGGAGAAAGAAAGGCAGACACTGAGAAAGGGAAAGCGAATAATTATTAGTGTGACATAATTTTTCATTATAATATTCCCCCAAATCCTGAAAAAAGCATGTGTTTTATAATTATATTGTAATTAATTGATATATGTCAAGCAAGCAAATAGTCCGCATTGTCCATATATAATAATGCTTTTCAACCATGGGGGCACAGCCGGGGGGGGGGGGCAATATATATTTTTTAGTAGGATGGCGAGGGAATGGCTGCGTGCCATGGAAGGGTTAGGGTTAGGGCTAGGGTTGGGGTTATACTATAGGGTTAGGTAGGGATCAAAGTTCCATGTGTGTTGTCTATTTCGAAGTCATCATCCTATACTCGATCTTCCATCCTACTAAAAATAATTCACCGCCGGGGGGGGGGGGGGTGGTTATGTCTCAGTGGTGCCTGTACATCATCCGCGTACAATCACTTTCTGAAAAGCACCCTATAAACGGGGATTAAAGTAGGAGTAGTTTTAATACACTGAACATAAAAACATGTTACTATCTCTGATTTTCATACCCCTAACAAAAATTTTAGCCAAGGATTGCCTCTGAATTTGATACCCTTACCGAGATACGCGGGTTCTCTGCCTGGCGCTGAAAAAAAAAATACAATTTTCCCCGTTTTCGTGTACGTGGATCATGTGCAGGCCTCAATGACAATAAGAATGAGACATGTACATGTGCTTAAAATAACACAAATTCCCACTTTAACGCCTCCCAAAATATACTTCTATGTATACTTTAAAGCATAGAAAGCAACAGGCCTGTTCATAGACCGTCAACGCCAAAATATTGAATATTAAAGGACCTATGCAATGCATATGCATATTGACTTGTGTTGATTTATAATAACCTGATCATCACTCTAATGTGGCCAAAAGAATATATAAATACGTGCCATATATTTCATAATAATCTTTCTGCCATTTTTCGTCAGAATGCTTGGAAACGCCCATAAAAATCTCCCAAACCAAGATTCTGTCAGTGACATCATCTGTCAATCACTGCTTACTTACTAATGCAATTGACAAAAGACACTGGAATGCGCCTTCCCCAAAGATGGGCATCCTTCTACAATAGCGTTGCATGCTTGTACATAACACCAACCCAAATACTTTCGCTAGGAAAGTTCTAATACATGGACAACAATGGAAAGGCACCAAGTGGTCATGGTATGGAAACCATGCAAGTTATGTTCAGTTTAGGGGAAGGTGCATTCCAGTACTTTTGCCAATTGCATTGGCAATTAAGCAGTGATGGCAGTGGTTGACAGATGATGTCACTGACAGAATCTTGGTTTGGGAGCTTTTTTGTGGGCGTTTCCAAGCATTGTGAAGAAAAATGGCAGAAAACTTATTATAAAATATAAGGCACGTACAGTGGCGGATCTAGCCGGGTATCATACAATACCATTTCGGGGGCACAATTGTTTGTGCACAATGGTGTGCCCCTCCAATGTATTGTGTCTAATCTGGCTAGATCCGCCAGTGACGTACATGCATTTAGATATTCTTTTGGCCACATAAGTGATGATCGGGGTATTATGAATCAACACAAGTCAATATGCATAAGCATTGCATAGGTCCTTTAATTTTTTGAATGACCCAAGACCTATTTTGTACGCTTTGGCCTCAATCTAACCAACGCGGCCACCGTGACGGGTACCTCACTGGCACTGTGCGACCCCTTTCAGATACCCGCCACGGTGGCCGTTGTTCCACTGCAGAATACTTTTACGATTGTCGAATGTTTTCAATCCACATTGCTGTTATTAAAAGACCAAGGTCCTCAATTTGTGCTGTAACTTTGTGGAGTTGTAAAGGTTTTTTTTTTATATAAATAGATGCACCAATAGACAACATTTTACATGCAGTAGGCTACTTTAATAGCACATACTAAGAAAATAGAAATCGATGACCTCAGTCTATATTTAGCCTTTCGGTGCCCATTGAAATAATGGCAAGCATGCATGTGACCAATTATGCCAAAGTTTCAACTAATTACTGTATATTACTGTTTACTAATTTCTAACTTTCTAGTGTTCAATGGTAATCGAATAATCCCTAAACCTGTTAGTATCACTAAAAATTTGATTCTAAAGATGGGTTTATTCTAGACCCACGCGGCCACTTCCAAACAAAATCCGAGTAACCGACAAACCCCCTGCCCCCCGACCCATAAATCACAACTTTCTAAAATCACTGTTTCAAAGAGGATATTGTTTTAGCATTAAAAAATGTACAAAATTTTAAATAATTTCTTACCCAGAGAACGAAGACTAAATCCATGACCATGATGACTGCACTTGACTGTAATTCTTAACGCCGACTCCACGTGATCGTATTTGTGTAGTCAGTGATATATTTGTAGAAGTCGACTTGGCAAGATAATATATCTCGCCATGACGACTTGTATTTTTGTTAAGTCGACTTGGTAAGATAATTTATGTCGCCATGTCGACTTATAATTTTTGGGAAGGCGACTTGGCAAGATAATATATCTCGCCATGACGACATAATTGTTTTGTTAAGTCGACTTGGTAAGATAATTTATGTCGCCATGTTGACTTACAATTTTGGGGAAGTCGACTTGGCAAGATAATATATCTCGCCATGACGACATAGTTTTTTTGTTAAGTCGACTTGCTAAGATAATTTATGTTGCCATGTTGACTTATAATTTTTTGGAAGTCGACTTGGCAAGATAATATATCTCGCCATGACGACATGTATTTTTGTTAAGTCGACTTGGTAAGATAATTTATGTCGCCATGTCGACTTATAATTTTTGGGAAGTCGACTTGGCAAGATAATATATCTCGCCATGACGACATAATTTTTTTGTTAAGTCGACTTGGTAAGATAATTTATGTCGCCATGTTGACTTATTATATTTGGGAAGTCGACTTGGCAAGATAATATATCTCGCCATGACGACATGTATTTTTGTTAAGTCGACTTAGTAAGATAATTTATGTCGCCATGTCGACTTATAATTTTTGGGAAGTTGACTTGGCAAGATAATTTATATCGCCATGTCGACTTATGAAAGTTATTAAGTCGACATGGTTAGATAAATATCTTTACAAGTCGACAAAATATGGATATTAAGTCGACTTGTCGAGATAAAATATCTCGACAAGTTGTCAAGTCGAATGGCACTTTAACGCTTCCGTAGGGGTGCGCTAATAGATCATGGAAACAATTTAGAAATTCATTATGAAGAGAATTGGGTGGCCTGTATAGATGATTCCAACTAAAATGTTTTTATCACCTGGAATAATAATTTCTACATAAAGAGTTTCTATAAAGTCATTCATGTAATTCAATTCAGGCCTCAGCTTGTACTCATAATGTTGTGATATAAACAAGCCGACACCTCCCCCTGCTTTTCCTATTCTGTTGTTTGTAATCAAATCATATCGAGGTAATGAATAAAAAGATAATTGGGTACTATTGGTAAACCAGGTTTCTGATAATCCCATTACAGAGCAATTGCCAAGGTAGGCCTATAGAACATTCGAAAGAAAGCATAAAATTGCCTTGCAATTGCCTTACTAAATTCCTCAAATGTATTTCTTCAGGGGTTACATTTATTTTGCGCCCCCAAAATAGGAATGTTCAAAATTTCAACCCCAAAACCTATTGCTAATAATAACCTATTGCTAGGTCGCTGTATTCCTTGGATTTTTTTTGTTTTTTGTTTGTTTGTTTGTTTTTTTTTTTGGGGGGGGGGTGGTAAAGGTAGAATACATAAGAAATTTCAATTTGAAGATTGGAAATTAGGGGAAGGGGAATCTGCCGCTTGGTCGCGTTGCTCCCTCGCTTATACAATAAATCATTAAATCATGGTGGGGGGGGGGGGGGGCCAGATAGTTTGCCCCGGGCGCCAGAATACCTAGATATGAGGGCCATTTTCCACTTTCATGTCACTGTCGTTATTGATAACAATTATAATGACTTATGCGACAGCCACCCAAATGTGCGGTTTCTGACACATTAAACACTAATCCTAAACCCTAAACCCTCTCCCCAACCGTAACCCTATACATTGTTTTCATGTGGGTGGCTGTCGTAAAAGTAAGTTTACCCTAGTATATGCTTCCATGATATAAGTAAAAAGTAGAAATAAATCAAATTGATTCTAAAGAGTCCTAAAATATGACTCTTATAATTATGTTCCTGCCCTTCACCCATTCACCCCCAAAGATAAATGAATAAATAAATAAATTAATTTAAAAAATAAATAGATAAAATATATTTTTAAAAACCTGTTGAAAGTTCAATTTAGAAAGTAATGAAATGCTTACATAAATGAAAGTTCCAAAGGAGCCGAATTTTCACAAATAAAGGGCAGAAAAGTTTACGGGCTTCTGAATCGATCCGAATCGATCGCGACGACCGCCCCAGGGGATGTCTCATTGACACCTGTACATTATCCGAGTAAATCACTTGCTGAATTAAAAAAACAGATTGAAGTAGGGGCAGATTTTGATACCCTAAACAGGGAAACCCGTCTATCTCTGATTTTTATACCATTAACGGCGATTTCATATCTTGCTTGGTATTTTACGTCCTATATTTGAGGATTAGGCCTACATCACCATCATAGACTTCTTTTTAGCCAGAATGGAACCGTAAAAGAAATGTAACCTAATTTTGAGCACATTACCGAACTATACCCCCCCCCCCCCCCCCCCTCCTCCTTCCGCGGATCTTCTTCTTATATCAGTCTCTGATTTTGATACCCTTTTTCTTGCCCGGGTTATGCGCTTATTGCTGAAAAGGTACCCTTTTTATCCGTTTGCACGTGGATGACGACCGCCGTGAAACCATAAAGTTACATACAAACTAAACTGTGTGTATGTATAACTCTATATGCGTGAAACATAGTACCGTACCTGTATGTACTTGTGCGCTGTGCGAACGAATAACACGTGTGTTGCGTCGTATACATTGAAGCCATACATGCGGATATGGCCTTGGAGTATACACGTCACGCTGTTCTTTGGCAATACACCGATTGAGGTTTCTCCCCTTCACACGTAAAGGTTATGGGTTGGGCATGAAGCTACAAACCAGCTTCATGGGTTGGCAGAATTATTACTCCCTCCGGAAATTCAATATTTAAATTTATGAAATATGGACAGCACGTCAGTCCTTAAGAAGTGCCTTCCACCACTCTAAGAACCATTCCCCGCCCGTGGGTACCAAAAGGTGGGGACCGAAAGGGCCAGGGGAGGCGCCTATTCGAACCCCCCCCCCCCCCAAAAAAAGGTCCCAAATCCTTAGCGTAATATATACATGTATATATATATATATATATATGCCGTTTTCAGAATTTCCAGGGGAGGGCATCAATATACAATTTCGTCATGCAGATGGGGGACGTGTTCCCTTCCCCACACCTCCCCACAGGAGAGACATCCCAGCCTGCGAGCCTGGAATATACTTCCATTTCTGTTTGATACTGTGTGGTTGGCATTAGACCAAGTGGCAGTTTACCGTGCAGAACGCTTAGAAGTACAGTGGGCATTATGATGTTTTTTTAACGTGAAGAAATATTGGCCCTAAATGTTATAGCGATTCTAGGACAACCCCCAAGACAACTACCCCCGGACAATTTTACCCCCCAGGAAATTACCCCCCCCCCCCCCCTCTAAAATTACGATAACCACGATAATCCCCCCCCCCCCCCCCCCGACAACGGGGTAACCTCGCTAGTTATTAGGACCGCTATGCATAACGCGTGACTATAATGAATAGCGGTTTTCGTATGAATAGCGGTTCTTATGTATGGGGAACAAATAATAATAATAATAATAATACCTGGCATTTATAACGCGCCTTTCCCAAAGTGGCCCAAAGCGCTAGATATATATTATTACCCCGGTCATTGGATTCTGGCACGCCCGCACACAATGTATGCACATTCTCCACTCCCTGGGGAGCATTCCAGCAATGGGCAGTACAGTGACGCTCACATGCTAAGCAAACGACATTAACTTTCGCCATCCTACCGGGTACCCATTTAACACCTGGGTGGAGAGTGGCAAATGTAGATTAACGTCTTGCCAAAGGACGCTAGTGCTGCGGTGGGATTCGAACCCCGGACCTCGTGGTTCACAGTCCGGGGACTTATCCACTGATCCACAACACCTCCACAACACTGATCCACAACACCACAACAAACCACAACAAACCATAGACAAATTACCTCCGTTCATAAGGACCACTATTCATGACAGTTCATAAGGACCGCTATTCATAACGCGTGTTAATTGAATAGCGGTTTTCTATGAATAGCGAGCGGACCCGTCGACAACAACCCCAGAATCCGGGGGTAATTGTCTGGTGGGTAGTTGTCTTTGGGGGATGGAGGGGGGGTAATTGTCCTAAGGAGGCAGTTGTCCAGGGAGTATTTGTCCAGGGGATAATTGTCCAGGGGGTAGTTGTCCGGATACGTCGTGTTATTATGGTTATGGGAATATAGCCCACGAACGCTGAGTGCAATGACATCTTTTTCCAACGTAATTAAAGGGGAACGAAAGGCAACAAACATTAGCCTATAATCATGTAGATAATTGTCAGCCTATTACCAATATCTTGAAATTAATCCTATTTGATTATTGAAGAAGGAGAACAGTGTCTCAAAAATTTGTGAGATACCCACTGACCTGTACACTAGCTACAATGACACTCATGATCACCTGTGGAATGCAAGACACTGGATTTTCTCATAATAAACCATTTTTGTAGTCATGTACATTCAAATGAAGATACTTTTATCCTGTCGTATAATGTTTTGTGTCGAGATATCTGTTTCAGCTGTTTCTTTTGTTAAGCAGGATTTGGCATGCACTTGTAAGTTGCTTGGTCAGACAAAGGTTTGTCAATTCTTCAAAGAAGTGACAAAAACCTATACAACTGCTCTTAGATATCACCTGTGTGAGACAATGGGGGTACCAAGATGGCTGCCATGTTGCATTGGTGGCTTTAGTTGTACAATAGCTATTCATTATGCAACATCATATCCATTGTGTACAGGTAAATGGACATGTACTCTTATCACATCACAGTTTTACAAAATGGCAGCCCCATGCCATGGGATAATATCTGACAAGAAATCTGCCCGGGGGAGGGGGGGGGGGGTATGTCTCATTGAGGCCTGTACGGCATCCGCGTCCATGAAAACGAGTAAAATGGGTTGTTTTTTCAACACCAGACGGGTAACCGGGTATCTCGTTTAGGGTATCAAAAACAGGAAAATTCTGAAAAAGGGTATCAAATTCACGAGTGATGAGAAAAGATCCTCGAAAAGGGTAGAAAATTTAAATTTGACAGTATTCAGGAGCCGGTTAGGAGCCCAACGAACAGCTGCATGATTTATGGTCTATCCGCGGGATTGGGCTTTTTCACTGGGAACCTGTCTAGGAAGGGGATGGGATCGAAATAACTCCACTATACATTTAAAATCCATGTCAGATTCGTAAATTTTTCCAGATTAGTATATAGAGTTATATACTCCAGAAGGAGAAATTTTAAAAGGGGCGGGTCCATGCACTCGTTTTTGTGCTAGCAGCACCCTTAGATGGCGGAAAAAGTTAAAAACACACAAAACTAGTGAAAACTGTGCATGGCTGGATGGCAAACAGTGTAGGAAGGGGATGGGTTCGAAAAAACTCTACTGTACATTGTCTGGTGGGTAGTTGTCTTTGGGGGGGGGGGGGGGGGTAATTGTCCTAAGGAGGCAGTTGTCCAGGGAGTATTTGTCCAGGGGATAATTGTCCAGGGGGTAGTTGTCCGGATACGTCGTGTTATTATGGTTATGGGAATATAGCCCACGAACGCTGAGTGCAATGACATCTTTTTCCAACGTAATTAAAGGGGAACGAAAGGCAACAAACATTAGCCTATAATCATGTAGATAATTGTCAGCCTATTACCAATATCTTGAAATTAATCCTATTTGATTATTGAAGAAGGAGAACAGTGTCTCAAAAATTTGTGAGATACCCACTGACCTGTACACTAGCTACAATGACACTCATGATCACCTGTGGAATGCAAGACACTGGATTTTCTCATAATAAACCATTTTTGTAGTCATGTACATTCAAATGAAGATACTTTTATCCTGTCGTATAATGTTTTGTGTCGAGATATCTGTTTCAGCTGTTTCTTTTGTTAAGCAGGATTTGGCATGCACTTGTAAGTTGCTTGGTCAGACAAAGGTTTGTCAATTCTTCAAAGAAGTGACAAAAACCTATACAACTGCTCTTAGATATCACCTGTGTGAGACAATGGGGTACCAAGATGGCTGCCATGTTGCATTGGTGGCTTTAGTTGTACAATAGCTATTCATTATGCAACATCATATCCATTGTGTACAGGTAAATGGACATGTACTCTTATCACATCACAGTTTTACAAAATGGCAGCCCCATGCCATGGGATAATATCTGACAAGAAATCTGCCCGGGGGAGGGGGGGGGGGGGGGGGTATGTCTCATTGAGGCCTGTACGGCATCCGCGTCCATGAAAACGAGTAAAATGGGTTGTTTTTTCAACACCAGACGGGTAACCGGGTATCTCGTTTAGGGTATCAAAAACAGGAAAATTCTGAAAAAGGGGTATCAAATTCACGAGTGATGAGAAAAGATCCTCGAAAAGGGTAGAAAATTTAAATTTGACAGTATTCAGGAGCCGGTTAGGAGCCCAACGAACAGCTGCATGATTTATGGTCTATCCGCGGGATTGGGCTTTTTCACTGGGAACCTGTCTAGGAAGGGGATGGGATCGAAATAACTCCACTATACATTTAAAATCCATGTCAGATTCGTAAATTTTTCCAGATTAGTATATAGAGTTATATACTCCAGAAGGAGAAATTTTAAAAGGGGGCGGGTCCATGCACTCGTTTTTGTGCTAGCAGCACCCTTAGATGGCGGAAAAAGTCAAAAACACACAAAACTAGTGAAAACTGTGCATGGCTGGATGGCAAACAGTGTAGGAAGGGGATGGGTTCGAAAAAACTCTACTGTACATTCAAAATCCATGTCATTTTCACCAAAGTTTCCAGATTTGTAGAGAGAAGTATACTAAAGGAAGAGAGAGTTTGCAAAAGGGGGTCCATGTACTGGTTTTTGTGCTAGCAGCGCCCCCGTTTGTCGGAGAGTCTTAAACTTACAAATTCTCGTTGCCTGTTATCAGACATGTCACCCGTAACTGATATTTTTGTATATACATTCACGACCATAGGCACCGGAAGCGCGGGGAAGGGGGTGGGCAGAGGGGGCATTTTCCCCACCAATCATTCAAAAAGGGGGACCCCCTCTCCCGGATCCCCTCGGAAGAAAAAAATTACATCTTAATTGATTTCGCATTACAACCATGACAAGGATGACTTGTATAATAGGCTGACTTCAGTATTTAAAATTTTAACAATATTAATCGCACTCTGTCAGCACGTTCCCTACTATATTGATAGACGCAATGTTTCTTAACATTTAGACACCCTGTCTATTGTATATTTTCCCCTCTACCCTCCACCCCCCCCCCCCCCCCAAGACAATAAAACTTGCAGTATTGCGATCACCTTTCTATATAGATAGGCCATTCGGGTGTATGCGGAGGCGTATGAGACCTGGGATGGGGGTTGCAGCCCCCTCCCGAGAATATCAAAATTACCTGGCATTCGGGCACCCGCCTCCTCATTTACGGGCAGTGGAATGATCTCGTTGTACTTTTTATATCTTTTCTGAATTAGCACATTTTGATGACGAAATTACATTTCACGGTTCTAAATGTGTCAATTTCTTTGGCTTGCTCGCTTTGCTCGCTAAACTGAATTGAAAAACCAGAAAATGAATACACAATGTTTTCGGGCAAGATACGCCAGTCCCATACATATTTTAGTATGTATGTGTAATACTCAGTGGCCCGCGACGTAATTTCGAGAATATTTCTGGCCATGCACCTGACAAAATAATTAAGAACCCAGGTCATAGACAAATGATTCTTCGGCATATAATTATTTGAATTTCTTTCTCCAGCTCTCTTTTTGTGTTAATTTAGTGTACAAAAAATGGGAGGTAGATGACCATGACTATGAATTCCAAAGGACATCTCTCTTTATTATTTTTTTTTCCTATATACGACTAACTTTGCCTATAGAAAATTCATAAGGGGGCATCGAATGTTATATTTCAGCTCAAGCTAGTTAAATATTTGGTATATTTTTCGCAGGTACAGAATTATTGATTTCATCTATATTTACCGGGTTCTTCTACTGCGCACACTTGCGTACCTATTATTAAGCATTGTGTTAAATGTGTGTATACATTGTCTTAACTGCGCACAATACTCTCCCGGTGTTGTGATGACGTAACACAACCAGCCAGGATGCGCAGCTGAGGTGCGCACAAACATAACTTATGAACGCCCTTAAGTACTATGTTGATGCATAATATAATGATCGTCCTAACTATATTGTTATGAATAAAAGTATCATATTTATCAGTTCCCTGTTCTACCACGTAGAGTTTAAAAACACAAATCAAACACGAAACGAAGAAAAAGTAATTACACGGGAGGAGTAGACCTATTCTAAAATCGTTTAACTGTTCTTAATTACACTATGAACACGATGACAAAGAAAGCGGACAAAATCAGCTCCTCATTGTACCCTCCAGAATTGTTCTGGTAGACAAAAGAACATCCCTTCATTGCTATTATGTAAAATAAGTAGAACAGGTGAATATGCATGTGCCACCTGTTCTACATATATAGTGTAATTAAGGACATCCCTTCATTGCTATTATGTAAAATAAGTAGAACAGGTGAATATGCATGTGACACCTGTTCTACATATTTTTACATAATAGCAATGAAGGGATGTTCTATTGTCTACCAGAGCAAGCGTGGAAGGTACAATGAGGAGCTGTATATTTTGTCCGCTTCTTTGTTCGCCATGTTCATTGTGTTATGAGCCATTCGGGTAGGCCTATGTATTAAACATCTGAGGCGGGGCCACGGTGGGGGCTGAAGCCCACTCCCCCAAGAATATTTTAAAAAATCTGCATTCGAGCACCGCCATCTCATTTCTGGGCAGTGAAATGGTCTTTGTAATTTTTATATCTCAGATGATCTAAATTAGCACATTTTGATGACGAAATTAGATTTTCACGATTCTAAAGTGTCAATTTTTTGATCGCAAGCTTCGCTCACTCACTAAATCGAAAGGTTAGAAAGCTAATATACACATGTATTCTGGCAATTGAGACGTGAGCCCCATCCGTCTTTATATTTATGTGTAATACTCAGTGGCCCGCTATATACGTAATTTAAAATATTTCTGCCCCCCCCCCCCGACAAAATAATTCAGAACCTAGGGCTTAAAGGGTTCAAAATTTGAAAAAAATAAAGATGTAATTGCTTTGTTCGCTATATCATGTAACTTTCATTATGACTCCTAAATATTGCGCCCCCAATTTGCAAAGGTTCAACTTTTGAAAGAAATCTCAACTGTAGGTAGCCTTGCTGCATTTCTCGACTCTTTCTCTATATAGGGGTTTTCGTTAGTTTTGCTCCTGATTGTAGAAGTGAGTGAATAGAAACCGTTTATCAATGTATAAAATTCGACTTCTCTACCGCTCAATGCGGTGGTCAACTGCAAAATTTCCTGCCGGTAAAATGCACAAGAAATTCCAGTTTTTAGAGTTAAAAATTGAAAAATTTGCTGCTGTCGGTCGCTTTGCTCCCTCGCTAAAGTAGAAAAGTTTGGGCACGGGGGGGGGGGGGCGTAACTTCATTTTTTGGTGCTCCCTCGCTGGTCGGCATCCCCCCCCCCCCCCCACTCGTGAACACGGATCGACACCCCTAGTACAGACCATTTTCTTGTCATTATTCAACATAGTTCTGCCATAGGAGTGCATTCCTAACGTGTAATTTGCCCAGGAGCTAGCATGTTTTCTTTTATTTCATCATAAACTGACTATTATATATAATTCTTTTGTAGCTAGTGTACAAAATGATGATGTTTTCAAATTTTGCTGAAATAGAAATACATATAGTATTGATCTTATGTAATAAAGTGTAGCAATTGTCTTTAATTTACTCATGTACATGTATATCACAACTCCAAGAAATATACATCTCAAAAGGCTTAGGGTAATAATGTTCATAATATATTATGCCATCTTGTCAATTTGGTTTTTGGTGACTGATCCATGGATAACGTTGGAGTCAGTGTGTGCATACGGTTTTTTTTCAAATCATCAAGTTCTGCAAGTGTTATCCTCATGGCCTATATATGTTTATCATTGAATTTGAATGAGTGGGGTTTTTTGTACCCCCTCCCTAACTTTTCATTTGTTCCTGTTGTGAAAGTTCCCAACACTAGCTTTATAAACTAGCAAAATAAGCGGCATCTGAAAATCTTCCCGTGGATATTTTTTAATTAATCCAAAGAGGTTCTTTTCTATGGCTTTCAATAAAAACATCATTCAGTAAGCCTGTGTTCTAAAGTAAATATTTGCCTTTAACTCTTCCTTTTTAACAAAATAAGGGCCAAGAAGAGCCAAACCTCGAATAGGGTGTACAATACTTTGCAATATCTAAAAAATCCATGTTAAGGATCTAAAAATCTGAAAATTGTCGCAGGTTTCCCTGAAGGGTATCAAATATCTTCCACTAAAATCCTCGTTTAGGGCGCTTTTCAGAAAGTCACGGACGCGGATGCCGTACAGGCCTCAATGAGGCGTAGGGATCTGCAAAATTTAGAGAGATTGTTCTCCTTACAATACTGAGTAATCAAAGCAAAGTATTTTCAAGATATTTTGAACAGGCTGGCAATTTTCCACGTGATTATCAGCTAATGTATATATTTCCTTTCATTCTCCTAATAATATAATGCGCTGCACAATTAATAGCGCATGCGCACAGCGATTTTGAGGATCCAGATTTTGATGAACTCAGCTAGCTGCCGGCCGACTGTTTGTCCATTTTCTCAGAAGAAATCGCCTTTAATAAATAATAATAATATGGGTGTCACTGTTGAGACTACTCGACCTGGGGATGGTAAGAAAATTTGATGTAAATCTACAGTTCTGGGCCAATTCTGTAAGGGTAAATAAAGATGAGCGCTAGTCATGAGGTTGATTTGAATGTTTCCAATTCCAGGCAGTACTGCAGTCTGAGTGCAGAGTAGTAGAGTCTATTGGCGGCACATAAATGGTCATAGCGTGGGCTAACTTCACGCTCGCGCTGCATGCTGGAGTGCAGCTAGTGCAGGAGCCAAGCCCAAGGCAAGCGCCTCGATCGGGATCGGGATCGGGACCCGGGGGGGGGGGGGGGGGGCACTCAACCTGTTTTTGGATGTGGGTGTGCCGCTGCCAATCTCAAAACAGGGGGCTAAGGAGCTAAATGGTTAATTGAGGAAGCTCATTTTTGAGGTCTAAGGAGCTAAATGGTTAATCGAGGAAGCTCATTTTTGAGGGTCTAAGGAGCGAAAGGGCTCATGGGCAGAGCTAATTTTAGCTGCTCGCGATCTCACTACTCTGGTACACATACGGTGTATGAGCTGAGTCAGCGGTCGCAGCGCTGTTTCTAACGCTGTACATGCCGCGCCACTGCACTGACTCGATGTCGCATGCAGATTGATCTCGCCGAGTCGCCGCTAGCACTAGTAATACCGCGTTCAGTTAGGGGCACTAGGCCGCCCAGCTCCCCCGCTGCGCTGGCCTGGGAGGCTAGGGAGCGACCGTTCCCGGACAATGGGCTGTGCGCATTGTTTTCTCATATTCTAGCGAGCGAGTCGGAAGCCAATCGAGGTGCGGTTAGTGAAAATCTGAAAATCGCATATCATGGGAGCGACCCGAGAAGGTTGAAAATGGGGGACGTCACAGCGGCACATACATGTGTGACATATATATGTGAGTGCCCCCCCCCGGGATCGGATAGCATGATGGGGAACCCTACATGTATGTCTGCGCACCTAAAGTTTTGACATGAAATGAACAAAATTGTCTTTAATATTCCCCTATTAAAGCTTAATTTCATGGCATTATGATCGTGGTTAGGCTAAGGAAACCAACATTCACTCCGCACAGAAGGCAGCGCTTCATTGCGTTACACGCATTGCCATGCATTGCCATATTATTATTGGTTATCTCATTCCCGTCCTAGGCTAGAGTGACTAGACTCTGCACTTATTTTTGCGTGCTTACGAACGAGTGGTTTCCTCAACCACGATATAGGCCTAGCCAATTTCATATTATTCCTGATATTCTAAAGTAGGCACGCTCACATATTTTGAAAATCTAGTAAAACTTACCTTAAATTGAAAAGATTTTGTGGTCACCCATGGTCACAGAACATGAAAATGTATTGATCTAGACGTAAAATTTAATATAACTATAGCAGGCCTAGTTATGATTTTTTATATGCGACAACCTCGCCAATGGCAGTCAGGGCAATTTCGTCGTCATTTTTGATGTCCGAGAGATCAGCTGATCAGTGCGCATGCGCGTGTTGCATTCGGTTCAAATTCGTCAATATACGGGACTACACATTGCAATGTAGAAAAATGCCCTCGCAGGCGCTCCAAATCTGCCCGCGCGAACTCCGCTGTATATGCGTGCAATGTTGGAAAATTCCCCGCGAAACTGGCTAACAAGGGTTTTTTTCGAGCCGTCTTGGCAGTTAGTGGCAGAAAGAACCGTCACGAATTTGGTATCAAATCAATCCTTACAATTTAAATTTTATAGTAGAATATGTACTTTTGATGTAATGTGTCTGATACTTCAATTGAATTCACGAAATCGGACAAATTGAAGCAAAAGTGGTACTTATAGACATATTCAGACGCAATTTTCGTATGGATTATGATGTCGTCGTCGCGAAAAATACTTGCATGTAAAGCTGAAGTCGCAAGGAAAATGACGTCATATTTCTTTTAACCATTGATTTATATACTACCCCTAGAATGGGAACTTTGAAGGGGGTGTGCATGATAGCGAATGGACAGGTGACCGATCTAGCGTGTCGCAACTTTTGTACAGCAGAAATGAACACGGAGAATGCGCCCTCTCGTGTTGGATGAGCGTGCCTATCTAAAGAGGGCCAAAGTCGTTATTATGCCCAGCCGCCATTAAATCCGCCTGAACAAGTGAATAATTAGTCAAGTGTCTTGGTTTTCATTGTTGAAATTCAGTTATTTATAACGGAATAAACGCTATCGTTATCGATTCATAACTGAAAAAATTATCAGCAAGAAAGAGCGGGATTCGAACCCGGGACCTTAAACGCGAGTGCAGTGTAGAAAGAGGATACTCTGACAGTCTGACCAGACGCCTTTACCACTAGACCACAAGCAATTGACAGCGAATCTGATCTTGCTGCACTATATACCTCCGCTCCATGTAAATCCTCTAAGGAGCTAATAATATTAAAGTAGTGTATTACAGTAATTGACTGTTTTAATTGACTAAAATAATCTTATGTTTTGGTTTGATTTGGTAAATGTTAAGGTGTATTTCTTGCACCAAGATCAAAGCTAGCAAATTTGATCTGAATTATTTAGAAAATACACAATTTACATTCAAGTCATAAAAGAATCACACTGGAACCAAAGCTTGTTTTAAAACTCAAATGGTGTACGCGCACATATGCAGTTCTAATTTTAGATGCTCCTGATCTCACTACTCTGGTACACATGCGGTGCATGTGCTGAGCTGAGTCGGCGGTCACAGCGCTGTTTTTAACACTGTACATGCCACTGCACTGAATTCAGTGGTATGCACTAAAATCCATGTCACATGCAGATTGATCTCGCTGAGCTTTCCGCTAGCACTAGGGGGCACTAGGCCGCCCAGCTCTCCCCGCTGCGCTGGCCTGGGAGGTTAGGGAGAGACCGTTCCCGGACAATGGGCTGTGCGCATTGTTTTCTTATACATGTATCTAGGGAACGGGTCGGAAGCCAATCGAGGTGCGGTTAGTGAAAATCGCATTAATGGAAGCGGCCCGAGAAGGTTGAAAATGGGGGACATCACAGCGGCACATACATGTGTGACAATATATATACGAGTGCCCCCCCCCCCCCCCCCCCCCCCCCCCCCCGGGTTTGAATGAGAAATTTGTGGGATTTGAAGCTTTAGGACCCCTGACTAGCCTGGAAGGCTCTTTGAATAGTACAAATTTACTAATGATTTTCTAAACCTTTGCCGCTTTGCTCCCTCACATACATGTAGCGTTGCTTCAGGGTCTTGTAATTTCACGCCCCAATATACAAATACAGGTAAAGTATGCTATAATTTAGAAATGGCTCTTTAAAGGGTTCAAAATTTAAAAAAAGAGGATAAAGGAACTGTACTTCTCATTGCTTTGCTCCCTAATATCATATAGGATAAAGCTGATATAGCACTTGCAAAAGTTGAAAGAAATCTTAACTTTCATTTGCCTTACTAAATTCATCAACAAGAACTCTACTGGGTTTTCATGAATTTGACACCCCATTTGACAAAACCGTTTTATCAATGTTCATAATTTGAAACTTTATAACGCTTGATTTCAGTGCTCCTTTGCGAATTTTCTAAGGTAAAGTGCATAGAAATTGCAATTTTGAGGATTAAAAATATAAAACGTGTATTCCTCGGTTACCTCACCAGTCATTTCGATGGCGTGGGTTCGCATCCCACTGCTGCCACCACACCAGACTAATTAAAGTAAAAGGCAATTACCAGACAGAGTATAAGGCTGAGATTGGTGTTTATTGATCGCCGCCGCCAAGAGGCTGATCACCGGGAGATATCGATCACACAATTTACAACTGGATAACATCAGTAACAATCACAATATAATGGCGCTGCTCTCTCACTTGTCACTACATATATTTTTTAATTTTTAATTTATTAAAAAAAAAAAAACATTTGGGGGGGGGGGAGGGTGCAATTTCATTGTTTGCTCGGAGCTCCATAATCCCAAGATGCACTAGTCACTATGCAACCTTGAATGAGACTTCACATTCACTATCTTGTCTAAATTTGTGAATTGAGCCTAACAGAAAACTTAACTGGAGGAAAATGGCATGAGCTTGAGAGCAATGACATATCTCCTGTTAAATTCATAATAAAATACATGTACACTACAGTGCCTTGCATGACTTACATGTATTACCCAAATGGAAGCTCCCAATCAAGCTTTGTTTAAGATAAAATCCATATTTTAGGGCAGAGCAATATAGAAAATAAAAATGAAATCCCTCATTGTATTAGCTAGCTCACTTCACTTGCTAACAAATATACATGTACCAGTTACTTACATGTATGTCCAGGAAGATAACAATACATACTGTACAAACAGTAGGTCACGAAAAGGGAGGTTATGAAAATTAATATTTTTTTTCACCAGGTCTTTGTACATGTAGGTGGCCCCATTTCAAAAAGGTGTTTTTTTGCAATTGCTTTTTGCTTTTTTCTTGGGGGGGGGGGGGGGGGGGGGGGGGCACTCGACCTCTTTTAGGATGTGGGTGTGCCTCTGCCAATCTCAAAACAGGGGGCTAAGAAGCTAAATGGTTAATTGAGGGAGCTCATTTTTGAGGGTCTAAGGAGCAAAAGGGCTTATGGGCAGAGCTAATTTTAGCTGCTCCCGATCTCACTACTCTGGTACACATGGGGTGCATGTGCTGAGCTGAGTCAGCGGTCGCAGCGCTGTTTTTAACACTGTACATGCCACTGCACTGAATTCAGTGGTATGCACCAAACTCGATGTCGCATGCAGATTGATCTCGCTAAGCCGCCGCTAGCACTAGGGGGCACTAGGCCACCTAGACAAAAATAACTGTCTGTTATGGGGAAATCTTGAATATTTCTGACATTTCTCAACCTTCCCCATAGACATACGGTACACCCGTATATCACCAACAAGGTGTCCGAACAGCCGACCTAAGCCTTAGGTCGGAATTAGTTTTTCACTATTTTAGAAAAAGATCTAGATAGTACTTAGTAGATGTATTTTAATACTGAACTTAGAAAGGTCTAGACCATATTTACACGTACCTAAGATCTATATAATTAAAAGTTTAAAAAATAAATTAGATAAGGTAATAATTAGAAATAGAATGGACTTACCGAGCAGCCGGCTACGACTCTATGAGTACGAGTTCGCTACCATGTTTGCTGCGTACGCTCCGGTTATCGTTCGCGTTATGTACTATATACTGCACGGGTACGCCACTGAATACATGCTACACACACAAACACACAGACAAATAATAAAATGACGATCCGAGAACCACTTCCGGTTCCGGATATGACCGTCCACACACTACGCGATATGTGAGCATTCAGTCTCTATGTACGGAGGTCTAGTGGAGCCAGACGAAGTCTCAGCGGAACAGCCGACGATACAGAGAGACTGAAGCTTTTGGTCTATAGGCCGCCCAGTTCCCCCCGCTGCCCTAGCCTGGGAGGCTAGGGAGCGACCGTTCCCGGACAATGGGCTGTGCGCATTGTTTTCTCATATCTAGGGAGCGAGTCGGAAGCCAATCGAGGTGCGGTTTATTAGTGAAAATCGCATATCATGTGAGCGGCCCGAGAAGGTTGAAAATCGGGAAGTCACAGCGGCACATACATGTGTGAAATTATGAGTGCCCCCCCGGAAATGTCCCCCCCCCCCCCCCCACAAAAAATGTTCAGGCACTCCTGCTGTCATTTGATTCTTGAAGGCAGTGCCTACTTTCTTTTTGTCGGTGTGCACTTGTGTTCACCGGCGACCGTGGGACACTAATATGAAAACACACCTTCGAACCGAGGACACACACGAGACCGAGGACCGTCCTCGTTTTGATTTACAGTTTGTTGGCTTTATTTTTAGCTTCTAACTATGCTGTTGACCTTACGAGCATAAATGCGCAGAGTCCACGTTTGGGCGGTAGTAAAAATTTTCGTGTGTAAATTTTTTATTTTAATTTTTTTTTTTGTGGGGGGGGGCTTACGCACTCTATCCAACAGACGGGCACGCCCGGAAATTGAACGGGATTTATTTTTAGTCTTCCAGGATTATTCTCTTCAAAAACAATTGAAAAATAACTGTGAATAGTTAATTATGAATAAGTCCACGGTTGGGTAATGTTGACACACAGTCCTCATTTTCCGGTGGAAACACGTAGGTGTGTGTGTGTGTGTGTGTGTGTGTGGATGAACCTCCTTCTTTGTATGCTCCATTTTCTCCTACTTTTTTATTAATGCCTTGGTCGTGGCCGTAGCCTTGAGGTTTCAAGCCTTGGCCTTTAAATAGCCTTGGCCTTTAGGCCTTGACTACAACACTGATGCTACCAAACCATTTAGTTGCTGATAATTTTCTTTTCACAGAACTTTATGAGGGGGAATTAAGATATCAACTCAAGTGCCACCTTCTGTCTTCATAACTTGGTTAATTACTTTAGTTAAAACTAATTAGGCCCAAACTTGCATGAAGTTACATATATGATTTTAGAATCGAGGCCAATTTGATTAATATTACCCTGAAGTTGTTTAATTTGAATTTTCCATGATAAAGTGAATACAACTTACCTCATTCACATTTAGTGATTTTGCTCCTCCTAGGCCCTGTTTCATAAAACTTGCCATCAATGACAAGTTGCAATAACTGTTATAAGCTACTGAAATCCTTGCATCTGATTGGCTGAGAGCAAATTTGTGTGTAAAAATCACCGACAAGGCACCTTGCATAGTTCATTAATCAAAGGTTAATTATTAAACAAAATGCAAATTTTATTTTTATACCAAAGTCAACAAACTAAGTGAAGTATTTAATGAGAAAATTACAGAAATGGGTGCAAAACTCGCGTGCAAATGTAACAAATCCACCTACATGAACATGTACATGTACCAAAGATAGTTTTGTTTCACGTGGAGGACAATGAAAGCCCATTCCATGATTACTGAAAGGAAAAGGAAAAGGGCCTTCCCCTTTGCAGGCTAATTGATTGGTATGCAGTAAGATGTGAACAGCGAATATTGCTTACCTCATTTAATGATGCCGTACATATAATGTACATAGAGCTCTATCGTTTTCTTATTCCTTGTCCGCTTTCTTTCAAACTTTCATCAAGCTGTTTTTCTTATTTTTTTGCTTTCACACAAATCATCTTATTACCAAGGTTGAATTGCCCTTTTAATTAAAAACGAATTTTTCACTTGTACCAAGATTCAACCTTCTGTTTGAGCAGTTTACTATCTCATGGCTGAATGGACCTTAATTCATAATCGGTCATTTTGCTCACCCTTTGTTTTGCTCATCTTTATGTTAACAGGTAAAAAATTTCCCAAGACAGGGCAGACTGTTCAAGTTCACTACACTGGTAAGTTAGAAGTATAACTCTTCTCTCTCTCTTTCCAAGGTTATGGTAATGAATTGTGCTTTTCAATTTACATGTACACTGTACATGTATATACATGTAGTACAGAGATTGTTCTTAGGCTAAATAAATGATATTCTATTTATTAGCTGAATTAGTGACTTCTTATTATAAATGCAAGTTGGCAGGCTGTGTTTATGCCTCCGCCCACCGTAGGTGGTGCCGGAGGCATTATGTTTTCGGGTCGTCCGTCCGTCCGTCCGTCCCCTTTTCGTTCTCGCGATAACTTCAAAACAGTTTGGCGGATCAGTTTGTAACTTGGCCCATGTATGCATATGGGAGGGACGATGAACTGATTAGATTTTGGGGTCTCAAGGTCAAAAGTTAAAGGTCATAGAGGTCATTATATACATAAAAATGGTCCGTTCTCGCGATAACTTCAAAACCGTTTGGCGGATCAGTTTGTAACTTGGCCCATGTATGCATATGGGAGTTACGATGAACTGATTAGATTTTGGGGTCTCAAGGTCAAAGGTCAAAGGTCATAGAGGTCATTATATACATAAACATGGTTCGTTCTTGTGATAACTTAGGAACTGTTTGGCGGATCAACTTCTAACTTGGCCCATGTATTCTTATGGGAGGGACGATGAACTGATTAGATTTTGGGGTCTCAAGGTCAGAGGTCAAAGGTCAGAGGTGTCATTATGTACATAAAAATGGTTTGTTCTTGCAGTAACTTCAGTTGTTCTGTCTCCTGTGCTTTTGAAGTGAAAAGATTTGTAAGTTTGATGGATCAATCCTTTTTAAAGTGTATATATGTATGCCATACATTGCCAATCTAGTGATGGCGGAGGCATAAATTCCGACCGCGCGTGGTCGGAGATTCATCTAGTTTCTTTCTTTTTCCTTCTACACTTCTTGAGCAAAATCTGGACAAAAATACTTTTTTAATGAAATTTCATTCATTAATTTTCCGTTAGAAATGACCAACTCCACACAAAGTACATTTAACCTTGCGTAACTCGAAGTCGCATTACGAGTCAAATAATTTTTTTTGACCAAACTATGCAATACATGAGGTATTTATATTTCCTAAGTCAAATTTTGCATAAGTATATTTTTTCTGGTCCCAACAGATTCAACTTATAAATGCCAAGTTAACTGTAGTTTGAATTTGTCACTGTTTGTAATTCAGAAATTTTAATGCTTTTTCTTCCTCTTCACATCTTTGGCACCTGATCAACAGGTGTACTTTATTTGTGTATGCCCAATACTTAAGCACTGGGATTGAAAAGTTTTATTTACATTGAAATTTAAATTAAAAATCTTAAAAATACATTGTATGAAGTTACATACTACAGTCAACCTTGCTCAAGTCAGCGTCGTATGTGTTGAATAGTCGCTCAAGTCGATGAAAATAAAAAGTCCCAATTTATCCTCATAGACTTAGTGTGTTAATCCTTTGTACAAGTCGATTTTTGTAGGTCGAATACTCGCCTAAATCAAATTTTCAGACCAAGTCAATGAAAAAACATGTAATTTACACCGCTCCAGTCGAACTAGACAGCGATGTGAAATCAATCATTGTCGAAACTGCCACACCCTGATTTTGTTTACAAAAATTCCCTGACTTGCTGTCGCGATCTCCGGGCCCACTCTCGCGCATTCTCTCGTGTTCTCATGTGAAGAACAAAATGTCACGTGTTAAGTCATGTTTGCACGGCCGGCTGGCCGGACGGACGCTGTACCTGCATGTGCATGCAGTTTTATTGCCTTTACGGCCATGTGCATACAATGTAAATGGATGTAAAAGGGAGGATTTAATACATTGGAATTAATCACTGGACGTGTCTGGTTTTATTCCTTACTATCTAACTTGTAACAGGAGTGTGAAGTAATATACTAGGTACATGAAATGCACAATACATGTATGTTCTTATTTTCTCGATGTCGGCACGATATAAATCATGGTACATTATGTGATGAGAACTCCCAATCGAAGTACCGCCGGGCCGCCGGCCACAGTCCGCACCGTGGCGTCCGTGTGTTATGTATACATACATGTGTACATGTGTATGTCGGATTTTCTTTGACTTCCGCACAAGTCGAAAATCAAGTCGACGAAAATCAGTCCCGTCGTGATCGACTTGGTGAGGTTGACTGTATATGATAATATCATAGGCAATGATTTTTATACATTAATTATTGCTATTTATTATATTCTTGTTCATGTGTAAATGAAAAAAAAAGGAATAGGACACTCTCAAGTTGTTTTTGTCACCTTTACAAGAACTCATCACTCTTTAAACAAAGACTCGTTTTAACACCATGATCGTAGGGACTCTGACGAATGGGAATAAGTTTGACTCCTCCAGAGATCGAGGCAAACCATTCGAGTTCCAGATTGGGAAAGGCCAGGTCATCAGGGGATGGGACGAAGGAGTAGCTCAGGTTAGAAATAAGTTTCTTTTTAAATTGTTGTTTATAAGTGAGTTGTAATGATTGTAATTTTTATCATGTTCCTAGTACATGTATGACACTCTTGTCATAATAAGTCATTTTTGCTTTCTTTGTTTCTCAGAATGAAATTTCCTGGATTGTTGCCAAGAATGCATGCACCACATATTGTCCTTTAATGTACTTTGCTATAACCCTTACAGGACAGGAATTATTTAAGGAGTAAATTGATCACATTTTAGTTCTTTAAATTGGCAACAATGATAATTTTCTTTTAGTGCTACATGGTTCTAGTTAATGAGGTTTAATGAGGTGTAAAACGATATTTACAATTTAAGGATTCTAAAGCTTATTCTCTTTTTTAAAGTTCCCGGCTTAAAAGGCAGTATGGTCATGCAACAAAAATGGAAACGAGTGTGCAGAAATTTTTGCTCTTTTACTCATATGCATCTGGTGTATTTACAAATGTAGATCTCTGAATCAAAAGTTATTGAGCCAAACAACAAAATGTGGTCAGTTGTCTCGAAAGTGATAAGAGGACCTCTGTTTTGTAATGCTTTTCTTTGTCCTACAGTGGTGATGATTTGCTCATTGTAATGGAAACATGATCATAAAAACTGTACAAAGTAATGAGCTGGATGGACACCATCAAAAATTTTGAATCAGGAGTATTCTGGTTGCCTTCCTATTATGAAACCCTATTATCATTTGATTTGTATTTACAAGGAATTGTAACTCAGTTAATGAATGATTGTCTGAAATCTGGACCGCAGATATCGAAGCTGTCATAGTTTATACCTTTGTGGATGTGTCACCTGTAGAACTATTTCATAATGAATAATTTTCCTTTCTATTTCTTTGCAGATGAGCGTTGGACAGAGAGCTAACCTGACATGCTCTCCTGATTATGCCTATGGAGCTAGGGGCCACCCACCAGTATATCCTTTTCGACACTCATCACAGAACACGATCGCAAAGACTTAACTAAAAAACAACCTATAAAAGGGAACTTCAATAGCATTGTCCATCACCTTTTCACCATTACAGTGATGTATTGGGCTGTACATAATCTAATCATTTTGGACATAGTATACATGTACTTGAACTGGCCCTTGAGCTGATTTTTGTTTTAAAGTCTTTGCGATCTTGTTAAAGGAACCTGTTTCCTTTTGCCTTGTTTACTCATTATGCTGTAAAGAAAGCTTCAATTTTTTTTTCTTTATTAAATCACTGCTTCACATGTATATTACTCACAGATACATGTGAATAGAGGCACCTTCACTTTAGTCTGCACTCTACATTTAAAAGGAAAAAAAAATCAGTTTACCACGCATGTGCAAACGATGCGTTATATTGCCTTCATTTCAGTATACCAGTTTCTGATGTAATCAAGTTATGTTTTTCTTTGTCAACAAAAGTTGCTCTTTCAAACTTGAACAAAACTTTCTGTGAACTTGCCCAACAATGCTACAGTTAATAATGGGTTCAAATGCTACACATATCATGTGAATTAAATATCTTCATCACCAAGTGTTCATGGAAGATGCATGCAGGTACTTGTTCTTTTAACATTTTACAAGTAAATGAGATGGATGTTACTTTTCCCTTGCTTATCATTTACGAAATTGATATCAGTACAAATCCTGTAAGCAGCAAAAACATTCTGGATATCATCCATTTGGAATTCATTGGAGCTTGTATTTTAATTTTTTTTTGCCACCTGGGTCACATTTGCAATGGGATTATGCACTGTATATTTTCTGGGTTGTGCACATAAGATTCCATTTTCTTGTTTATGATGGAGTAGATCTATTTTATAGAGGGTGTGTGTAAACACATTTTCAATGATATATCCAGGACACAGATATGATTACATGATATATATTTTTGAAATTTTTAGTACGATCAAAAGGGAGTAGTGCTTGCAAGTTGAGTTAGCTAAGCGAATGAGGGTGGCGCGAAAGACATGTCTGGAACGCAAAATGCAAAATTGTTGGTGATAGCGGTGAATAAAAATGTATTATGACATTTTTAATAATAGTTTTTGTAAAATTAAACCCAATCAAGGTAATAGAATTATTTTAACCTGCTCCGTGGTTTGATGATATGTTTCTAAATAAATTATATTTTTCAACATTATGCATTTTGTGTTCCAGACGCGTCTTTTCGCGCCCCTACATTTTGCTAAGCTACCTAAATCGCAGTTGCTAATCTGTTTTTGATCGGAGTAAAATTCCAAAACTTTGTATTCTTTATATGTTACGCAAACTCTCATTGATCTGTTTCTCTCATTGTTATGCTTACATGTTTGCCAGCATCATGTCAGTATGGACTTCGCCTTTTACCCCACTGAAAACTTATCTCTTTGATAAAATGTGTCCAATGTTTGTAAACATTGTACAATGTAAATTGCGTTGGGAGGGCCTATAGTGCTAAAATGCACAATTCAAGAGTGAATTATTATTATGATCATGAAAATTTTGTATGAACGTTTATTTTCCTTGACGGTTATTTCTACTATCCCACCCAACTCAACGCTCATCTTTGATGTGGAGCTTCTGGCTCTAAAGTAAGAAGAATAAGAAGACCGGCGATCACATGTTCATCTTCAAGAGTGTTGTTCTGTAGATTTAGTGTAGCTTTTCTTTTCATTTTAATTGTAATTCATAAAATTGTATTTGGGGTTGAACTAAATGTGGCAATCATTCTCTATTGAAACAAACAGACAAATGAAACTACTAATTGCTCAGTGAGTGGGTATCCGTTATTTTCAAGGAAGGTTAGAATATTATGAAAGAACAGGGTGTTTGTTTATTTGCCTGAGACAGGTGAACTTGACTTGAAATGTAAGGCAGGACAAATGAATCAGCAGCTGTCAGGTGAGAAAATCAAAATCATTTTTGAAAACTGATGTACATGTATACTGAAGCAAATAAATAACAATTTCAAAAGTCTATTGTAGGAATATTAATTGGCAATATATCATAGAAGAACATATATGACAAAACAACAAGTATAAAGTCATCTTGAAAGAACCAAGGTGAAGGAGCTTTCAACTGAAATCAAAGTTTCGGTATTAAGATGGAGAGAGAGCTTATTTTTAACGGGATTTAACCTACATGTAATTCCATATATTCTCCAAACCAATGCGGGCCATTAGCAATGCTGATAGTGACGTTTAAAGGGACACATCAGGGACATCATAGTCCATATTGGATGGCATGCTTTTCTATTATACACATGTAGACATTATCAAAACATTTGAATTACATTACATGGCTACTTATGTTAGCACATCATGAATGAACTCTGCAAGTTTATTTGTGTTTCAGGCTTCATGAGAAGAGTTTGTTGTCGGTTAAGACAATTAAATTCAGTGCATCAGTGACAATCAGTGCATGTACGTGTAATTCCGTCAGTGATATTCATACGTGTAATTACAGTTACTACACACTATGATACAATGCACAATGTACATACACAATTCATACGCATGTGTACAATGCACCTACATGTACATTTGCAGATGTATTCTTCATTTACATCTAATGTACATGAACATCAATATGTACCTGAAGAAGTTTATCTGTGCTATGTACTGATGTATTTTGTAGTACGGCAATAATCCTGAGGTGGTTTCATACAAAGGATAATGACATGAATATACGAGGACTCTACTTTTTCATTGTATGGCTTTGGACAGTAATTTCTAAATTTAGAATCAAAGCAGTTTTATCATCTGTAATAATAGGCCACACGTCTCCTTGTAGAAAGGAGCATGCATGACTGAATGTGTATACTAGTCGCGGATAAAAATGGATCTGGACCCCCTTGTGTTTTTAAGAAGGATCTACCCCATTTTTCTAAAACTCTTTTTCTCAATGTTATGTCTTTTCTATCTGATTTTTAGCAGTTCTGGTGACGTTTTAGGCATCAGACATTTCGCTGTACATTTTCTTTGCATTTTCTTTTATAATATCTTGAATCCATACCCACTCGATAGGACCATTTCAATCATTCTTTGATTTAAAGATTTTTTCTGGGAAGACAGACAATCGTTCAAAATTGTAATATGAATGAAATCATACCTCGTCAATTGTGAAATTATGTTCAAATCAATATTTGATATTTATGATTGTGGTGCCTTTGTATTTAATACAGAAGATCAGTTGCAATTACATTGCATTCCCCAAAATATTTATACCTCAATTATAGTTCTTCAAAATAATAGACTCATTGATATTGAAAATCAATGAAATATATCACAAATTCCAGAATCAAACCTGTACTGACACAATAACAAGCCCCTTTATCAGGCAATAGAGGTTGCACATTTGCCATGTCATATTATGTATTTTTAAGCACTTATCTTGATTTCTGCAGTTAAATATTTCGCAGATATGTTTTCAGCATTTCAATTTTAGTTTATTTTTGTTCTTGCTGTTGTCATATTTTCCCATTAGTATTACATGTTTCTGTGTAGCTCAACGTTGTACATCTAACTCTATGAGTATTGTATGTGTACTTTAAAGAAGTTACAGATCCTGTGCAATCTTCCCACTTTTAGAAATGTCCACTATGATAGTTACCTGGGCTTCTAACAATTTACATTGTATTTTCATTGAAAGATAACTTTCAATGAATATACCTGCGTATATTTTACCATAAGGTTCATTCTGTGTACTGTATAGATCACTACAGTGGTTTTACAACGTAAAATCTGAGATTGTGTGGAAACCTGAAATCCACAAGCAGAATAAGAACAGAGTCTGTAGTCTGCATATTATGCATTTCCATAGAAATCATGGATGAAAGCCAGGTTGAGGAAGGCCTCTCCCAATTTCCGGGCAATTGTAGTGGATAAAAAATGAAAAAAAATTAATTGAATATCAACTATGTGAAGAGGTAAGAAGAGCTTCAGTGAAAAAAATTGTACAGGTATGGGCATCTTGGTTTCAGTCAATTTTGGAGTTGTGTAATTATTTGAAAATGAATCAATATTTTGTCCAAAAAGCTAGAAGGTAAAACAAATTAGCAAGGACCATCAGGATCTGTAATTTCATCCTTCATTGCACAGAATTTTCTTTTTCTTAGTGCTCGTAAAATGGGCCGATCATGTTTGAGTACCGTTTTATATTCTTTGTGTATTTTTCAACAATAATCAAATAATCAAGACACAATAAATAATTGTCCAGTCATTACTGACAATGATGGCACAAGCATCATGAGTTCACTTCTCTCTATTGAATCAAGAGAGAGAGAGAGAGAGAGAGAGAGGGGGGGGGGGGGGGGGGGGGGGGGGGGGGGGGGGGGGTATAGAGAGATAGAGAGAAAGGGGTGGGCAGGAGAGAGAGTGCAAGTGTAAGTGAGAAAAAGAAAGCATGACAAGAAAACAATTACGGCCCAAAGTCGAAATTAATACATAAATAAGTAAAAGATTCATGTCGGATCGGTGGTCATGCAACCATGGCAGCCTCCTTCACCACCCCACCTACTTGTTTATGCACATTACTTTAATACGCTTTGGCGGAAAACTGTATTCAAACCTCGTACATGTACCGAATTCTGTAGAAAAGAACTACATGTATGTACAGCCCGTCCCCAAAAAGTTAAGTTGGAAAAAGTCTATACAATAACACAAAAGCCCTTTTTCTTTTTGCTTGTGCGGAGAAACACCAAAATACTGAGGACCTTTTTTGGGGGGACTGAAAAAGAGAGACAATAAAATTCTGAGGACCTTTTTTTGTTTTGCTTGTCATAGAATTTGGGAGGGAAAAGGCCTTTTTTTTGTGTGTGTGCCCGTGCCCCCCCCCCCCCCCCCCCTGTTTATTCAATCCTGGATCCGCCACTGGAAAGGGTGCAAAATTCAGACTTGACAAGAATCGGTATTTCTCCTGACTGGTATCAACATTACAAAGTTGAGAACCGTTTGAAATTGACAGTTGGAAAAAGTCTCCCAAAATAAAATATTTTTAAATATTTTCAGGAAAAGTTCATAAATATACCTGTTAGCTTAAGATCTCTTCTATCAAATAACACGAAAATATCTCACAATATTTTACGCTTGAGCAGTGACGTATCTAGGTATTCTGGCTCCCGGGGCAAAATATCAATCTGCACCCCCCCCCCCCCCAACTCAGATTAAGATTAATTTATAAATGATGGCACTACATGAAAATGAGTTTTGATGCACTGATAACCCGGGGTTGTTACCTCAAATTTGATGAATTATTGTATAAGCGAGGGAGCAACGCGACCAAGCGGCAGATTTTTTTTTTTTTTTTTCCTTTTCACTCCTCAAATTGAAATTATGTATTTTACCCTTAGGAAAAAAAAAATCAAGGGAATACAACGATCTAGCAATATATATATTTCTTTTAATTTTGAACTTTCCTATTTTGGGGGCGCAAAATGAATGAAACCCAATATATTTGAGGAATTTAGCAAGGCAATTGCAAGGCATATTTAGGATTTCTTTCAAAAAAATTAATGTTCTATACTTTGAAAGTGCTTTTCATGCACTTTTCTGGGACGCACCGTAGAGGGGGGGGGGGGGGGGGGGGGTGGCTGGGGGGGGGGGGGGGTGGCGGGGTGTTGTTTTTCTGTGTGCAAGTACATGTCTAAATTAAGTCAAGCTAAATACTACAAAATATTAATAATCATAACATAAGATATTTCAATATGTGTGTTATAAATTATTTGTAATGATTCAGGAAAAAGAAGGCAGATAAGAGAGTTTGTTGTTCAGCGCTCGAAGAAGAAGTTTTATTGGCGATAATTATTTTTTTCCCGCTGGCCCTCCAAAAGTCGCTCGGGGGGGGGGGGGGGGGGGTATCAGATCTTATGGCCCAGGTCGAAATTTCAATAGCCTACTGGACCATCAGAAACCATTGGTGTCAATTGGTTTCAAAAGGGAAAGTTGAATATTGGACCCACAGAAACCAACATAAAATATTTATTGGACCAACACCCACCCACAGAAAAATACTGATGGACCAACATAAAGATTCTATTGCACCGTGCAACATCCACCCACAGAACAAATGCTGATGGACCAACAGAAAACTTGTATAGGACCAAATTTCACCCACAGTAATATACTGATGGACCAACACAAAACTTATATTGGACCAACACCACCACCCCCCCCCCCCCCCCCCCCCCCCCCCACAGACAAATGCTCATGGACCAACAGGAGACGACTTCTAATAGAATACGAAGGAATATGATGTGTCTGTCAAGAAAAAGTCATGTGTCATACTCATAGAGTACCGAAGTGTGAAGTCATCAAATTTTGATTTTTGTATTTCAGTATTTTTATGACCATATTTAGGTAGAGCATGATGGAAAACGTTCACACGTCAAATTTGACATGAATCAGTTCATATACATGTACAATTATTTCTTGTATTACTACAACGAAGCCTAGAGCTTCATATCACCCGAAAGACGAGAATATTTTCATCCTACATAATTTGTCCTATTACGTGTATAGATATCCATCAACGCCTTTACTATATTACTGATTACATATATTATTTGGGATAATAAAGGCTCCCTCCTCTTTCTCCATCTTCTTACCTTCTATAACTTTATTTTCATCTTTATCTGTTGTAAATAGTGTAAAATTTCGAATTAGTTCATTTAATGTTAAGATTGGTTATTGAGTTTCTCTCTTTGTTTTTCTGTTTATTTTGTTTTAGTTTTAGTTTTGAATGATAATATATGTAATTCGTTAGTTTTGAATGTGAAGGTATGGCAACGTTTCAAGCCTTTTAAGCTTATATTGCTATACCTCTGTATGGTGCTCCATTATTCTATGTCTGTGTTGTGACCATAGTTATTTTACGATTCTGTCATTGTTATTTGTTTCTTTAAATATCTTCTCTTATGGATGTGACCGCTCCAAGGAGTTATTTCAGTGTACTATGTAATATGATGAACCATTCAGAAATAAATAAATAAATAAATAAATAAATAAATTAGCCCCATTGAAGTCAGTGTAAATTGGCCTGGTTCTTAACAGTTTAGAACCAGGCCAATTTAACACTGACTTCAATGGGGCTAAGGAGGTATTCATGCGGCCATATCTCGGGGGGGGGGGGGGGCACTCAGATATATGGGTGTACACATGCGTGTCCATGGGTTTTCAAAATACCCCTAAACGGTTTTATACTTGGATGAAAAAAGACCCCTAAAAGAGGATTTTTGCGCAGTTTTTCATCATCCAACCCCCCTAAACAGGTTTGACTTCGGCCAGCTTAGTCAAACGCACCCCTTTTTGTTGAAAATCAGCGTTTTTGGACCCCTTAACGTTCCACTTGAAAAAAAGGACCCCTTTTACGCGTTTTCTTGGACGCGCATATGTGTACACCCATATATCTGAGTGCCCCCCCCCCCCGGGAACCACGGGCGTAAATATGCAAGAATTTCACCTGGGGGTATACTATTCATGGAACCCCCCCCCCCCCCCCCCCAATGAAAAGAAGGAATGCACAGATCTACGCCAATGGACAAAAACCCTTAATTGGGAATATAGGCCCAACAATGCGAGGGAACAAATTTTCTTCGATATTTTCACATTGAAATTATGGCATTTCTTTTTTCCTTACTTCTAATCAAATGTGATAGGCCTATTTAAAGATCAAACATAATAGGTTTGGATAATTATTAGCTTTAAATTACTTCTCATTTATGTTATCCAAAAATATTGGGGCATGATAATACAGGCCATCCCCTTTTTGGGAGAGGGGGGGGGGGGGAATATAGGCCTACCCCCCCCCCCCATCCCCCGGAATCGACACGTACCCATGTCGCCCGTTGGCGTTGAAACAAATTTGACACTATCTTTTTAACCTGGCGAATAGCCATTCTTAACGATGTAACTTCGATGGAATTTAAGAATGTTAATAAAGAAACTAATTTAATATGCCAAATAAAGATCCTTGAAACCCGTTGGTCTCTTTGCCGGAATTGAATTGAATTTACCCCTCCCCTCCCCATTGCATAGATGGATTGCCAAGTTTCAAGTTTCAAGTTTCAAGTTTATTCAAAACCTTCAAAAACAAAGGTACATGAACTCATCAGAAATTACAGAATATATGTAAACAGCATAACATTTTTTCAGCATCAAAATGCTCAGGTTGATAACAAACAACAACAACAAAAATTGATAAAATATAAAAAAAGAGAAAAAAAAACAACCAGAATAAAACAATATATACATGTACATGGGAAGATGAATTTGCATAGTCTGTGTGATAAAAAGTATGAGTTTACACAAACTAATCAATTCCTTACCCCTTGCTTGGAGCAGCAATTTAAATTTGAGAGTGGACGGATTCTGATAATAATATATTTTGATTAACAATTTTCTCTTTTCTTTATAATAATCACATTCCAGTATATAGTGAAACTCGTCACCTATAGCATTCTTTTCACATTTTCGCACTTTCTTTGATCCAGGGGTATACTCATATATCAGCCAGAAAAAACAGGAAGTTTGCTGAGGTTTCAACATCTGAATCTAGTGTATGTAATTCCGAGGTTGGGGGACAAAATATTCAAATACTTTTCATAACAAAATTCATCCTTAAATAATCTATAATTTATACAACTACTTGAGTTATTAACATCGACCTTCCATTCTTGCCTCTTTTGGTCAGACACGGTTTGACTACAGTTTTTAGCCACGAAAAATTTATACCATCACACTGATTAAGCCAAATGTATCCAAAACCTAATTTATTTAGTGTTGACTCAATAAACTGCATCCAGTTACACTTTACTAATTCATCTTTATGCATAGCAAGCATAAGCTTATATACAATTGTAGACAATTTGGGACTGTCTTTTAAAACTATTTTACTCCAAAACGTAACAACCCTTGATTTTACAATACAAGACATAGGCAATCTTCCTAATTCTCCATAGACCATATTTGAATTAGTGCATCTTTTAACCTTTAAAATTATTTTGCAAAACTGAAGATGCAGTTTTTCAATAAGATTCAAGTTCGAAAAAGCCCAATTCACAACCATGAAGTATAATTGGAATTACCATAGCATCAAAAATTTTAAGTTGTGTGTCAATATCTAAACACATAGCCCTGCCCTTTTTTAAGATTTCGAACATTGCTCTACGTCCAATATCATACAGTCTTTTAATAGCTAGATTAAATGAACCATTACAATACCTAAGTAGGTATAGTTGAATACAACTTCTGAAGTTTGATCACCATAATAAATGACTGGTTTATTTTTAATCTTTCCTCTTGAAAAGACCATAACTTTTGTCTTTGCACTATTTATTTGAAGACCCCAAGTATCACAATATTCTTACATACCAGTCAAAGCACTCTGTAGCTGTTCCTTACTTTCAGCTAAAATTATAGTATCATCAGCATAAAGCAATACAAAAATATTCAAATACATAACAGTATCATCACTTTCTAACAAATTGTACACACTTTCTCTAAGATTAGGTAACCCATCATACTTCTTATACAAGAAAATTTCAAGGTCACTCAAAAAGATTGCAAACAGAAGAGGTGACAAATTTTCTCCTTGTCTTACACCAGCAAGACAATTAAAATAACTTGACTTGATCCCATTCAATTTAACACATGACTTTGCCTGTTTATACATATTAAAGACAATGTTAAATAGCTTACCATTTATTTTATTGCTTAAAAGCTTTTTCCATAGATTTACTCCATCCACACTTATCAAACGCTTTTCTATAATCGATAAAGGCACAAAATAGTGTTTTCCTTTGGCCTAAATAAAAATCTAGTAAAAGTTTGAATGTGAGTATGTGAGTATGTGATCTATTAAATGTTGGATAATCTTTACGAAATCCAGTTTGCTCTGGTCCAATGATGTTATAATCATTGACATATTTAGTAAGACGTTGATTAATGGCAGACGTAAACAACTTTCCAAAACAACTTAGAATAGTAATACCTCTATAATTATCTGCAATTTTCCTGTCACCTTTATTCTTATATAGTGGTATGATAATATCTTCCAGCCACTTCTGTGGTACAATACCAGTGTCCAGAATAATATTTAAAAACTTGACATTTAATTTTGAAAAAATATGAAACTGACTTTAAAAATTCATTTTTAATCATGATCTTCTCCGCATGCTTTATTATTCTTTAACTGTATAACACACTGCTGAATTTCATTCAGTGTAATAGGCAGACCACATCACTACAGTTCTTTAACTCTGACTCCTCTTCAGTAGATGAGTGGTCCCTCATTCAAGTTTCTAAAATGCTTCATGAAATGTTCTAGATTGGGAGACTCCACATCCCTTATGGGTTTACTCTTTAACATATTCAAAAAAACTTGTCGATCTGTAATTGACATACTCTTCAACTTTTTGTTAAAATTCCTAAAATACAATCTACGACTTTTCTTTAGCTTAATTTTATACAATTTACTTTCTAATTTAACTTCATGACTATCTTTTATGGATCTATTTTTTGCTACGTTTTTTGCAGCAAACAACCTTTATCTGTTGTTCACATATTAAACCAGGGTTTATTTTCTGCTTTCCTTTTAGATTTTCTACACGTATTTCTAACATGCTTTTGCTTAACCATTTTACACACATCAGCACTAGTACAAAACACTTCACCAATCATGTTCATTACTGTGTCAATATTATCTTGACAAATATCTGTATTTGACACATTTCAGTCTTCTCTTTTTTCTCTCTAGAATTTGTCTCATTGATGTCACCATGACTACCCATTCAATAAAAATAACAAATTAACATACCTATAGGCATAGTACCTTAATGTTGCTAGAAGTCAGACAGTGCGCGCAGTCAATCAATTTCGGACGTCGATGCGTTGATCGTATTAGAACTAGTGCGATGTTGCTCGACACACACTCCACTGACGCTTATAATGTAGCACAGTTCTTGTACTGTCTCTGTGTGTAGTTTGTTTGAAAAATCTTGACAATTCAGATATTTATTCAAGTTTGAAATTTATAAACATTTCTGGAGTGCTGATTTTCGATATTTATTAGCACGATACCGTAAGTCTTACCTCTCTGTAAAATTCACTTTTTTATGTCTAGCTTCAAAAAAGGGTTCAAATTCAGTGCATTTCCCAGGAGAATGATTCCTGGGCATGTATTTCTCCAATCATGCACAGAAAAATTATGTCTATATTTACAAAAAATGATCGCTAACTTCCCGCGGTATGCAAACAAGAAATCCGTCAGTAGTCAGACAGTCATTCCCACCTATTGATTTCTGTGTATGGTTGAACTTGAAGTTGTTGCATGCACTGACAGTTCATCATGTTGTTGTCAGTTAAGTTGCAGACGGGGAGGGTAGGTTTCTCAAACTCTTGTGTAAATGGATTACGCAGTTGGCAAGTTCGATCACAGAGATAATAATACATAGATATATATATATATTTTGTAATATGTGGTGGATATTCTGGGGGGGGGGGGTGTATTTTGGCAAAGGGGCCATGTGCCCCTGCAATGCCATGTGAAAAAATTAAAATCTCTACATTTTTTAAAAATCAGTTGTGAATAACTGGAAACGGGTGTGGGATCCTAAGTGGGCACGTTCCTCTCCTCTTTTTTTTAATGGTTGAGTCATTTTTTCTGTTTCTTGCTTGGGGGGGGGGGGGGGGGAGCTGAAACATAATCACACGTACTCATTAAAAAATGAAATAAATTAATGAAATAAAATAAATTAAAAAATTAAAAAATTAAATTAAATAATTTTTATTTAAATTAATATCTGGTGTGTGTGAAAAAAATTTCTACCATCCGCGACTCTATCATGTATACATGTAATTGGCTAATTTTTTTGTGTAGTATGTGGTCGAACCCTGAAGAGTGGCGTATCTCCAGTGGGGAGGGGCACGCGAAGAGGGCACATTTGCACCGTGCAAGTCAAAGTTATTATATTAACTAGAAAACAATAATAAAACTACATATTTGAATGCAAATGTGTACTCATATTCCCTAATTAATATTTGTTTACCCCTTAAACAAAATTTAAGAGCTCTGCCCCTCCCCCCCCCAAAAAAAAAAAAAATTAAAAAAATCTTGATTTGAAACAAGACTGACCCTCCAAATTAAGTTGCTGTCCAAGTTTGAATATTTTGATCATTAAAGATATCAAATTTTTTCTGTACACATTGAAATTCGATTTTTGTCTGAGTAATGTGTCAACACCCCCCCCCCCGCCCCATTGAGGGCCATTTTAAAGGGGAAGGGATGAGAAAAAAATTATGTTCAAAAGGAAGACAATTTTCTTTCATGTATGCTTATATCATTATTAGCCCTCATACAAGTATATTTTGTTCTTCTTTTTGTTTGTGAAAAGTAATAGCCTATAGTTGCGTAGTGTTGATTGAAAGCAGTTTAAACAAAGTGAATACACAAATAAATGATTTTTTAAAACATTTTTTAGGCCAAGTATGAAGTATGTCCATTTACAATGTTCAACTTAAAGCCAAACTATTCTTCCACGTATAATTTGATGATGAAATAAAAGTTATGATTAAGAGAAGAATATTTTTTTTTTTTTTTTTTTTTTTTTTTTTTTTTTGTTTTGTTTTGTTTTGGTTTTTTTTTTTTTTTTTGGGGGGGGGGGGGTTAATGTCAATAATGTAATACTTTGAAGTGTTGTTGTTTTTTCTTCAATAAATAAACTGCAGCCATGAAACCATTAATGACTATAATTGTTTAATACCTAATGAAGATGACTCACTTTAATTTGAATTCACAGAAGGCCTCATAAAATGGACCTTGCAGTTGAGCAAAGGCATGCATTCCCTCCTGTCGTCAATATTTAGTGAGACAATCCTTACCTTGCCAGTCCACTCTAAGAAGCTACAAGTGCAGACCTCAGCTGGCCAGCAAGGTCATCTTTGGAAGCTCCAAATCATTGTGTTTTAGTTTATTTTATTTTCCAAGATATTCACTTCATATATGAAAAAATTGCATAATTAATGAAGATGATACAAATTTTATGATACATTTGAAGAATCAAAATCATGAGTTTAAACTAAATTCGAAGTCTTACCCCCCCCCCCCCCCCCCCTCACACACACACAAGAGAGAGAGATGACGCTGACTCACTGATCCATATCTGAAAGAAAGTGATCATTCCTATTTCATTTGACATATAAAACTCAATCTTTTTATCTCAGAGTGTACAAGTTTTGTTCTATATTTCTATAACAGTGAAAATACATGTACTAAAATATTACATTTTATTGCAATAATTCTGGATTTTCACGAGATAAAGAGAGAGAGAAATAGAGAAAGAAAGAAAGAGAAAACAGACAGACAGTGGCTTCACAGTTTGTGTGTACATCAATGGACACTTTTTGATGAATGAATGGCAGAAGATTTGAATAGATTTGGCTTCAAAAAGACTGAAGTAGTAACCTCTTCTTTGGTATTAATAATACATGTATCCTACATTTAAGTTGAACGAACTTCTGAAACTTTCAGATTTTCTACAACACTCACATTTTGGGTCACTTTGGAAGTCGGTCAACTGAAATCTCCCCTTTTTTATTACTAATATGAAAATTATTAATAGCATAGTAAGTAGGTTCATATTTGGTATTAAACTTGCAGAATAATTGTGTAAAATAATTAGCATTTAATGGTGCTATAATAGCCTAAATAGATAAAATGATATCAATTCGGAGTGAGAAAAAAAGTACTGTATGACTGGATAATAACGAAATATTGGAAGTGTGAGGTTCCATTCCTTGACTGGGCCTGAGAAGGAATTCACAAAAAAAAAAATACTTAAACATTTTCTTAAAGCCTTTGCTTATTTCTCCATCCTATCTTTCATGCAGGTTGCTCTTTTTTTCTGTTGACGATAGGTTTCAGTTTTTCTCACTTTCTCTGCTGACTGGAAAACAAGAACACAAAGTGATATATTAATTTTAAAAAATAATGCCCTTTCCTGGTGAGCCTAGGAATAGATTTATAATATTTGATTCATATTTCTCATTTTCTCTTACATATACTAATCAGGTTGATACTAATATTTCCACATTTTAGTGTAATGATGTAAACTATTGATAGATGGGATAAAAAGGAGGAAGAGGTAGAAATATATATTTGATGATATTTTATAACTCATCAATAAGATAGAACTATCAAAGTATACATCAAGTGATTTTCAAGTATTAAGAGGTCATCTGTTTCCTTTTTTTTATTAAATAAAATACATTGTCACAGTTAAATGTATCCATATATAAGAATGAACTATTAGCTGAATAATTTCTCATTCAAAAGGGTCGGTTTGGGGCACATTTAAAAAACGGATGTAGGGTCTAGTTTATAAAAATTAATTTGAAAACAATCAGTTTGAAATTTGATAATTACATTTTTTCAAGGAACTATAATTTGTAGTAAATTTAAAAAATATAAATAAACAAAAAATGAAAAGGGCAGTTCATTGGAACTACAAATTATGGAAGAATATAATTTGAAAAGGTATAATCTTTAGCCTAATGACAATATCAAATTAATGGGCCAAATTTTAACACATCTAAAGATCACATCATTGTCATCTTGAACAAAACGGTGGTCATCTGTTAACCTCAATTAGAATATACATGTAGCTACCAATTTACTAACGTTATTTTTTCTTTTAAATAAATATTAACTGATTTAAACCCATGTTCATTATGTGGAGAAGTAATTCAAAACATGTCGATGAAAATTCAATGAAAATAAAAAACGACGGAACGATCGTCGCATCGAAGCGACAGCCCAACATAATGCCTCCCTCTAGTGTCTGACTTCTGAAAGTGCTGTCTGAGAACTGACATTGCGCAAGGGTTTGGCGATTCTTTCGCTACGCTGGACCGCGAACTCTATTCGAATGCGAATAACCCCAAAAATCAACAGTAGAATATCGGCTTCACGATAGTTGGTAAATACCCAAGCAAAATTACCGAGTGAAAAATTATTTACAAAAATACAAAAACTGTCTGACTTCTAGCAGGATTACGGTATAGGCATAGTCTAGGCAGGCCTAGTTTGTTACGTTTTAATTGCGGAAGTTTGAAAGAAGACTGAAGCTAGGAATGTAGCTATGAGTGGGCTGGACCGAAATTTTCTGTCTCTCGTTCGTTAGCCTTTATTTGGATAGGGTCGGCCATTCACTTAGAGACAGAAACGCTCCATTCACTCGCCTGTGCAAACCGAATCCCATTGACTCACACACTATACAGTTTGAATACGGCTGGAAGATTTTCAAACGGAGAAAACCTTGGACCCTGAATTACCTGAAAAAGGAGCATTAAAAGGAATAACAGTCAAATTGGTAAGTTGAACATGTTCGTTTAAGTATACAGCCTAGGCCTAATCTATTTAATTTACACAAATATTGTTAAAATGTGAATAATACGATTTACAAAAACGACATGCTTACTGTCAAGCGGTTGACAGTGAGTTTGCACAGGCGAGTGAATGGAGCGTTTCTGTCTCTAAGTGAATGGCCGACCCTATCCAAATAAGAGGCTAACGAACGAGAGACAGAAAATTTCGGTCTATGAGTGGGCATGTCGTTGTTAAAATGTGAATATTACGATTTTTAAAAGGCAGTGTATTTGTGTATACAGCCACACGCGTGTGTCACTACCATACAGCCACACGCGTGTGGCTGTATCTATGGTGCCAGGTAAAAATGCCAGAGGAATAAATGCCAGAGGTAAAAATGCCAGAGGAAAAAATGCCAGAGGTAAAAATGCCAGAGGAAAAAATGCCAGAGGTAAAAATGCCAGAGGTAAAAATGCCAGAGGTAAAAATGCCAGAGGAAAAAATGCCAGAGGAAAAAATGCCAGAAGTAAAGATGCCAGAGCAAAAAATGCCAGAGATAAAAATGCCAAAGGTAAAATGACAGAGATAAACACGCGATGGGTGATGTCAGGAACAAAAAGTAAAGAGGCAAAATATGCCAGCTGCATACTAGGAGAATATAGGTGAAAAATCAAGAGGTGAAATATAAAGAAGGTCAAGAAGCAGAACTGACATCTGCTTGCATTTTACTTTTTAGACTATTTGGTTTGACCCCGTTTTTCTTGTCGAACTGTTGGACTCTGGACTCCAATCGTAGACCCGGCTTTTGTTTAATCGACGTACGATTTCATTATCCCGAATGGAATTTGGAACTAGAAGGAAGTCTGTAACTGAATTTTAGGTTTAGAGAAGGGAAAGGAGGTATGCAAAAATGACATCACCCTAATGTGGGACAGTCCATTTGTGGGTAAATGTGAACATTTTCGAAATTATGAACCTTTGGATAAACAAACCTGCGGAATAATGCAACAAATGTTCAGAATTTTGAACCCCCAGGCATTGGAAATTAGTGTTTTGGAAATGCGAACCTTCGGAAAAACGAGATGCCCCCCGCATCATGATACTCAGTGGCGTAGACAGGTCCTCAGACCTGGGGGGATGCATCTCCCATCCCCCGCTGTCTACTAACTGATACTTACTGTATAACTGAAGGACACCTGTACCTGCACTTTTTTCTTCTTTTTCAGTTCTCCCTTCTTCAACAAAATGGTCGTCATACAAACAGCGAGCATTACAGCCTCGGGGGGGGGGGGGGGGGGGGGGGGGGCTCATGCACATTAAGTTATAAACAAGATGCAGATATATTCAAATTGAATTAAAAGTGAAAAAAAGAATATAATATTGAAGTGTTTAACAAAAAAGGGTCGTCAACAGAAAGGTCTGGATTTCCTGTGTGCGCAATCGTAGAGATCGATGTGCGCTTGCGTTCCCGAGTTTCTTTGTGGACAAAGATTTTATTGGCCGATTATACTGTAGCCTAAGACATCAGCGGTATGTAAACAACACGCGATTGCGAAACAAATCGGCATGGATTTCTTATGTTTTGGACATGATTTTGACTTTGGATTTTGCTGGAAATATCAAAAAACGGCCATTTGAGGTAGGAGTGAGATATTTAAGGGCAGAATTTGAAAGGAAGTATTTAAATATTTATCTCATTTCCCCCCCATACCTTTGGTACATGCGACAGAAAATACCAACTATTTTTGCATGCATATATCGTAGTGGTCAATATGACCACTATTCGTCGTGTGATTACACCTGCTCTCCTGCTTAAAGGGTCACTAAAATAAAAAAATAATTTCCCATTTTTCGTAGGAAGGTGTCATCAGGAGCCAAAAAATATCCATCACACAATTTTTTTATGCATTCAGTCATATTTTATAATCATTTGAAAAGTACATTTTTGCAGATTTACACAGTCAAAGCCCCGCCCCTAAAAAAACCCATCAAAGCGACATCGTGATCACGTGATCTGTGACGCATGAAAAGTAAGGGAAAATATTCACTAACCTATACCGTGCGCGACCGGAGGTCCCCGGCAGCCCAGCCCGGTGCCGAGCATGATATTCACCGCATCGACCATTTGCATTGCGTATTTTCGTGTGTCTAATTCCTCACAATAACTTTGATTTTGGGACACAGTTTCATCAATAATGCCTAATCGGTGTATAGTTGCGGGCTGTAGCAAGACCCCAAAGATGGTGTAAGCCTACATCATTTTCCTATTTGATGAAATTAGCGGGCACTCACATATATATGTCACACATGTATGTGCCGCTGTGACGTCCCCCATTTTCAACCTTCTCGGGTCGCTCCCATGATATGCGATTTTCAGATTTTCACTAACCGCACCTCGATTGGCTTCCGACTCGCTCCCTAGAATATGAGAAAACAATGCGCACAGCCCATTGTCCGGGAACGGTCGCTCCCTAGCCTCCCAGGCCAGCGCAGCGGGGGAGCTGGGCGGCCTAGTGCCCCCTAACTGAACGCGGTATTACTAGTGCTAGCGGCGACTCGGCGATCTGCCTGCGACATTGAGTCAGTGCAGTGGCGCGGCATGTACAGCGTTAGAAACAGCGCTGCGATCGCGAGCAGCTAAAATTAGCTCTGCCCATGAGCCCTTTCGCTCCTTAGACCCTCAAAAATTAGCTTCCTCAATTAACCATTTAGCTCCTTAGCCCCCTGTTTTGAGATTGGCAGCGGCACACCGACATCCAAAAACAGGTTGAGTTGAGGGGAACATAGTCACTGCCGTACTAAAGATGTGTAGGACATTGTACATACAGACGCAAAAAACGGCTGTGCACGCGTTTATGACCAATGCAAAACATTCGTTCGGCAAGCTCAGATGGATGAGAACATTGTTCAAAAGAAAAGCTAAAAACAAAACAAAAGCTGTATATTTGGGCAAAATCGTTTTCTGATCTTGTAGAAAATATATTGCTAATGATTATTCACTCCTAAGATTATAGTGATTAATTTCCTTTTTTCATAAATTGTCCGTTGAACATAGGGGTCAAATACCGCATTCTGTGTACAATATTATATGCTGCGGCCTGCAGATCTTGTGCCTCTTACTTTTCATACGTCACTTGGGGGTTAGCCAAGTAACGGTCCCAAAACCTCTACTTTTCCCCCTTTTTCGCCAAAACGAGACATAATTTGGACAATCGATTGGCAGATTCGTGATTAGAAGGCAAAACTACATGGAAAGAGCACCCATTTTCTCTCTAATTTAGTCAACCTTTAATGAAAACACCTCCCGAAAACGCTGATGAACTTTTTTTTCCTTCTTCTGCTTGTCAGAATAATACTTAGCAAAGACCAAAGAAAAAGGTCAGCTCCCAGGCAGGGAGTGCCGCCGAAGTGAAAGCGGTGGCGCTCCGGCTAACTTATCTAGAGCTAGCTAAAGTCATGACCGAATCAAAATCATCTCCAGTTCAGTGACATAGCTAGGATGGGGTCGGGCTAACTCGGCACTAGGGCGCACTCGGCTCTGCGCAGTGATTATGTTACAAGAGTTGATGACCACGCTACGCACCGTTTATTTTCAGCCTTAAATTTCATGGTTTGTATAATTTTACTTTTTGAAATTTTCAACATTCTTTGCTAATCATTTTACACATATCAAATAATTTTTAATTTAAGTCTTTTGAAATGTGTAATTAATGCAAAATTTAACACAAGCATTTGCGATCAATTCAACTCTTTGGGCTCACTCGGCAGCAATTTTCCGCCAAGGCCGAGTTTTTTCCGCAATTAATGATTTTTGCTGATGACTTGTGTTGAAAGTTGAAACATTCCAAGCAGTACATTAGGCATTTTGTCTGTTAAATATTTTGTGGATTATATTCATTATAAATAGTAGGCGACCATGGCAACCAAAGCAACCAAATTTTATCAAATTTCAACTCTTTCAGTGATGCCTTTCACAATGAAACATAAAATGGTTTTTACCTAACTGATCAGGCTCAGCAATATAAAGCATTAATTATTAGTCATCCTGGAGATTCTGCTATGGATGGGAGTGCCCCAACCCTAACCCTAGGACACAGGGGCAGCATACTTGTCTAAGACACTGACACACTTCCTCACTCTCTCTCTCTTTCTGTCATTATCTCATCTATGGCAGGAATCCATGGAAATGGATGAACTCTTAGACATGCAGGAAAAGCGTGACTTCTGTGATTACGAGGACTGTGTCTGGGTAGAGAATCTAGGAGTGTCCTTTCAAGCGATGCGCCAGGCACTAGAATTGACAGATATGAAGCTGTGTACAGGAGACACTGAGTTCCCTTGCCATCGAGTCTTGCTCGCTGCAGGTAGTCCTTTCTTCCGAGCCTTGCTGACAGGGCCTATGAAGGAAGAGTCCAGGACAACCTTTGACCTGCAAGACACAGGTTCCTCAACTTTGAAACTTCTTCTGGATTTCATGTATACCGGGAAGCTTCGTATCACTGAGGAAAATGTACAGGATGTGCTTGTTTCTGCTAATTTTCTATTGTTGGGACGTCTTGTGGATGCGTGCTCAGATTTCTTACGGAGGCAGTTGGATTGTCAGAACTGCTTTGAGATGTACTCCTTTGCAGAAATACATAGTTGTGGGGAGCTGCTAAGAGCCACTCAGAGGTACATTCTGAAGAATTTTCCAGAAGCTTCATCCTCTCCCGCTTTCTTAGAAGCTGGCTTTGAGCAGTTGCATTTGCTGTTGGGCCATGACAATCTCCATATCTCGAGTGAGATGGACCTCTATCGCAGCATCATTGATTGGGTGTCTCATGATCTTCAAGCCAGAAGGTGTCATCTGGCAGAATTGCTAAGACTTGTAAGGCTTCCGTACCTTCCAAAAGATAGCTTGAATCTGATAGCAAATGATGCACTAATCGATGCCTGTCCCAGCTGCAAGACTGTCTTACAGAATTCACATCTGTGTAAGGAAGATTTTATACCCTATCCTATTGAATGGAGGAGTCCAAGGAGCTCAACCAATCAGGTGGAAGTATTGGCTGTTCTAGGGGGAGTTCACTCCAGTCAGCTTGGCAGTAGTAGCAGGTATACACTGTAGTGTACAAAATTATCTAGGATGTAGAAAAGAGAAATTTGTCTGAATTTGTTAAATATTCATTTATGCGCAGAAACAAAGAGCTTGCAATAGTCATTTACTAGCAAATTCATAAGAGGAGACATGCATGTCACTCGGGTTTTAGTTAGTTTTAATTTGCTTACTATAGCACTTTTTCTTCATGTTAAAATGGAAGAGCAGCAGTACTATTGACTTAGTTGTTGGGCTCTTTGATAATTCCTATTATGATAGCATTTACAAGTTTGATGCTTATTCATGTCATGATACAGACATGTAGATTTGCTAGGTCAAATGTATTAAGAAAGGCCTGTTCAATGACAATGTTCAAAGGAATAAAAAAACACACATTATCCTAGGGTACCTGTACGTACAGTTATAGTGAAACCGGTTTAGTAACCACCTGTCTATAAAAAGACAACCTCCCCCCCCCCCCCCCCCCCCAATCTCCTGAGAGAACCTGAAGCAAAATTCCTTAAAAAGGCCCCTGTCTGTTCCTGCATCCCTTGATTTGTCTATTATGATTCAGGTTTGACTGTGTTATGAATATTTGTCTTGTGCATTGTTCTGTAATAGAGTTACATTGTTTGTTTTGACTCTGTCCAGCAGTAGTCTCCAGCACTACTGTTGTGACCCCAGATCACGACCTCTGAACTGGGGTAAGCAGTCTGTCATGCCTTACATGCTACGAAACACTGTCATGTACGACGTTGCTAAGTTCCAGAATGCAATCTATGTGATTGCAGGATTTGATGGGGAGCAGGGTACCCTTGGTCACGTGCGGCGTTATCAGATCAATGAGGATCAGTCGGAGATGTGGGTTAGGGTGCCCTCACTCATCACATCTAGGTAAGTTAACCCTTTAATGACTGAATTCTTCATTGCCATAGCCTTAGAAACAAGGACCTCTCGGTTCTGATAGGCTATTGGCTACCAAGTTACAAATGTAGGTTCATCGGGTCTTGAAAGTTTTGCTCTTAGTGATATCAGACTTAACAAAAGGAAATTCAAAGTTTAGGATAATAAAGGTTATACATGTATGTTCATTAAAATGTTTTATCTTCCTTAAAATGATAAACTTGGAGGAGCAAATGATAGGATGCTGAATTTGATGTGATATTGGGTTGGAGGCCTATTAATGCCTTCTACATGTACATGTATCAACTGAATCACCGTGGCCAGTTCACAATACAACCATCTAAATATATTTATTTAATGAAAGTATGTCAAATGTCTGTATTGAAGGCAGTAATGAATCAGGATGGTTTTAGATTCCACTGCTGAGTTTTGACCTTGTCAGATATCAGCATGGGTCAGCCGTAGCTGGGGGTCATCTCTTTGTTGCTGGGGGCTACAACGGTCAGGAGACTTTGAACAAAGTAGAATGTTACAAACCGGACTGGGAGAGATGGAAGCCATGCCCACCACTGCCTGAAGCTGTTACATTCCCTGCTGCTGTGGGCTACCATCAAAGACTGTTTGTGATTGGTGGAATGAAGAGTGATTCATGTGCTTTTCCTTGGATGCAGTGTTTCAACATGGCTACTCAGTCTTGGAGTATTATCAAGACCTTAGAGCTGAAAACAAAAGGTTTGCAGCCACAAACATTATATATGTACATTTACCTGCCCCATTAATCTACAATGTTGTCATTTATTCGCCTGTGTACAGTGTCATTAATGTTAAGTTGCAAAAATGAAGAGTAAAAATAAAAAATAAAATAAAATTAGATATTACAGGGAGGACAACATTTTGTCTTTATTGTAGTGTTTACAGTGATATATATCTTGGAATTGTTAGTAGATATTTTTCAAAAGTACATGTACATGTACTAAATCACAAGAATGTTATAACTTAAACTTGAGATATTTTAATCTAGAGATTAATGTTTCCATTATTTGAAGAGCTACTCTGCATTCAATTCCAAACCCAAATGTCTGTCATATCACATTGATTTATCTATCCATGCAGGTAGCAAAAGTGTTTTGCTGCATGATGCTATTTACATTGTTGGAGGGCCGTCCCATGATGTTCATGTTTACGACCCAGAGAATGATGTTGCTTTTGATGTTGCTCCTACTCTGGATATCCATGTGTGCGCTGGTGTCACAGTCAATAACGGTTAGCATGGCAGAGAAGAAACATGTTTTTACAATTTTACTGAGAAAAATAGTAGATAATAAGCTTACATCAGAGAATATGCCATTTTTTTTTCATGTAAGGAGATTCCATGTTCTAACTGTTTGATATTGCAATGCAAAAAATTACAATGGTTAATGGAGAAAAAGTAATTTGATAACTCTGAAATATTTCAAAGTTCATTATAATGTATGTTTTCCGTTTTGTTGTGGTTGACAGTTTGTTCATTTGGTGTTACAAGTCTCATTTGCTACTTCTTTTGTTATTAGCCCCCAAAGTCGAGGTAGTTTCACCAACTTTCCTCTTTATTTTGACCTTCGTCCGGAAATTTGTCGGAAATTACGCAATACGGATCGAAATTGCAGTGTGTGAGGTGATATTTCATCTTTTGGGAAATTGTTAACGATTTTAATAACAATGTTACGTCGATTTGACTTTATTTCTGACATGTACATGTATGTCTGGTTGTCCTGTTGTATGATAAGACTTTCATGTATGTTACCGTGTTCCTCTCTGGGCCCAATTACAGGGAAAATCTATGTTGCAGGAGGAGACAACTTGAAGGACCGACGGAACTGGGACAGCATCGAGTGCTATGACCCTGCCTCCAATACCTGGTCTATCGTTGGTAAGATGGCAGTTCCTCTCTACTGGCATGGTATGGTGTCCATAGTGAGACCAAATATTCCTCGCCTGGACTCACCAGACCCTACCAATCTGTTCCATGTGGGCCCATCTATGATGTTTAGAGGTTTCCAGGAAGGACCTACTGATTATGATCCAAGGTGATGTTATCAGACTAGCCAGACTAGTCTCAGTCCAGGGTTAGTGATGTTCATTTCTGTGAACATACAGGCCAGGGTTTTCTCCCGGAGCATTGCTTCTTGCCATCGGTGTACACATGAAGAGATTGTAACTGCAGTTTTCCTCTCTCTGTCTGTGTGTCTGTCTGTACAATGCTATCTCTGTAACATTTAGGAAGAAATTATTGCTATCCCATCAAGATTGATAATCACACCATTTTTAACATGATTGTGTATGAGGACTGCACAATACATGCTCCAGCGAGATCTGTTATGCGGTCAGTTTATAAAAAATTGAATCCCTGGCCTGGACAGTGGACTATACACTATAGCCAACTCTAACTCTAAACCTAACCTTGAACCCAATCACAACCCAAATCCTAAACCTAGCTTAAGCTTAATTGCAACCACAGTATCCATAATCTTTGATAAAACATGGCCTGGAGCATATGTTAGATTGTCCAATGCAGTTTTTGACTAATATCATGCCGCAGTGGAAATTTACAATACAGGTGGCTTTTAATAAGGAGTGGTACACGATACTGTACATGTACTTGTCAATAAACAAATGAAAACGATGTTATATATTACAAAGTTTTATATAAAATCGTATTATGAAATGTATATTTGAAGAATTGGGATATTTATTTTGAAGTGATTGACGTTGGGTTTTATGCACAAAGATGTTTACTTTATTTAAACCAATTAATGTATTTATGTGTTTATCCAATCTCCATTCCCACACAACCCAGTCTATTGAATTAAACAGCGTTTCGATAAAAAATTCAAATCCTTGTAGATTTCTTTTCTATTGTGATCTGTATTTATTCAGTGGAACCTTGTTATATTGAGAGTTTGTTATAATGGTGTTCTATATAACAAATAACATTTTGCCAGTCCCAATTCTTTGTATTCTATTGTTATTTTTAGCCCTGATATAACAAGGTTTCAATATAAAGAGGCCATTTCCTTGGTCCCAAGGAGTTTGTTATGACAAGGTTCCACTGTAATAGACCTGTTTACTAAGTGATTCAAATTTTATGCATACTTTTGAAACAAAGGTTGTTCTTGACAACCTGAAAGCTTGCCAGAGGCTTGTCAGACATAGCAACAAGTAATGTATGCAAACTGGATTCCAAGTATTGTAGTTCATTCATTAATAACAGGTTAATGGAATACCTCATTACTACATGTTTTGTAGGTCCCCAGGAAAGAAACATCCATAAATTTGAATCACTTAGTAAACAGGTCTATTGGTATTTAATAGTCTTTCTGAAAGTGTTTAATATATGCAAATGGAAGATTGCTTCATTTACACTGGAGCTAGAGTATAGTCATGTATGAGAGTATACAAATAATGAATGTTTATGAGTGTAATGGACAGAATATTTCACCGAATGAAATATTCTGTCCATTGCACGAATGAAAAAAACATTCATTTGTTTTATATGACACCTAAAAATAGCTATCCTTCTCATTTGACATTTTATGAATTAAGAAACAAGAGTGAAGGGACTTACATTTTGTTGTGCGGTCCGTCAATGTACTTGATAGTCGCATGTGCGCTGCAAAGGCAGGTCGTTTTTGCGTATGTGGACGTGTTGGTGGTCGCAATGGACAATTTCGTATGGATCCAAATTGCACGGTGAATGGATCAAATTTGCACGTTTGATGATGTAATTGTTAAATGGGACAAATGATCAACATCAAACAACCAATCAAATGGCAAGGATCTAATAGGTGTCATATAATATTTTATGAACAATTTTGATTTCTCCTTACTTTGCTGTTATTATGTTATTCCACATGCGTAAGGGTATGGTCATTAGCACTTTACAGGTACTACAGCATTCAACTTTTTTTTTTTGTGTGTGTTTTTTTTTTTTGGGGGGGGGTATTTGATACATCTTTATAGTTTGGACATCAATAACCAATAAAAACAAACATCTAATAGTGTATTTTGCTCATGAGAGGAAGACTACAACTTGTTTTTATTTTGGCATTTTTCCTCTGTCAAGCCCACCGCACACTATACGATCGGTCTATGATCCCATATTCAAAGAAAATATTATAGCATTAGATATAAACAGTTAAACACATGTAATATGTTTGATTGAGGTTTTCCATAGTTACATGTACAGTAAAATCAAAATTACGGCCTATTACAAGCCTTCTAGTCGGAGGAAAGGCCAAATCGGCTCCGAATCTTGACGTCAGAGCAGTCCTGCAATTGTCCATGATTTGGAACCGATTTGGCCCTTATTCCGGATATCGCGCCAAATTCCTATGTTGAGTATTCGTATTACCTAAATCAGGTAGCTTTATTTCACTTGTTGAAATGCCTATATTTAATGCTATCGTGATATATTTCCAAAATTGGATCGTAGACCGGTGGTATAGTGTGCGGTGGGCTTTAGTGTGTTTTAAAAAATGTACATAGATAACAAAAGAGCCAGCTCCCTGTTTGCTAACCCATTTCAACAGTAAAGCAAGGACTCTTTCACACCTTTGACACTCATTTACATGTACATGTACTACAGCGGAACCTTGTTATAAAGATCACCGTTACAACAAACTCTCATTACAAGGTAATTTTGCTGGTCCCACTTCTTCGTATTCTATTATTTTTAGCCCTGATTTAACAAGGTTTCGATATATGAAGAGGTAATTTTCTTGGTCTCAAGGAGTCTGTTAGGAAGAGGTTCCACTGTACCCCATTTCAACAGCAAAACAAGGACTCTTTCACACACACACACACACACACATATTGACATGTATTGAACCACTTTTCAACAGCAAAAGCAACAACTTTATAAGACTTGTGCAGCTACATGTATAGCACATTGTGTTCACAGCTAGAGTTCTACACTTTACACCCACAAAAAGACAGTCATTATGATTTGTTTTGGAATCACCAGAAAGGGCACTGAATTTCTACATATATACATGTACATGTACTTCCCTTGTGTTTTGTTATGCATGTACATGTACATGGCATATATATAAAGAAATAAAGGCATTTGAAAAGTAGAGCACTGTTCACTTTTGGTCAAATTAAAACACTAGAAACCCACTGGTACAGCAGTAGTTATATCGTGGAAACTAAGTATTTAAAGAGGTCTGACAAAACAATATTTCTGATATAACAAGGTAATATTCCTGGTCCCAGCTCTTTACAATGTATATTCTTTTGTTTTTAACCCGATATAACGAGATTCCTACTATAACAAGCTTCCACTGTAAATGTTCAGGTAACAAACTACAATGTACATGACTTTTTGTGTATCTGCATTTTTTTCTCTGCCTCAATTCAATCTTTTTTTCCTTCTCCTTTACTACATGTACATGTATCTCTTTTTCATGGACTCCAGGGAAGCGTTTCATCAAGTGTTTTGTCAGTGATTTTTACCGACAACTGTTATAAGCTACTGAAATCCTTGCATCTGATTGGCTGAGAGCAAATTTGTCGGTAAAAATCACTGACAAAACACTTGATGAAACGCACCCAGGTTTATGTCTCTATTCACTTTGTGCATGCTACCTTCTCTCTCCCCCCTCTCTCTCTCTTTCTCTCTTCCTCGATATACATTGTATAATGGCTCAGTCATTTGTACCACTCACATAATGTAACAAATTTAATGATGCACAAAAATGATATATTGCAGAAGAGAGATTTATTGAGCTCTTACAACACAAGACAGAGAAATGTGAAAACACAGAATGGAAAAGAATAGTAGATACATGTACCTATAAATTTTATGTACTAAAATTGCTGAGAACAAAACTTGACTATGAATTTGAAATAAAAAAAGAAATAATACATACACCATTATGTACCACACAATCAATATCATGCAATGCAGCATATGTGACTGACTTCAAGATTCTTTCTCATAAAATCATGACTCTACCTTCATGATGTAACCAAATGTAGTACATGGGAGATATAACAGGAACCCAGATTTTTTCCACAAGAAATAGCCACAAATCACCCCGGGGGGGCCACTCAGATATATGGGTGTACACATGCGCGTCCAAGAAAACGCGTAAAAAGGGGTCTTTTTTTCAGGTGGAACGCGTAACGCGCTTTACGCGTTAAGGGGTCCAAAAACGCTGATTTTCAACAAAAAGGGGTGCTTTTGACTAATCTGGCCGAAGTCAAACCTGTTTAGGGGGGTTGGATGATGAAAAACCGCGCAAAAATCCTTGTTTAAGGGGTCTTTTTTTCATCCAAGTATAAAACCTGTTTAGGGGGTATTTTGAAGACCCATGGACACGCATGCGTACACCCATATATCTGAGTGGCCCCCCCGGGCAAATCACATAACATGATTGTTGTCAAAACTGCTAACCCATTACACATTTCTATTAATATCAAATTGTTTGGGATGAATTTATAGAGAAAAGTTAAGAGAACAGTAGTACATGTATAACATTGAGGAAACATTTTTTCAGTTAACAAAAAAGTTGTGTAGATGGTGAATGGCCTGCCACTGCATCCAACTATCAGCCGATGAAAATATTTTCAAACGTGCAAATATTCATAAATTCGTACAAATATACTGTATCTTCTGTATCACACTGCAATTTTCTGACATTAAGAAAAAAATCACATTGCTGTACAAACTGTCATGTACATGGAGCACAAGACAAACTAGGGCAAGTATCTTATTTTTTTTTAACCACATAATTTTTGTGTGGGAAGTTCTCAATTTAGTGTTTTATTAACAGATTCTGAAATCTCAGTTGAGAAGATTTACCTAATTGTGCAATGTTTTTAAAAATTCATGTTTAAACCCTGTAGTATATCACATAGCAAGTGAATGGTCCTGCCACTGCCCCTTGCTGAGTAATAATACTTATATGCCATCTTTTGAAGATTTTTTACAAAAATAGAAAACTTCTGGACAACTATTACAATGCATTATTGTTTAGAGTGCAATGGAAGTGAGTATTTCCAATACTGCTTCTTCAAAGCACTTTTATAAGGCACAAATACAAACAAAAAGAAGAAAAATGGCAGCATTTCATTATAATGTAACAAGGTCTTTGGTCAAGATTGTTTTTATGAACTTTATGTTAACATGTAGCACTCAAACCGCCCAAGAACGCCTGTGGACTTAACCCATTTACCAACGAATGTAGGAAATCGGGCACAATAACAGTGTGTGTGTGCTATCTTTAGATATAAACTGTTTAGAATCTGCATTGCATCTGCATTTTCCCACATACATACATGTAGTCAAATCATGAATATGGTCCAAAACTAAAGGAAAATAAAATGTTGAAATAATTAAAAGCTTAGTTTTCTCTCAGAAGGCAAATCCTTGGCATTCTCTAAAATCTAATTGAAAGAACTTCATACATAATGCGTAAGTCATTAGGTATATGTACATATTAGTCATTAACACAGATTGCAAATGCACCAAATACAATCAATACATTTGGATAAGTGGGTCTCATGTACATGTACATATACAAATTAGTAATTCTTGTAAAATATACATGACTATATTTCAGAGTAAATATCACAGTATCAATGAAAATTTGACATGCAGACTGTATGTTGTTCGTTGATAAATTGTACACACTTGTTACTGAGTACACATTTTTGTATATATATATGTTGTATAGATTAGAATATTATACATGTATGCTGTATAATTATATTTCTATTAACACTTTCATCAGACCATAACTTTTGTTTCCATCATTAAAGACACTAAAGATATACATGTATCACCTTTGATAGCAGATAATGAATACTTGTCTTATAATTCAAAATGGGGGGAAAAAAAGAGAACTACAAGTGCAACAACATACAAATTCAAAGTAAATCAATGATGAAATAACGTAAATATCGAAATACTACCAAATGAATACCACCCAATTAAAAGAAAGTAGAAGACGGCTATTAACCATTAACAATTTATAACAAATTAAACATTTAGAGACTGGAAAAGACAAAAAACAAAGAAAGACAAAAACAGAGACAGGTAACTAATAGAATCGTTCTAGAAGTCCATTAAGAACTGAATGTTGAGCAAGAAATTGCTAAGGCAAAACAGGACTGCTCTTTAAAGACACCTTTACATGTATAGTATATATACCCATGAAAATTTCCTGTGAAGCACATGGAGAAAGCGGCACATTCTGCTCAAGAATTTGAGTTTGAACATTGTTTGTGGACAAAGAATGGCTGATTTTCTTCCTTAAACTAAAACAATTACCTGTACCATCATTGTGCTGTTTGTTCTCACAGAAGATATTTTATAAGATACTTCATCCCTTTTGCAGCCCTAAATTTTGAACTTGTGTAAGTATGCGATAAATTACAGAAGAATTATAATTGGAAAAACTTTTGCACATAACAATTTGGTAACACTTTATTTTTTTTTTTCCATTAAAACAAATCACATAATTTTTAAATAATTTTTTTACTGTTACTTGTACGTGTACTTATGTTGATTTCTGAATAGCTCCCTCCGCGACAAAAGCAAGATTTTCATTTCTTACAATGGAGTTACAGAATTTGAAACCAACACTTCAGCTATATCTTGTCATATTGCGAATATGAGGGCGCCTGAAGTGCAATCTTTTTCAGGGAGCATTTCTACGGTGATGTTCTTCCAAACTGATGTAAAAAGGAATGAAAAAGTTCCAAAACTTATTTTTACTCTTTTACTTTACATTTGGTTGGAAACTTGTGGCACACAAGGGATTACAGAATACAGGGATGATCTGGTTACATGGTGTCCGTCCATAGTTGCCATTCACTTCAATGGTGCGGAGTCTGGTCATTTGTCAAGTCAGGTCTGTTGAAAGTGACATAGACTCATGTCGACGATCATCCAAGAAGCATAGGCCTATGTAGGGTGACGCTTCTTACGTCGACTGCTAAATAGGTATTCAAAAACTGCCAGGAGCAGGCTTTCATTAACTGCTGAGAATGCATAGACACTTCATTTGTGTTTGATATTGATGTGAATTCAACAGAGACCCCCCACCCCCCCATGACTGGAAAACTTGATTCATATCAAGCAAATAATTTTGACACAAATCACAAATCAAATAGACTGAATAAGCCATAGAAAACCCAAGTAACAAGAAATTCGGATACGCTTTTTGGCAGATGTACTTTCAGATAAAGGATATTTTCTGCATTGGATACGTGGCCAAGTCAATTCTTTGCAGGTAACGCATACCATACATATGCTTGCATTCCAATCGGAGGGAATGTATAACAAAATGATTATTTTAAGTGAGCATCTAGCATCTAGCAGGTACTAAACTCCAGCCTGCTCCCGACCTTCTACGCTGGTTTACTCGCGTGTCAGTGCCCCAACCCAGACCATCTGGGTCAGGAATGCCAGGAACATGACAACCATTGACATTGACATCTGAACAGTCTTAGAAGCCCCACAGTCGAGAGCCTCGAGGTCCTGTACATACTCCTCGCTGAGCCACTTGTAAGTGGTGTCTTGGTCGCCGACGTCGACTAGCGTCTGGGTGGAATCTTTGAAGAGGAGGTCAGTGTCGCCGTAGTCCTGGGAGTCAAACATCTTGAAGCCGATGCCGGTGTCACTGCCAAATTCACTCTATAGGGGACAGTAGAACAGAAACATCATTTTCTAGAAATTTTTGCATGCATGAAACTTTCGCGGGGTTTCAAGAGTGGACGAGATTCGCACAAGTTTCATGCCGCGATATAATCGAATCACGATTGCTGCATCAAATTATTGCGATTCGCAAAAGTTTCTTCCTGCAAAATTGGCTGTCATTAACAATTCGCGAAAGTTCTATGCCGCAAAAGTTTCTGGTTTTACAATAGCATGTGGGTCCGGTTTCATAAAACTTATTAAGAACAAGTTACAACAACTGTTTTAAGCTTCTGAAATAATTGAACTTGATTGGCTGGGAGCAGATCTGTCATAGATTTGTGTGAGTTGTTACCAATAGCAAAATTTATGAAAAAGGATTTGGGCAAATGTCAATCTACAAGAGTACATTTTAGGGGCTTCTTCAAACCTAGTCAACACATGGGGGAAAGTGTTGTAACACTATTTTAGGAACTCAAGGTAATGGTCAAAAGTATATTAATAAGAATTAATTTTTCGCTGAAAACATCTTTTCTATTTCATCAAAGTCAAGAGTGTAGCAAAATTAAAAAAAGAAAATGACAACAAATTGTAAAATCAGCACCGATTTTCTTATTTACTATATAAATCTATATACCTACCTATTATGCTAGTAGTCTTGACTACGCGACCCCTTCGAGAACTTAACACAAATGAGTCACAATATTGTGCGCACCCCCGTAATCCTATTGTTCCCCTTCGCCACTCACGCGCGGCAACACGCAACGGCCATCTTCCCCATTTGCGAGCAACCCCAAGTAGAAACATGTTGCTTGTAAGGTGAGGGGAAGGAGGGAGGGTCATAGGTAGGTATATAGATTTATATAGTAAATAAGAAAATCAGTGCTGATTTTACAAATTTACTGCAATAAATCATATATACCTACCTATTATGCTAGACCAGCGCCAACTCAAAGACCGGGAGGCATGTTTCAAGCAGAAGGGAATAAGATTACAAAGAAGACACAGCGGCCTTCAAGGTGCCTGACGCAAAAATAGCCTCACCTGCAGGGACATCCCTAAGGTAGCAAGAAATGAAGGAATTGGACGAATGCCAATAAGCAGCCTTCAAAATATCAAGCGCCACACCTTGAAACAGAGCCCAAGAAGTGCTGACACTACGAGTGTCATGAGCACGAGGCTTACTGTCAGATAAAAGAGCCTCTGTGCCAGCAGCCCTAAAAGCCTCGACAATCCATCTAGAAATGGAATCAAGATAAGCAGGAGAAAACGGCTCTAGAGTGATCAGGAACAACTGATCATCCTTACGATAAGACTTAGTCTTATCAATGCACCATTTGAGAGCTCTAACAGGACACCAAACTTTGTCCTCGCGCACTGACGAAAATCCAGAAAGCGGACAAAGAAAAATCTCAACTGGGCCAGAGGAAGCCGTTTGATTCTTGGCAATGAAAGAAGCCTTAGGAATCAATCTAACACCTTTTCCCTCCCAGCGAACATGACCAGGAGTAAGACAGCGGGCATGAAGAGTACTGCGCCTCTGCCCAGAGGCAATGGCTACCAAAAAGAGCGTCTTAACCGTAAGATGGTGAAGCTTCGCTTCATGGTGAAGCTTCGGCTCAAAAGGAGGCTTCGCCAGGGGCTTCAAGACCTCAGGCAGACTCCAAGACGAGACTAACTTAAAACGAGGAGGACGTTTCAGAAAGAACGACCGAATCAAACCACTCAACGGCGGGGAATTAGAAATCCCCGAACCATCTGAGAAGCCCGAATGAATGGCCCCGATCGCCGATCGGTAGCCTCGGATAGTAGAGATGGATCTCCCTTTGTCAAATAGCGAGATTAGAAAATCCGCAATTGAACCAATAGGAGCCTTAGACGGGGTTTGATTTCGCTCTTTACACCAAAGGAAAAAGACCGAAAGACAGGAATTATAAATTTCCCTAGTAGAAACTCTACGACTGGACATTAAAAAGTCCGCGGCTCTATCAGAGAGACCCGACTGTCTTGCAGATTCCCCGACAGGGGCCGCAACACCAGATCCGCTCTTAACGGAAGAAGGAACGGTTCAGCCGCCAGAAGGCTCATTAGCTCGGGAAAACCAACTCCTCTTGGGCCAAAAGGGAGCTATCACAAGCACCCGAGCCCGATCTTCCCTGATCTTCCGCAAGACTCGCGGAATCAGCTGGAAGGGAGGATCCTCGAAGATTCTCCCAACTGAGAGAGAAAGCATCGAGAGCCCAAGCTCCCTGATCGCGAACACGGGAGCAATATTTCGGAAGTTGGTGATTTAGGACCGCCGCAAAAAGATCCACTTCCAGTGGACCCAGGCAACTGCGAATGCGGCAAAAGACCTCTGGATGGAGCATCCATTCTGATGGAAGAAAATCCTCAATGAGGTTTTCCTGACCGGGGATGAAAGAGGCCACGGGTGTGATCGCCATGCGACGACACCACCTCCACACCTGTGCTGCTAGGGCATTCAGGGTAGCAGAACGAGTGCCTCCCTGCCGATTGATATAAGCCGCCACAGTGACATTGTCCGTGAGGATCAGAACGGAACGACTGAGAAGTCGACTTCTGAAAAGGAGCAGGGTTAATAGAACTGCCATAAACTCCAGGACATTGATATGGAGAAGAGTCCCAAGATGAGACCAATCCCCCGCGACCGTGCTGCCATTGCAATGTCCTCCCCACCCCAACCGAGAGGCGTCCGTCGAAACCGAGATCGACGGAAGGACTTGCCTCGCGCGAGAAACTCCTCGTTCGTCCAACGAGAGAGAAGAGACTTGATTCCTATTGGTACTGGAATCCAGACCAACAGAAAATCCTTGCCCGGCTTGTAAAACCTGAGATGTCTCTGAAACGGTCTCATAAGGAGCCGGCAATCCTCCAGAACATCGACTAGACTGGCTAGATATCCCAAGAACTGAGGCCACTGTCTGGCCTTGACCTTTCTGGCCAGCATGAGCTTGCGAGCCGCCGAGACAATGGTGAGAATCCTGTCTCGACTGGGCCGAGCCAACTGATTCCGAATGTCTAACACAGCCCCCAGAAAAACTGGGCTGCGAGTAGGAACTAACTCTGACTTTACCCAAGTCTTGAGTAAGATTGACGAGCAAACGAGTCTCGTCTAACAAACGATCGCGCGACTCCGCTAGGAGAAGCCAATCGTCCAGGTAGCAAAATAGCCGAAGGCCGCGTCGCCTCAGTGAGGCTGCCAGCACGGCTACAACCTGAGTAAAAACCCAAGGGGCTGGGCGCAGCCCGAAGGGAAGAGCGCGAAAGCGAAAAGTCTCTGAGAGGAAGGAAAACTCCAGAAGATCGCGCAAAGCGCGATGAATGGGAATATGGAAATACGCATCTTTGAAATCTATCGAGACCGCGTAGTCCTTCCTCTTGATCAACGGGAGAATGGAGGCGAGAGTCTTCATCCGAAAATGTACTGAAGGAATGAATTTGTTTATTCTTTTCAAGTTCAGTATGAAAAGTTTTCCCAAGCGCTTGGGAATAACAAAAGTCGGAGAAAGGGAAAAAGACAGCCAGTCTCTTACCCCTTCTATAGCCCTCTTTTTCAACAGAGATTCGATCTCCGATGAGGCATGAGAATGAGCGAGGGCAGACATGTGAGGTGACCGAGTTCTTATAGCCCCTCCGGGGAGGGGGGCGGACAGATCTATGAAGAATCCGTCTCGCCCGACAAACAGAACAAAAGCGTCCCCGGAGATGGCCTCCCAAGCGGGGAGAAAGGAACGAAGACGGCCACCTACCAAGTCGCGGACAGAGGCCCGCATCGACTTAGAGTGAGCGCGAAACTGCGTAATCAAGACAGAGACCTGTTTTCGCGCATCGATTTCTCTTTGAAAAACCGTAGCAAATTGACCGCCAAAAAGCGAAGGACCCCGAGACGGAACATCCCGGAGAAGCGGTGCGATGTCCGACTCCTTAACCCCAAGGGCCGTAAGAACCAAGACTCTGCGACGGTACATGACCGAGGCAGCTACAGTGGAAAGCTGTGACCACTGCAAACTAAACAGGACGCTTAATTAGAAGCGCCGCTTCAATGCGGTCATACTCCAGCTTGAAATCCTCTGCAAGAGAAATACCCTCGGAGGAATCCTGCTGCCTGAACCAACGCGAAGTCGAACCCTGCGCGCGGGCTGACTGAAAATCAGGGAGATATTAGGACAACAAAGCAATCGCTTCTACCCCACAAAGGGAGATCGACTGAGGCTCTGCCTGCCCCAGCGATTCGGAAACCGAAGCTTGAGAGGCCGCCTCTAAATCTGGTTCCGCCTGAATTGATCGTGACAAAGGATCACGAACAAAGGCCGAAACAGTCGGATCCTCCCATGGACCACCATAAGTCTCCTCACCCGGCGGAGCCCCGAGGGCTGCGAGAATAGGAGGCGCATGTGATCCTGTCTCAGACAAAGAAGAATCAACCATAAAAGGCTGATTAGTCTCAATGTCCGACCCTAAAATAGGGACAGAAGCAGGGGATGTGGTGCCCGGTACAAGGGACCAACCCTGAATCTGGGCAAAAGCCCGCATCATGCCGAACATCTCAGCTTGAGAAGTCGGTGGGTTAGCCAAACCCACCCCTTTCTTAGGCTTCTTTTTGGCTGGCTCAACAAGAGCCGAAGCCGCTTCTGAAACACGAACCGAACCCTCCGCTGAGGGACGCTCACCTCCCTCTACGGGAGAAGTGCGCTGAGGGTATGAACCCAAAGATGCGCACAAATTACCCATATCGGCTGAGCAAGCAGATGCAACAGCCATGGGCCGGGCGCTCAAGGCGCCCAGTGCGAGGGCGGACCGGGATGACCCAGTATTTGCCCACCGACTACTAAAGGCCTGTGAACTCGCTATTGTACCACTAGAGAGTGGCAATAGGAGAGCACTAGTAGTCGCGCACTCAGGTGACCACACCTGTTGCTCCGTAGAGCGCCCATAAACATGGGCTCCAGTCTTCCGATCAGCTGGCAAAGCAACAGCCCGGGTAGCACTCGTTCCCGCATACGGCGTCGGCCGGGGGCTATTCAATAACCAGGTGCGAGGGCAGACTGGGACAAGGTCCCAGTATTCGCCCACCGACTACAAATAGCATGTGAACTCATTATTGTTCCGCCCGTGGGCGACAATAGGAGAGCACTAGTAATCGCGCACTCAGGTGACCTCAGGTCAGACCGGAAGTAATCGCTCGCTCCGGTGACCGCCCATAATTGTTGGCTCGAGCCTTCCCATCAGCTGGCAATATAGACAGCCCGGGCAGTACTCGCTCCCCCACTGGCATCGGCCGGGGGCTAGGGTTTAAGAACCCAGACCAACATGGGCGGCGCCCATAATTGTTAGCTCGAGCCTTCCCATCAGCTGGCAATACAGACAGCCCGGGCAGTACTCGCTCCCCCATTGGCATCGGCCGGGGGCTAAGGTATGAGAACCCAGACCAACATGGGCGGATTTAAGCGAGTCATCGCTACCGCGCGGGAAACAGACGTCCCCCCCTCTGGTCTGAACGACCGGGGGATTGGATTCGTGATATCCAAACCACTAGAACCTGACGCCACCCACCCCGAAGCCGTGGGCTTCGGAGTTGACGTCCCAAGCTTAACTAACGCCACCCGCCCCGAAGCCGCAAGCTCCGAGGCTGGCAAAACCCTGCAGGGAAACACCACTGGGCAACTTACCTGCAGCCCTCCTCCTTCCCCCATGTACCGAAGTACTCGGGAGAGTTCTGGAGGGCCGAGTCGTCTTGCTAGACGTACTATAATCTAGACGAATATAAGTGCTTTTAAGATGCGAAAAAGCGCGCTGAAAAGATACAAAAAGAACTGATTTCAGGAGCGCCATGACTTGACATCTTAACTCGTCGGGGGAGAGCAAGAAAGAGGAAGATGGCCGTTGCGTGTTGCCGCGCGTGAGTGGCGAAGGGGAACAATAGGATTACGGGGGGTGCGCACAATATTGTGACTCATTTGTGTTAAGTTCTCGAAGGGGTCGCGTAGTCACTAGCATAATAGGTAGGTATGATTTATTGCAGTAAATATCAACAACAAAACAGGTAATACTGCACTGCCAATCTTACCTTGTTGGTTTTTTTTTTACTTTGACCCTGATCAATCTGTTTTTTTCTTACCTGACCATTGAGTAATAGATTGAGTATCTCCTGTCTCTGGGCATTTGTTTTGCCAGAGCTAGTCACCACAGCATGTGATGGAACTTTGGCCAGGTTACATGTCTTCCATTCCGATATGGGCTGGCGAGAGTTATCCGCGCACAGGAGCTCATAATCTTCGCTGCGTAGGTTCCTGCTCCAGTCTTCGATGCCGCTTCCATCTGTGTTGTCTGGAACAGTGGCATGCTTCACAAAAGCAACATCACCTTTACTCTCTGCCAAGCATCTGCAAGAAGTTTGGGAGAAATTGATCTTAAAACCAGGACCTATATCCACTTTTAGAAAACCTGTTACACTGCATAAATGCATCACAGTCAAATCTCCCTTGACTTATTCCAAGTTTTATCCCCATGGATACAACAGAAGGACTTGATTCTCATTCTGTAGGAAAGCCACCCCAAAAGGGGCCTAGGGCAAACACTTGGAAAACTTTCTGCCATTTTTTCATAGGGAGCAGATGGATGAGCATGAGCTGCCGACTAAAAACAATGTCAGAAAAATTGATATGTTAAATGTTGACGGATTTACTGTAATCTGTGTTGCTTAATGTGCTATCATTGCATAGTTACATATTCACATTTACTACGTATTTATTTTCAATGTAAAACAAGCAAAAGATACGACTGCGTCTTCAATATGCCTCCGCTTTATTCAGATAATTCCTGATCACCTACAAGTATAATATAGTTGATGCGCATTCATCAAATGGTTATTGCGAAATTGTGAATTAAAACACTAAAATCCTATATTACTAATTGACCTCTGACTATAAAGCAATATAATCAGTTGTTCTTGAGATATCGTGGAAATGTAGCCAAAAACTGTATTAATATCATGTAAATTGGCCGCTGAGACCTGCAACCTGTGACCTTTGACCTACTTACCCCCAAAATCTAATCAGTTCATCTTCGTATGGGGATACATACTAGTACCAAGTTTGAAGTTATTTCCTCAAACAGTTCTTGAGATATCGCAGTAACGAGGCTAAAAACCAGTAATTTTATATAATTTCATGTAAATTGACCTCTGTGACCTCTGACCTTTGACCTACTTACCCCAAAATCTAATCAGTTCATCTTTCTATGGGGATACATACTGGTACCAAGTTTGAAGTTCTCACGTCAGATAGTTCGAGATATTGCGGTAACGGTGCTAAAAACCAGTAATTCCATGTAATTTCATGTAAATTGACCTCTGTGACCTCTGAACTTTGACCTACCTACCCCAAAATCTAATCGGTTCCTCTTTCTATGGGGATACATACTGGTACCAAGTTTGAAGTTCTTACCTCAAACAGTTCTTCAGAAATCACGGTAACGGTGCTAAAAACCAAGAATTTCATGTAATTTCATGTAAATTGACCTCTGTGACCTCCTTATCCCAAAATCTAATCAGTTCATCTTCGTATAGGGATACATACTAGTACCAAGTTTGAAGTTCTTACCTCAAACAGTTCTTGAGATATCAAGGTAACGGTGCTAAAAACCATTAATTTCATATAATTTCATGTAAATTGACCTCTGTGACCTCCTTATCCCAAAATCTAATCAGTTCATCTTCGTATAGGGATACATACTAGTACCAAGTTTGAAGTTCTTACCTCAAACAGTTCTTGAGATATCAAGGTAACGGTGCTAAAAACCATTAATTTCATATAATTTCATGTAAATTGACCTCTCTGACCTTTGACCTACTTACCCCAAAATCTAATCAGTTCATCTTCGTATGGGGAAACAAACTAGTACCAAGTTTGAGGCTCCTACCTCAAATGATTCTTCAGATATTGCAGTAACGAGAAGTGGGACGGACGGACGGACGGACGGACAACCCGAAAACATAATGCCTCCGGCACCCACCTTCGGTGGGCAGAGGCATAAAAATCCCAATTCAGCTATTAGCTGCAATGACTTTAATATTCATTACACTGTGTCAATTCCATTCAATTCCATTTATTTTGGTACAAAATCAACTGAGGATTTAAACAGGCAGAATTTTTTTTTTTTATTTTAAAGGTTGACTAAATTAGAGAGAAAATGGGTGCTCTTTCCATGTAGTTTTGCCTTCTAATCACGAATCTGCCAATCGATTGTCCAAATTATGTCTCGTTTTGGCGAAAAAGGGGGAAAAGTAGAGGTTTTGGGAACGTTCCTTAAAACTAGTGAGCTGATTGGCTAACCCCCAAGTGACGTATGAAAAGTAAGAGGCACAAAATCTGCAGGCTGCAGCATATAATATTGTACACAGAATGCGGTATTTGACCCCTCTGTTCAACGGACAATTTATGAAAAAAGGAAATTAATCAATATAATCTTAGGAGTGAATAATCATTAGCAATATATTTTCTGCAAGATCAGAAAACGGTTTTGCCCAAATATACAGCTCTTGTTTTGTTTTTTAGCTTTTCTTTTGAACAATGTTCTCATCCATCTGAACTTGCCGAACGAAACTTTTGCATTGGTCATAAACGCGTGCACAGCCGTTTTATGCGTCTGTATGTACTACACATCTTTAGTACGGCATTGACTATGTTCCCCTCGTACATAGCGACTGGTTAAAGCCTTTGTTTTGTTTATTTCACTTACGGCTTTTTTTTTTACTTCGCTTTACATAGCTACATTAGTACTGACTTAAATTTTGGCTGAATTCGAAAAAGTGCCCGCGATTCCGAGTTGGAGGACTTTTCTGAGCCATGCAGATACGAACTCTGATTTAACAGATGATTTATCAGACCCCGAAGGCAAAGACGCTCGAGTGGCAAGGGGAAATTCGACCATAGTATATGTTTGAACCCCTCGCAGAATACGGTGAAGGGCCGTGGGTGAAGTAACTCCAGGGAGCTTCAACGCGTTGGAGCTCCCTGGAGTTACGGGTGAAGTAGACTGAAAATGCTGTCTCGTGTTCGTTAGGTCGTCGTAGCTAACGAACGAGAGACAGAATTTTCGGTCTACGGGTGAAGCTGCTGCGGCTTCTGTCGTTGAAAAACAAATTGGAAGACTTGACTCCAAGTCTGATCTTTGGAATAGCTGAATCTTTTAGCTAGCTTATCCTTCTCTTCATGCCAAATTCGGAATACAGGCCAGGATTCTCAAAATCATCTTCGGCAAAGTGATCGCTGCAGATTGTACTCCACTCACTTGGCCAGCCCTTGCCACTCTGCCCGCGTGAGCTTTACATTTGCGACCCACAATTTCCGTAGATTTTCATCTTTAGGAAAATGATGTAGGCTTACACCATCTTTAGGGGTCTTGCTATAGCCCGCAACTATACACCGATTAGGCATTATTGATGAAACTGTACGTGTCCCAAAATCAAAGTTATTGTGAGGAATTAAACACACGAAAATACGCAATGCAAATGGTCGATGCGGTGAATATCATGCTCGGCACCGGGCTGGGCCTGCCGGGGGCCTCCGGGCGCGCACTGTATAGGTTAGTGGAATATTTTCCCTTACTTTTCATGCGTCACAGATCACGTGATCACGATGTCGCTTCGATGGGTTTTTTTTAGGGGCGGGGCTTATGACTGCGTAAATCAGCAAAAATGTACTTTTCAAATGATTATAAAATATGAATGAATGCATAAAAAAATTGTGTGATGGATATTTTTTGGCTCCTGATGACACCTTCCTACGAAAAATGGGCAATTATTTTTTTATTTTAGTGACCCTTTAAGATACAACACTTAAAGCACCCTTTCCCAACCCAACCTCTACATTACCGCCCTGTCTTTTGATAAGTACCGAGTTTTCTGGAAGAGATGCAAACTCACTTTATTCATCATATTTTGAACATAAAATACAGTTTTGAACAGATTCTGTGCAATGTACATGTACTAGCAGCAGGGAAAGTGTAGGTCAACATCTACATTACAAAGATAAAAGATTCAGAGATATTGATAGGCACAGAATTACTTGACAATCTACATGGACAATGTAAGAGCCTCTCAAAATTAGCTGAATATTTTCAGACTTATCAAAATTACCTGAAAGCACCAGCATAGTCATAATAGGGTTCGTTTGCATTCCTGACACAGTTGTTATTCCCTGATCCTATGCACAAGCTACACAGGCTGGAAGGGTTGGTTCCAAAGGGATCGTAATTCGGAGTTTTGGCACCAGGGGCACAGCTCCCAGCAGAGAAGAATTCTCCTAAATGAGCAATTTCAATCATAATAATGCTTTCATAAGGTCATAGGAGACAAGGGAGACCGAAGCTTTTATCATAATTTGATATGCTCTGTACAAGAATACAATATTATTACATTATTATTATTATTATTACAATAATACACTGAATGGCCAACAATCTGTGGGTTTAAAGTCAGTTGGGAGTGACTGTTTGACAGTGTGATTAAGGTATCATTGTTGGATTACTACTTTCTCCTCCAACTTACCTACAGCCAGAGGAACATCACATTCATCATTGACGGTGATATGACCCTGTTTGATCAAGTGACCAACGGGTACATTCCATCCAGACGTCTTGCCAATTCCAGTATGACAGGACTTCCGATTCTCGAGGTCATCGATACCAAAACCAGTATCCTTGCGAGCGACAGCCACTGCCCAGTAGCTTGCATCGGGGTCGTTACCACCAACATCGTAGCTCTCGCCAGCGACGGGGACGATCCTTTCACCGCCCTCGTAGAGATCGCCTCCATCCAGGGTTACGACATCAGCATCCCCAGCTGCAGATGCAAGAATAATGTAACAATTAATGGGACATTTACACAAGTTACACTGCTCAGTTCACTTCAACATGGCAATCATTTTCCATAATCATCATGCAATATATCAGGATAACCTTAGCACCAATATCCATGTATGGAAAGCAACAATTCATAGAGCCTTAAACTTCTGGCAAGTGAGCCAATTTGATTACCTTTAACCCTCAAGCTCTCAAACCACCCGAAACCACCCATCTAGTTACTCCTCAAACCGCCCCAAACCGCCAGAGAACGCCTGTGGACTTTGACCCATTTAACAACGAATGTAGGGGATCAGGCACAATAAAAGTGTGTTTGCTATCTTTAGATATAAACTGTTTAGAATCTGCATTGCAACGACACATTACTGCAGATAGACTTTGCATACAGCAGAGAGACTATTGCAAAGGATGGTTAACTGAGGGGTGGTATGAGGAGTAAATGACTGCAATCTCCAGACTCTTCAAGTACTAAAGGGTTAAAAACTCAAAAACTGAGACATTGAAAAGAATTAAAAAGTATGTAAACAAGCATGTTGAAATAGTAACATTTAATATCATAGGGGAAAAAAATAACATAACTAGAAATGTGCATTGCTGGTGCCGCGCAATGCGAAATGTATCCCCCGGCACAGGCAGCGATTTGAAGGAGGGACAAAGACCCTCCCCCATCCCCTCCCTCAAACAAAAGGATGGTGTAGAAATTGCCGCCAGTGGCCCGGAATATTGTCAACACTAGGAGCAGCATTACCAAAACGATTTGTGCAGATTAGAGTATAATGCATTTTTATAGAAAATTCGGAAGAAATACATGTATGACCTCAGAGCGCACATAAGTCATCCACTAAAATATGACCTTTGATCCTATGGAAGACGGAACACTAGAGGCAGCATCACCAAAAACTGTAGAGGTGTAATCTATAATGGACCTACATACAAAATCTGAAAGAAATGAGTTAACAAATGTGTCCTCCAGAATGCATGCAACGAAAATATGACATTTGACTAAGCCTGAGTCATATCAAATATTTCATAAACCGGGATTCGATGGCTTTGATTCGATCGAATACCGGTTAATCGATAAATGATGTGCGGTGAAAACAGAGTTGCACACAGTTGCACGCAGTGCATGCACCATGCACCGGTGACCGGTCCGCTGGCATCGCGGGCATAATGTATGGGCTCTCGCTGCTTAACGATAGCCCGCTAGCCAATGGCTAGTAAAAATCACAGCGGACGAGCCAAAATCTTAAGTTTCTAGTCCGTATGGCTAGCCAAAATGTCACTAGTGTCGCACGAAGCGATGCTCATTGTCGACACACCCGACAATGATTCAAATTCAAAGAATTAATAATCTTACTTTGTCTTTGGAGAGCTGAATGGAACACGTTTGTTCGATGCCAAAAAAAAAAACAATACGAAATAAACTTTTCGTCGCTCAATATAGACTCGACTTCATTCAGCTTCAGAGATCATTCAGAAGTAATTGCCAATTTGATGAGAGTGTGATATTAGTTATTGCGAATTAAGTAGGAACACTCGTACTCATGCCCGTATTTATCATGTTCAATTATACAATTGTCAAATTGACAATGCAGAGAGAGTGCAAGAAAATTATCGTAAACTTCAGTTCATAACGAGAAAACGATTTTTCCATAGAGAAAGCACAGGTAAAGCGCGACGTCCTCCGCGAGCGAATTAGCGAAAGTTAGCCAACAGTTTGAACTTTGAAGTCGCCTTCACGTTCTCTGCTAGTATATATGCTGTACGTTACGGAGTTTCTTTTTTTATTTGATTTTTTCATGGTGGCTACGGTAGTCAAAAATCTGGCGGACTACATATCGATGCACCGAATTTGCCAAATCGTATTCGGGATTCGATGTCTTCGATCGAACACCGGCTAACCAATCGATTCGACTCAGGCTTACATTTGACCCTAACAACAACCTGAATATGACATTTGACTGTATAGAAAGTGGTACAGTGGGGGTAGCATCAGCAAACAATTTAGATGTGTAGGTTTCACTAAGACACATCTTCATATAAAATTTGAAAGAAATGTGTTGAGAGATATACCAAGATACATCTCCATACAAAATTTGAAAGAAATCCATCAAGAAATGTGGCCTGCAGAGTGCACTCACGCCATGCCCTGAAGTATGACCTTTGACCCTATAAACGACGGAACACTGGTGGCAGCATCACCAAAGATTACACCAAAAGACACCTTCATGCAAAATTTGAACGAAATCCGTCAAGAAATGCAGAAGTAAGAGTGCAAGAAATGGAAAAATGACCTTTGACCCTATAAAGGACGGAACAATGAGGGCAGCATCACCAAAAATTAAACATGTGTAGATTATACCAAGATACATCTCCATACAAAATTTGAACAAAATCCGTTGAGAAATGTGGCCTGCAGAGTGCACTCACGCCATGCCCTGAAGTATGACCTTTGACCCTATAAAAGACGGAACACTGGTGGCAGCATCACCAAACACTATAGGTTTTTAAATTACACCAAGAGACACCTTCATGCAAAATTTGAACGAAATCCGTTGAGAAATGTGACCGCCAGAGCACACACAAGAGTACACACAAGACATCTATCAAAATATGACCTTTGACCCTATAAAAGACGGAACACTGGGGGCAGCATCACCAAAATCTACAGGGTTCCAGATTTTACCAAGAGACACCTTCATACAAAATTTGAACAAAATCCGTTGAGAAATGTGACCGCTAGAGCGCACACAAACTATCCCCCAAAATATGGCCTTTTACCCTATTAAAGACGGAACACTGGGGGCAGCATCACCAGAAACTATAGGGGTCCAGATTTTACCAAGATACACGTCCACAGGAAGTCTGAAAAAATTCGTCGAGAAATGTGACCGCTAGAGCGCACACAAGAATGTGACGCGGCAGCGGCGGCGGCGGCGAAACGCTGCTGAATCCAAAGTATCCTCCGGCATACTGCCGGGGGATACAATTAATGGAAACTTTAGTTTCCATTATGTTATCTGACAGTACATGGCTGTGACAGTGATGGAGCAGAGACCAATCTCTGTCTCAAATATTATTGTTGGTGCCTTGGTCTTTTTCTCGACCCACAAACCTAATATGAAACTAGAAAGGCCGTCAAAGGCGGCAGACCACGCCTTAGCGGCGCTACAGAGTAGTTGCAATACTATACTAACTATGGGGTCAAAACTACAAGGTTACACAGAATTTGCAGGCGTCAACCGATCATCACCAAAATCTAATGGATTCTTTCCTGTCACTATCCGAACATTCCCTGAAAATTTGGTGCAAATCCGTTCACCCGTTCTCTAGTTTATCTTGTACACAAACAAACAAACATACAGAGCCCTTTACATAACCCTGCCGATTCATCGGCGTGGGTAATTAATGTACTCATATTCTCCTAGCCTTGGTCTTGGGACATCTGGTCTTGACTAAAACTTGTTATAAAGAGCTCCGATATAACAAGATTCCTGCTGGTCCCAGGTCTTTTATGTTCTTTTGTTTTTTTACCCTAATATAAGGAGATTCCTAACATAACAAGGTAATTATTTTCATGGTCCCAAGGTCCTTGTTATAGTGAGTTTCCCCCTATATAAAGATAAGGGGAAGGAGGAAGATATATATGAGACACTCAAAGATAATTAACACAAGAGCAACACCTTAAAGATAAAGTTAAGTTCCGGTCATGCGATTACATTGTGAACAAAGCAATTGGGAAAGGTTGATATGTCTACAAAAGAATTGGTGTATACTATGAGGTTTTGGAAGCAACAAAGTGCTAAGAGAATGACCCAATCTTGCTGAAAAGCACATGCACTTTACAAAATAAATGGGAATATGGAACTGCACACATGTGTGATATGAATATTCAGGCCAGACGCGTCAGCTACTTCTTGTCATATTTTGAAGAGCACTCCTTTTCAGGGGACATTTCTACTATGACATTCATCCAAACTAACAAAGAAAGCATGAGAAGCTCACAGAATAATTTTTGCCTTTACCAGGACTCCATCTTCTCTTTAAAATGCTAACATATGACTGACTTATTCGTATTGTCCGTCTGTGGAGGGTGTTGCCAGAATAGTCATAGTCTACATGAAAAAAAGAATAATAAACCAGATTGAATCAGAGCAAACAACTTACAAACAATCCTGTCTACACAATGTCCTGTGCTGGCCTCTTCATAACACGAGATCACAGGGTTGAGGTTGGCTCCTTTGAATGCAGCACTCATGTCACGACACTTGCGAGTCTCAATCGATGACGTCGTGCACCATCTCAAAGTGTTTTCTGGACACATCTTCAATCCTTGAGAGTGAAAGGAAAACAAAAAAATGGAATCGAGAGTCACATGCCATCCCATCATCACACCCTTTCAGATTACCGATTCATGTATATACCATTTTGGTGCAATGGGAGGAAGAAGTTTAATGCATGAGTTGGTTTTACTCAACAATCTAAAAAGAGTAATATAAAAAACAGGAGCAACAGAATACAAAAAGCCTGGCGATCGTCAACACTGTGAAAGAATTGTATTTGTACTAATTCTGACATATTTGAAGATCCGAAACTCAGTTTACCAACAAATATTGTTACATGAATTTTCACATGTCAAATATGGAGCTCAAGAATCTGTTCATCAAACTGCATGGGCACAAAATGTTTCAGATTTTTTTTTAAATGCATACCCTTTCTTTTCTTCAATGAGATGAAAATGTAAATTTTGAGGACAAATGACCAGTCCCCAGGGCTTACCATCGATGGTATTGGCATAGTCGCCTAAATATGTCCTGTAGGTCAAACCAGATTGGAGGTTAGCTAGATTCTGTGTGCTGTCCTTAAAGAGCAAATCCCGGCCGTCATAGGCAGCAGAATCAAACATCAAGAATCCATTCAGATTATTGTCATCTCCAAACAAATTCTAGATACAAGAGAACAAATCAGATTAAATGGGTTATTACTGAATTCTCATAGGCAGCAGAATCAAACATCAAGAATCCATTCACATTGTTGTCATCTCCAAACATATTCTAGATACAAGAGAATAAATCAGATTCATATAATGGTTATTACTAAATTCTCTGCTTCAAGTGCTTTATGAGATATCTAATACATGTGTTGAGAAATTTCTGTATTACTAAAAAAATATAATTATAAGAATCCAAGAAAGTACTGAAATATTTCTATAAACATAAGAAGTGTGACAAGAGATCATACCACGGCTTGTTGAAGTACAGCTTGGTAAGCCTGGATATCCTCAGCTGATTTAGATGGTGATGTCACAATAGCATGGGCAGGAGACTAAAAGTCAAACAAAACATAAACAAACATGCTGAATGAGACTGTTTCTCCAATATGCCCCAGCCTATATTCGGTTAATTCATTATTGCCATCGTATATTTTTACTACCATCGATTTTCACAATGACTATTCTCACCATTTGTGTCCATACATGTACTTGGCACTCCAGAAAACATAATGCTTCCAGCACCACCTTCGGTGACCAGAGGCAGAAAATGACAACTGTTATGTAGAGGCAATTCCACAATTGACTGACCATATAGAGTCGATATCATACAGCATACTTGTGAAGAGATAATCTTGCGAGTATTTGACATAACTGAATAATAGGAAATTTGCAGGATTTAAAACTTTGGCAGACTGACCCATCAAAAGAGAATATTTTGGAAGTAAATATATCACATATTTTATTAAAGTGGCTCTTCATTTTTCTTTGTGATGCTCGTTAGTTTGTTTTCGTTGATTTGTAACATACAGTCAGTCCACTGCCGTGCGTTAATGAGCCAAAATGCTGATTCCTGCAGAGATTTCTTCTTCACTGGATATCGAGTCTCGCGAAACGAGATAGTGTGAGATTTGGCGCGATATACAGCCCTGGAAAAAATTATTAGACCAGTTCCTTATAAAGGCCTATATGGCATATATCAGTAATTGAATTTTCAGAATGATTTCTACTATCTAACTCGTAATGAGTGGATGAACTCCCCAAAACAATTAGCTTGTGTAATAACTAATCCCTCGGACAATTACCACCAGGGTAATTGCCCTAGTACAATTAACCCCGGACAATTCCTTCTAAGGGCCCCCCCCCCCCCCCCCAACAGATAGAACTTTCAAAACAACTAACAGAATGCAAATATCCTAGATGCTAACTGTCCTCAGGGATATTCTCCAGGGGTAGGGGTTTTGGAAAAAAAGGTCCTGACAGAAGTGGTCTGGGGATTATTGTCCAGGAGGTATGCCTGATTGTCTCATAAAGCCATGTCCACTCCTCTGGAGGCAGTTTGTTCAGTTCTTTGCTACATTTGATGATAGCAGCCATGCCTTGTGGCATGCTGTCAAGGTGTTGCCTTTTTTCCCCCCTCACAGCAGCTCATTCATGCTGCAAGAATGTTTTCTTGTTTCATAAAATTAAATTTTTTAATATCTTTAATTCTTAAGTCACATGCAATGGTCTCAGTAGAATAATGAGAAGGCCATAATGCTTAGACCAAGAGAAGTAACACTTGAAATTCATGCTCTCGGACATTTATAGTCTATTTGGTGGTCCAAAAACTCTTTCTCATGGGAAAAGAGCGGTGTTGTAATTGTCAGGAGAAATTTGTCTGGTACAATTTGTCCTGGCTGTAGTCATCCTAGTGGTAACTGTCTAGGGGTGGTATTCTGAGATTCATTTCATCTTGATTTTAGTGAAAAGATTTTAATTGTCATAACAAATTTCAAACTGCAACATTTCATTGGTGTTTGCGCAGATGAATTCTGTGTACACAGCCACTTTTAATTACGCAGTCATTAACCAATGATGCGGCACAAGCCTTCATTTTGTTATGAAAATTAACATTATTTCACTAAAATCAAAATAAAATAAATCTCAGAATACCACCCCTGGGGTAAAAAGTCATAGGGTTAATTGTTCTAGTCAGTAGTAGTCCATTTATCATGAATTAGCTGCTGATAATCATTTTCCTACTTCCACCTACAATGAATTTAACACTACTCATAAACCCCAAAATGGAGCTGGTCTAATAATTTTTCCAGGGCTGTATTTGCAAGGGGTTAAGGAGGTATTTCTCAACGAAAATAATGCAGAAATTGTTCCGCTATGGTAGAGAAACTTTTTTGTGACATTTCGCTCTTTATTTTGGTATATAACATTACTAAATTCGATCGGATTAATTAGGATATCCTTTTACCCCTCCCAAAATGATGAATTTTCAGACTTTTTGGGAGCAATTTTAGCCTCTTTAATTTGCTTCCTCCGAACTCCTGACTGGTATAAATTTTTAAAATCTAAGCGCTAAAAATGAATTGAAAATAATTTTGCAGCTAAATTTATTTGTCGAAGAAAAAAGGGCTTTATTTCAACCGTTTTCCGAACAAAATACCCGGAGAAATATTACCGCTGACTCACACAAAACATATCAGCAATGCAGGGGTACATGTATGTACTTTACATGAAGGAGTGCAGAACAAATTCAGCCCACGTACTTGTGATTATAAATGTGTATAAGTGGTCTGTACTAGATCATACCTACGTGTGTGTAGGTGTATGAGTGGATAGACATACCGTAGTACATCCATGTGCACTGCACTAAATTCTTTCGGCCGTATCGTGCAGATGTTGCTTCGTGTGATGTGCTGCTGAGTGAACCAATCATTTTGCTTCTTTTTTATGGGAAATAATCTGTACCATGCTTTAACTTGCCAATTAAACTCCCGACTGGTATAAAAGCTAAATCCTCAGTTTTTTAGTCAGTATTTCTTCACGATTTTCGTCAAGGTTACGTCGTTCATTTTCATTCGTAAATGGCCTATTCATTTTAAAACGTCTTCTCAGTAAAACTGCTAATTTTCAAGTTGAAATTAGTAGAATTATCATTCCTCTAGCTTTCATTTGCGACATTTATCGTAAAAATCCGTTCAGAAACAGCAGGGTAATTGGCAGTTTTCTACTGTACCCTTCTGCTCATGAATATTCATAATTCTCTCCCCGGCATGAATTTGTAAAATCAGCACTGATTTTCTTATTTACTATATCAATCTATATACCTACCTATTATGCCAGTAGTCTTGACTACGGGACCCCTTCGAGAATTTAACACAAATGAGTCACAATATTGTGCGCACCCCCCGTAATCCTATTGTCCCCTTCGCCACTCACGCGCGGCAACACGCAACGGTCATCTTCCTCTTTTGCGAGCAACCCCAAGTAGAAACATGTTGCTTGCAAGGTGAGGGGAAGGAGGGAGGGTCATAGGTAGGTATATAGATTTATATAGTAAATAAGAAAATCAGTGCTGATTTTACAAATTTACTGCAATAAATCATATATACCTACCTATTATGCCAGACCAGCGCCAACTCAAAGACCGGGAGGCATGTTTCAAGCAGAAGGGAATAGGATTACACCGAAGATTACAAAGAAGACACAGCGGCCTTCAAGGTGGCTGACGCAAACATAGCCTCACCTGCGGGAACATCCCTAAGGTAGCAAGAAATGAAGGAATTGGACGAACGCCAATAAGCAGCCTTCAAAATATCATCAAGCGCCACACCTTGAAACAGAGCCTAAGAAGTGCTGACACTACGAGTGTCATGAGCATGAGGCTTACTGTCAGATAAAACAGCCTCTGTGCCAGCAGCCCTAATAGCCTCGACAATCCATCTAGAAATGGAATCAAGAGAAGCAGGAGAAAAAGGCTCTCTAGTGATCAGGAACAACTGATCATCCTTACGATAAGACTTAGTCTTATCAATATACCATTTGAGAGCCCTAACAGGACACCAAACTTTGTCCTCGCGCACTGACGAAAACCCAGAAAGCGGACAAAGAAAAATCTCAACAGGGCCAGAGGCAGCCGTTTGATTCTTGGCAATAAAAGAAGCCTTAGGAATCAATCTAACGCCTTTTCTCTCCCAGCGAACATGACCAGGAGTAAGACAGAGAGCATGAAGAGTACTGCGCCTCTGCCCAGAGGCAATAGCTACCAAAAAGAGCGTCTTAACCGTAAGATGATGAAGCAAAGCTTCACCTAACGGTTCAAAAGGAGGTTTCGCCAAGACCTCCAGGACCTTAGGCAGACTCCAAGACGGTACTAACCTAGAACAAGGAGGACGTTTCAGAAAGAACGACCGAATCAAACCACTCAATAGCGGGGAATTGGAAATCCCCGAACCATCTGAGAAACCCGAATGAATGGCCCCAATCGCCGAACGGTAGCCTCGGATAGTAGAGACTGATCTCCCTTTGTCAAATAACGAGATTAGGAAATCCGCAATTGAACCAATAGGAGCCTTAGAAGGGGTTTGATTTCGCTCTTTACACCAAAGGAAAAAGACTGAGAGACGGGAATTATAAATTTCCCTAGTAGAAACCCTACGACTGGACATTAAAAAGTCCGCGGCTCTATCAGAGAGACCCGACTGTCTTGCAGATTCCCTGACAGGGGCCAAGCAGTCAAATGAAGGGACTCCGGCCTGTGGTGAAGAATCCCCGAGAGGGGCTGCAACACCTTAGCGGGAGAAGGAACGGTTGAGCCCTCAGGAGGTTCATTAGCTCCGGAAACCAATTCCTCCTGGGCCAAAAGGGAGCTATCACAAGCACCCGAGCCTGATCTTCCCTAATTTTCCGCAAGACTCGCGGAATCATTTGGAAGGGAGGAAAGGCGAATGCTTGAAGGTTCTCCCACCTGAGGGAGAAAGCATCGAGAGCCCATGCTCCCTGATCACGAACACTGGAGCAATACTTCGGCAGCTGGTGGTTTAGCACCGACGCAAATAGATCCACTTCCAGTGGACCTAGGCAACTGCGAATGCGGCAAAAGACCTCCGGATGGAGCATCCATTCTGATGGAAGACAACTGCGCCGAGACAGAAAATCCGCAATGAGGTTTTCCCGACTGGGGATGAAAGAGGCCACGGGTGTGATCGCCATGCGACGACACCACCTCCACAGCTGAGCTGCTAGGGCATTCAGGGCAGCCAAACGAGTGCCTCCCTGCCGATTGATATATGCCGCCACAGTGACATTGTCCGTGAGGATCAGAACTGAACGACTGAGAAGTCGACTTCTGAAATGGAGCAGGGTCAACAGAACTGCCATAAACTCCAGGACATTGATATGGGGAAGAGTCCCAAGATGAGACCAATCCCCCGCGACCGTGCTGCCATTGTAGTGTCCTCCCCACCCCAACCGAAAGGCGTCCGTCGAAACCGAGATCGACGGAAGAGGGGTACTGAAGGACTTGCCTCGAGCGAGAAACTCCTCGCTCGTCCAACAAGAGAGAAGAGACTTGATTCTTACTGGTACTGGAATCCAGACCAACAGAGAATCTTTTCCCGGCTTGAAAAACCTGAGGAGATGTCTCTGAAAAGGTCTCATGAGGAGCCGGCAGTCCTCTAGAACATCGACTAGACTGGCTAGATAACCCATACACTGAAGCCACTGTCTGGCCTTGACCCTTCTGGCCAGCAAGAGCCTGCGAGCCGCAGAGACAATGATGAGAATCCTGTCTCGACTGGGCCGAGCCAACTGATTCCATATGTCTAACACCGCCCCCAGAAAAACTGGGCTGCGAGTAGGAACTAACTCTGACTTTTCCCAATTTATTAGGAAACCTAATTCTTGAGTAAGACTTACGAGCAAACGAGTCTCGTCTAACAAACGATCGCGCGACTCTGCAAGAAGAAGCCAATCGTCCAGGTAGCAAAATAGCCGAAGGCCGTGCGCCTCAGAGAGGCCGCCAGCACAGCTACAACTTGAGTAAAAACCCGAGGGGCCGGACGCAGCCCGAAGGGAAGAGCGCGAAAACGATAAGTCTCTGAGAGGAAGGAGAACCCCAGAAGATCGCGCAAAGCGCGATGAATGGGAATGTGAAAATACGCGTCCTTGAGATCTACCGAGACCGCGTAGTCCTTCCTCTTGATCAACGGGAGAATGGAGGCGAGAGTCTCCATCCGAAAATGTACTGAAGGAATGAATTTGTTTATTCTTTTCAGGTTCAGTATCAAACAAAGTTTTCCCGAGCGCTTGGGAATAACAAAAATTGGAGAAAGGGAAAGAGACGGCCTGTCTCTTACCCTTTCTATAGCCCTCTTTTCCAACAGAGACTTGATCTCCTTTGAAGCATGAGATCGAGCCAGGGCAGACATGGGAGGTGACCGAGTTCTTATAGCCCCTCCGGGGAGCGAAGCGGAAAGATCTATGAAGAATCCGTCTCGCACGACGGAGAGAACAAACGCGTCCCCGGAGATGGCCTCCCAAGCGGGGAGAAAGGAATGAAGTCGGCCACCTACCATGACTGGAAGAACAAACGCTCGGGGAAGACCATCAAAACCTAGGCTTGGCCTTAAGCGAAGCCGTCGCCTTACCACGAGAACCTCTCGAATAGCCCCTGCCACGTCCCCCTCTCCCGCGAGAAGGAGCTGGCTGCGGCTCAGAAGGCGGGACCCAAGACACACGACTGTGTTGACCCAAAGCGGGACCAGCAGGCCTCCGCCGGACAGGGGCCCGCGTCGACTTAGAGTGAGTGTGAAACTGCTTAGTCATATCCGAGACCTGCTTTCGTGCATCAATCTATCTCTGAAAAACCGTAGCAAATTGACCACCAAAAAGCGAAGGACCCCGAGACGGAACATCTCGGAGAAGTTGAGCAATGCCCGACACCCAGTGCCGAAAGAACCAGGCTCCTGCGACGGAACGTAACCGAAGCAGCTGCAGTGGAAAGCTGTGACCACTGCAAACAAAAAAGAGTATGCAGCAGGTCATCGATAACCAGCTTGTCACCATCAGTAACGTTCAACTCCTCCGCCCTGGACCTTGAAATGCCGCCAAACGCATACCTGCCCTAACCTGGTTTTCAACATTATACCAACGCTTATCCTCCGTCTTATAAGCAACGGAGGTTAGCGGATTAGTCGCCCGCAAGCGACGACCAACCTCTAAAATCTCCGGAGAGAGAGTCTTAGCTTTGAAAAAGCTGTCTTGATCTTGGGAACCGAAGGCAAAGGCCTTACCCTTAACCGTAACAGGGCGCTTAACCAAAAGCGCAGCCTCGATGCGGTCATACTCCAGCTTAAAATCCTCCTCGAGAGAAATACCCTTGGAGGAATCCTGCTGCTTGAACCAACGCGAAGTCGAACCCTGCGCGCGGGTTGACTGAAATTCAGGAAGATATTTAGACAACAAAGCAATCGCTTCCACTCCGCACAGGGTGAGCGATTGAGGCTCCGCCTGCCCAAGCGATTCAGAAACCGAAGTTTGAGAGGCCGCCTCTAACTGGTTCCACCCGAGTGGATTGGGACAAAGGACCGCCAACAAAGGACGCAGCAGGCGGACCCTCCCATGGTTCAACATAAGTCTCCTCACCCGGCGGAGCCCCGAGGGCCGCGGGAATAGGAGGCGCATGCGAACCCGACTCAGACAAAGAAGACTCAATCACAAAAGGTTGATTAGTCTCAAAGTCAGACCCCGGAATAGGGACAGAAGCAAGGGTTGAAGTACCCGGTACAAGGGACCAACCCTGATTCTGAGCGAAAGCCCGCATCATGCTGAACATTTCAGCTTGAGAGGAACTAGCCGGGTTAGCCAGGCCAGATGGGCAAGAGGCCGGCAAAACCTTGCCCCTTTTTCTTGGCCTTCTTCTTGGCTGGCTCGACAAGAGTCGTAGCCGAAACCCTCTTCTTAGAGCGCTTATTCGGATTTGTTCGGATCCCCAAAGCCGCTTCGGAAACACGAACCGAACCCTCCGTGGAGGGACGCTCACCTCCCTCAAAGGGAGTAGTGCGCTGAGGGTATGAACCCAAAGTCTCGCACAAATTACCCATATTGGCTGAGCAAATAGATGCGATAGCCATGGGCTGGGTGCTGCAAGCACCCAGTGCGGGGGCGGACCGAGATGACTCGGTATGTGCCCGTTGACTACTAAAGGCGTGTGAACCCGCTATTGAACAGGGAGCGGCAATAGGAGAGCACTAGTAGTCACGCACTCAGGTGAAAACACCTGTTGCTCCGAAGAGCGTCCATAATTGTTAGCTCGAGCATTCCCATCAGCTGGCAATGTAGACAGCCCGGGAAGTACTCGTTCCCCCATATGGCATCAGCCGGGGGCTAGGGTTTGAGAACCCAGACCAACATGGACTAAGCCCGTGGGCTGCCCTGCAGTAGTGGGACGCGTCTCCCCTAACGGATTTAAGCGAGTGAACGCTACCGTGCGGGAAACAGCCGCCCCCCCTTATGGTCTTGACGACCGGGGGATTGGATTCGAGATATCAAACCACTAGAATCTGACGCCACCCACCCCAAAGCCACGGGCCTCGGAGTTGACATTCCAGATTCAGTTAACGCCACCCGCCCCGAAGCCGCAAGCTCCGAGACTGGCAAACTCTGCAGGTAAACACCACTAGGCAACTTACCCGTAGCCCTCGTCCCTCCCCCATGTACCGAAGTACTCGGGAGAGTTCTGGAGGGCCGAGTCGTCTTGCTAGACGACCCTTCGGAAGAAGCAGGTCTCCGCGACCTAACTACTTCTTCTTCCGAATTCATAACACGGCAATAAAACAGACAATAAAGTATACTTTTCAAATATGAAATACTTTAACTGAATGCAGGTAATCAAACTAACGTTTATTTGGGAGATACGCACACAAAAAATTTTCACAGCCAAAAACCGTAAGAACAAACACCGAACCCAAAGGCTCGGTGACAAACGGAAACACCCGCAAACACACAGATATATCTACGTGGGGCTGACCGTGAAAGAGAAAAATAAATGCCAAGAATAGGAATCAAAAATCCCTTGCAAACGGCAAGAGTGACTACTAAAACACAAAAGTAATATAATCTAAGAGAAAATAGGTACCTAAAAGTGCTTTAAAGATGCGAAAAAGCGCGCCTAAAAGATACTAAAAAGACCTGATTTCAGGAGCGCTGTGACATGACATCCTAACTCGTCGGGGGCGAGCAAGAAAGAGGAAGATGGCCGTGGCGTGTTGACACGCGTGAGTGGCGAAGGGGACAATAGGATTACGGGGGGGTGCGCACAATATTGTGACTCATTTGTGTTAAATTCTCGAAGGGGTCCCGTAGTCAAGACTACTGGCATAATAGGTAGGTATATATGATTTATTGCAGTAAATACGATTTCTGCAGAAGAAGCACTTTTCGCACGCGCAGCGGACTGACTGCATACTCATACTGATTCATACTTGTGTGCCTAGGGTGCCTCTTTCAGGCAGATTTGTGCACTATATACAAGTCCACAATTACTATTATTACAATTTATTCAGTTATTCAGTTGTTGTTTTCTCATTGCCACTGAGTCCTATCATAATCACAACTCTGTATAGTACCTTAGCAAGGTTGCAGTTGTCAGCATTTGCAATAGTATCCTGTGTGTTATCAGGACACAAGAGTCTGAAGTTTGAGGACAGTAGGTTTTGGTTCCATGACTCTTGTCCATTACCATCTGTGTTATCAATAAGTGTTGCAGGCTTGATGAAGGCTACATCCCCAGCATTCTCAGCAAGGCATCTGTATGGTGGAAAGATGAAGAGAAAGACTGTATCAGGCTCACAAGACATCAAGGTATTACTTATCTTGATACTCCCATGGAGGGGGCCAAGAAAAGAGAAAAAAAAATTGAAAAAGAGAAAAAGTTGACCAGCTTGTCTGACAGGAGCTCCATTTAAGGAAGAAGAATCTATAGGGTTATTACGTTGCCTTCAAACCAGGCGAGGACATGTATCAATAAAGACAGATTAATAATCATTCCTAGCACCCTGAAGATCGCTAATGATAAAGTAGAGCTAATTCAGATGGTTAATGAATATTCCTATCCAATCGTATCCAATTGTATCCAATCAAGGTATCAGCAGCCGTGCTAATATTTAATTGCCTAGTAATAAATAGTATTGGGCCCCGGTTGCATAAAGCTTTTATATGATTTATGTCATGAATCATGACATAAATCCCTGAATCACGACATAAACATAAATGTCAATGACATAGCTTATGCAGAGATTTATGTCACGGTCAAGATTTATGATTGAAAAAAATACTGTATATACAATACAATACAATAAGCATTTACAGTGTAGTACGCCCTTCCCATAAGGCTCGGAGCGTTTGCCCACCAACTAAAAAAAAAAAATAAGATACCTCACCACTGAATGCAATGTTATAAGCAAAGAAATATTTCAAATTATGGTTTTTCTTTACACTGCATGACAATAGATGTTTCTTTTTTTTAATTCATTCATTCATCAAAATTTATTTTTACTCTACGGGTCTACTCCAAAGCAAAAAACAAAAAACAAACCAGCCAACCAACAAAAACAAAGAAAAATGAACCCTTTGCGACTGTCTTTTGATACTTTTCTTTTGATAGTCTCACACCCACGCTCTAAACTCCTCTCTGTCTAGTACATATCGACTAAGTGCATGGAACAGATGTTTCTCAATTATGGAATATTGTTTGGATCAATATTTTGAACAATAACATTGCCTCTGACACAACCTTCTGTGGCAGGGGTATCAAAATGAATGTCCTTCATTATGCTTTCTTCCAGTCCTAGTTCATATGACCAAACCAATAAAGTTTATACCAGCTGCTATTAAACACAACGTCTACCAACCCACACGTTTGTAAACTATTGTTCGAATTTCAACCGATGACTCCACTATTGAATTGCGTCACAAAATTCATTGATGGAATAAACCTCACCAATTGTTGACAACCGATGACCTATTGAATTACTACCGATGACCCATAGCATTGTTCTCTTTGTTCGATGTCATCGGTTTGAATGCGTATACACACACACACAGACAAAAAAGAGATGAAGAAAATTCTACCCAGACCTTCATAAATGTTATACACATAATGCCCAATGGCGTAGCTACAGGGGGCACGTCTCCCCCTCCCTTTAGAATGAAATGAGAGTAAAAAAAGTGGGAAGGGAATAGGCCAGGATGAAGCCAAATCCCCCCCCCCCCAATTTATCAATAATAATAATAAACATTTTGCGCTTAATATGTTTCTAAGCGCCGAAGTAGTATTTAGCCCAGCTGCCCTACATGTATAAGGCACTGAAAGCATGAAATTCAAGGAATAAATTCCTACCAGGTACCCATTTACTACACCTGGGTGGAGAGTGGCATGTAGATTAATGTTTTGCCAAAGGACATTAGTGCCGTGACGGGACTCGAACTGCAAACCATGAGATCCACAGTCCAGTGACCTATCCACTAGACCTTGTTAATTCACATTTCAATCAACCAAGTTACATGTACCGGTAACTCAATGCCCATCCCCATCCATACAGTCTGATAGCAAGACATTTGTTACAGAATTAAAAAGGATTACCCTAACTGATTTCAAGTATAACATTGGGTATGAAATATGTACAGAGTCAGGTATTTGAATTTTATTCAATATTTAAAAATACAAATTTGTGAATTTAAGATTGATTGATTCAATATTTCATTTCATTTCATATATTTTCATTTCCAAACAATATAGATACAACATAATTCAAATAATATTTAAAAAGTTAATACAAACGATTCGAACTAATTATCGTATGGGTAACTGCAAATGACAAACATATAAAACCTTGAAAAGAATTAAGTTACTTTTGGAAACTGTGTGGACTGCTAAAAAGCAAGCTTGTAGATTGCAGTCCACTAGCGTACAAAATCAACAACAACAAAGAACAATTCACAGATTTTCCAAAAGATGCAATATAATAATAATTAAAAATAATTTAAAACTAGATGAATCTCCGACCACGCGAGGTCGGAATTTATGCCTCCGCCATCATCAGATTGGCAATGTATGGCATACATGTACACTTTAAAAAGGATTGGTCCATCAAAATTACAAATCTTTTCACTTCAAAAGCACAGGAGACAGAAAATTAATTTCATTTTATTTTCAAATTGATGACTTACAATCATCAAATACACCAAGGAAATAGATATTTTATAGCAAATAGACCACTGTCCCCTTGAAATTTCTAATATAGGTAGGCCTAGACTCCATACATCACGAACCATGTTTATGTATATAATGACTTCTGTGACCTTTGAACTTTGACCTTAAGATCCCCTAAAATCTAATCAGTTCATCGTCCCTCACATATGCATACGTGGGGCAAGTTAGAGGTTGATCTGTCAAACAACTGAAGTTATTGCAAGAACGAACCATTTTTATGTACATAATGACGCCTCTGACCTTTGACCTTTGACCTTGAGACCCTAAAATCTAATCATTTCATCATCCCTCCCATATGCAAACATGGGCCAGGTTAGAAGCTGATCAGTCAAACAGTTCTCCAGTTATTGCGAGAACTAACCATTTTTATGTACATAATTACCTCTGTGAACTTTGACCTTTGACCTTGAGACCCCAAAATCTGGTCAGTTCATCGTCCCTCCCATAAGAATACATGGGCCAAGTTAGAAGTTGATCTACCAAACGGTTCCTAAGTTATCACAAGAACGAACCATTTTTATGTATACAATGACCTCTATGACCCTTGACCTTTGACCTTGAGACCCCAAAATCTAATCAGTTCATCATCCCTCCCATATGCATAAATGGGCCATGTTACAAATTGATCCGCCAAACGGTTTTGAAGTTATCGCGAGAACGAACCATTTTTTATGTATATAATGACGTCTAGGACCTTTGACCTTTGACCTTGAGACCCTAAAATCTAATCACTTCATCATCCCTCCCATATGCATACATGGGCCAAGTTACAAACAGATCCGCCAAACGGTTTTGAAGCTATCGCGAGAACGAAATGGGGACGGACGGACGGACGGACGACCCGAAAACATAATGCCTCCGGCACCACCTACGGTGGGCGGAGGCATAAAAAAGTGTATTTAGTTATATGTGAGCCGCCTAGTAAACTAGGCAAGTGAAATACCATTGGAAAGCTGAGAATCTCTACTTTCAGAATATGTATAAAACAAAAAAAATAATTTTTGCGACTTATTGTAGGTTTTGAGGCGTCGGGTCACATATAGCCTAAATATGTTTAGATGGCTGAGAAGGATAGCACCAAGCAGGTCACCAAGAAGAAGCTGGCAACACACAAAAATAATTTTTAAAAAAGAGTATTTAGTTATATAGCCTAAATATATTAAGGGTGATAGTGCATGTTCATTATATATTGTAGGGTTCGCAGTTTGCGCTTAGATCAGGCAAGGTTCCATGTCCACTAAAGAGCCGGGGGTACAGAAGGGCGACGGATGGGTCAGAGGCATCGGCAACCTTCTTCCATTATGACATCACTCATATGAGTCATCGTAGCTGTCACGGGAGGAGGGGGGCTGGACTCATGACTGAGCAATACTCTTCAAGTTCATAACTTGGCCCCAATGAGTGGAATCGGCTAAGGACTCAATTCTACATGTATTATAAATCCATGACAACTTGTTAATCTCACTCACCTACTATAAAAGAATGATATACATCTATGTGTACCGTCAATGAACCTTAATCTTAGTAAAATTCTTATGTACTCTTTTGTTTCGTGAATTTTCTTATGTATTTCTTTGTTTTTCAACTTTAACTTTTTTATTGTTTTTTGAAGTCTGCTGTTTCAGAGTGTTTTCTGAACCAATATCCAGTTAGAATAATTGATAATTACATCTTAAAGAAGAAATGATAGGTGATAAAGGACAAACATGTGGAAATGCAGTTTCCCATTCATTTTGTACACAAAACTCAGAAAATCTCCGTTTTCGGGCTGACATGAGGTCGCAAAACTCCCAGGCCTTAACCCCCCAGTACAGTAAGGGTTAAAGCTAATTTTCCTTGATTTTGTACACTTTTTCTATTATTCTCCAACTTACAATAGTTGTTTGTTGTGCGAACAATTTTCTTTTAAGATTATTTTGTACTGTGCTAGGCACTGGGCTGTGACAGATGGTAATGTCATGGGAAAGGAAGAGGCAGTCAGCCAAGAACGCATTTATAGCATATTGTTTTCAAGTTAATGTCTCAAGTTAATGTCCCCTATAAAAATAAAATATATCAATTTGCAATTTAAGCAGAGAATGTGATAACATCTAAGGGTACATTGTGTACATGTACTTTGAATCAAAGTCGTGTTTGAAATTTGACCTTGAAAGATAATGACAGCTTCAACTACAATGGGGAATTATGGGCTAGGGTTTAATGATGTACTTATCAGTGATTGATCTTTGCAATATAAAATGATATGTTTTTCAAGGGCGAGTTATAGATTACATGTAACAATGTAATAAATAATATTACATGCATCATTTCCAGGGAAGATTGAAAGTAAATTGAATACAATTATGCTGCTGATACTTTTTTTTTAATTGGAATTTTTATGGACCTGGCTGGAAACATCTGGAACATAAAGAGCAGTCCAGAGTGAAAGCTCAAGATCATTTCAGGAAACTTCATCTTGAAATGCAAAAAAAATCAACATAACATACAATGTATGAAATATTAAGTTGGTTTCAAGTAAAAATGTATTATACAAGTATTCAAAATTTGAATACCAACATCTCTGGTGTCATGGCATCCAGGAAAATCCATGCTAAGCCTATATAACTAGGAAAATAAAAAAACACCACCTGACTAGGTGTGCCGTTCACCCAAAGTTTAAAGGCCGCCTCCCCGTAGGCTCATCATTCACAGGTATTCAAATATCATAATACCAACACAAATCTGCAATCCCTGTCATCTTTCCTGTTTAACCAATCTTATTCTTTAATAGTAACTCAGAATTAAACATATGTTTTCCAAGATTGAACTTCAGACATTTGCAAATATTACAAGTTTCCATACATACTCCCTAGATAATAATGCTATGAAAGTAAATACAGTCAAACCTGCTTTAGCGACCACCTGTACAGAAAGACCACCTGTCCATAAAGAACATAATTTTTGTTTCCCTTGAAAAGTGTTCCTCATTGAAACATGTATTGAAGGAACCGGTACATAAAGACCACCCTGCTCATAAAGACCGCTTTTCTCGTCTCCCTTGAGCGGTCTTTATAGACAGGTTTCACTGTAGCATGATGCTGCTAAAAAGTTGTATTTTTATAACATTTACAAGATACATGTAACACTACCCAACAAAGTCTGCCATCCCCCTCATATTTCTTGTTTAACCCATTGACTACTGAATTCTTTAACTATCATTGGCCTAATACAGGAGCCATCCAGTTCATGTAGTCTATGGATTAACTAATATCTTGCCTTTAGTATTTCAGACTTAAACATTTTCTCCAAGATTGAAATCCAGACAGTGCAAATATTAGAAGTTTGCATACACTACTCCCCAGATAATTGGCTTACTCGTGCCATAGCAGCTTTCCAATTTGTTTTAAAAGTGAGGTAAATGCTTCAGCCTATTTTCTGCACGCATGGTACATGTAGATCAAACATTCTACCTGCCAATCAATGATTTTAAATAGAAACGGGCTGATTATTTTTTGTTGATCTACAACATCGATGTTTACCAAAATAATACGCTGGTTATCAGACAGTGAACTTTGGATCTTCAAGCAACAAGAGGGTAAATTCATTTTTCTTTTTCCTTTCTATTGTTTTTTAGAAATATATTGTCATATTTACAGTTACAGTACAATGTACAAAGTCATGCATTGAGTGCACTGTGTGTTCGGCTAACCTTATACCAAATTGATAACCATTCTCTTTTCATTAACCCTTTCGGTGTCGGCAAGTTTTAAACGCATAATTAACATGCAGGTCTATGACACCTTAGATTTCATAAGACAACCCACTGCCTTTTGGGTTGGAGGATATTTAACGAAACAGGGCAAGTGCGACCTACCTGAAAGCCCCAGCATAGCTTTGATAGAGTTCGGTTGAATCAGGGGGACACTGTGGGTTGGTACAGATACCACAAAGATTGGCAGGGTTTGTTCCAAATGGGTCATTCCTTTCTGTGTAGGCGCCTTGATGGTGAAAGAAAAAAAGCATGAATCGCTATATATTTTACAGCAGAGCCTTGAAAACTTTTCCCTTTTATGAAAAATTGATTGAAGTGAAATTTAAAAAGAAAAAAAAACACAAACACTTGCACAAATGCAACCCTGTGTTTGGACCATCTGTCAGGACTACTAGATTGATATTCTTATCTTTAATTGCTCAGTACTCATGCAGTTATAGATATTTCCTACCCAAATCATTTTGCATGGTACCGTTCATTGTGACTGGATATATTGAGACTGTTTGTCACATATGTGAACTGGCACAGCAAGAGTTACAGACACAGAATCATGACACCATTTGGGTTTGCACACGATAACAGATGCCACATGGATCACAAATAATGCATTTCCCTTTTACGACTGACAGGTCTTATTTAATGAATTACAAATGAAAGACTCCTAAAGATCCGCCCCCGTAAAGTTTATCAAAATTAATGGTCCTACTGAAACAATCTGAAAGCTCGGCTGTGTTCTGAGTAATTCCAAACGGGATGATGTCTCGGGACTTTCTTCTCTTTCTGCTGGGATTTGTATGTGAATACCCAAGCAACTTCAAATTTCCCATGAGTATACCCACGATTGTGTGTCTTTAAAGATTAAGTTGAGTTCTGGTCATACGATGACACTGTGGAAGAAACTGGGGACAGATTGATCATGTGTACATGTATATAAGAATTTGTGTATACTGCAAGGTTTGGGAATCATCAAAATGATAAGAAATTGACCCAATCTCACTGAAGAGCACAAGCACTGCAAAAACATTGGGAACATGGGACTGTGGGGTTCTACACACATGCGTTGTGGCATGAATGTTCAGCCTCAACACTTTAATTATTTCTCATCATATTTCGAACATTACAGCATTTGAAGAGCATTCCTTTTTATGGGACATTTCTACTATGATGTTCTTCCCAACTTACTGTAAAAAAAAAGGAATTAGATAACTCACCAATTATTTTCTCCCCTTCATAGAACTCAACCTTCTCAAGATTACTTTGCTGGTTCTCAAAGACCATCAATTATTATAAAACAGGTTCAAGAATGTAGCCATCCTGATTGGTCAAATAACACCACGTGACCATGCAAAAAATAAGCACTAACGCATGGCAATAAGGCTCCAAAGCATGGCTAAGCTGCACGTACGCGTACCTCTGGTGCATGCAAACTTAATTGTCATTTTAGCGTAGGGATTACATGCGCGCACTGAAACGCTCATGACTTTTGTTGGCTGCGCTTATGTGATGTCATCGAGGAAAGCAATTGGCAGCCTCCAGACTGTGCGACTCTTGGCATTTCTTTGGGGTTCGTAACCATTTTTATAGACTTCATAATCATATTGCTGACCCGTTTCATGCATTAGTGCGATCCGGCAACACATAGGTTTTTATTGTGGTGTCCAACACACTCGGCTTGCGCCTCGTGCGTATAGTACACCACGATAAAAACTTTGTGTTGCCAGATTGCACCAACGCACTCCCAACCATGTATTAATAGTATACTAGCACTTACCTGGAGCACAACTCTGATTGAAAAAGTTAGCCACAGCATTGATGTCATCACCACAGTCTGTTGGGGTCATGTATCCAGATTCCAGGAGAAACCCAACAGGAATATTCCAACCTGCTGTCCTCCTCACACCAGTGTGACAGGAATTCTTACCCTTCAGGTTGTTGAAATTAAGATGGGTGTCAGTTGCCCGGACAACAGCAATACCTTGGTACGTGTCTGAAAGATGATCATAATGCTGACCATCACTACATGGTAAAATTAAGGGACATGGCACATTTGGGGTGTGGTCTAGATTTGTGAAAGTTCCGTGTCATGAAATAACTAAATCACAACATCAAAATTTGCAATTCACAGAGGTTACTTCTTACAAAATTGTTGTAGTTAACAATTCAAAAAAATTTTGATTTTACAGCGATGATTAATTAATGCAAATATTATTTTCTGCTGTTGTAATACACATTTTCATGTGCAAGTGTTTTGGTAAGGTCATTTTACAACCTTTTGTGTGTATCCATCGATGTTAGCTTCTATATTTTAGAATGATTGTAAGATGTAATATAGTGTAATGGCGTTCTTTAATAACTGGATTAGGGCTGCAAAAAGTTATATCACTTAACTACATCCTTTGCACCCTCTGTAGAAATGAGTGGGCCATGGGGATAGGCTGGGGGCATGGGGTACTGGTAATTTACATGTACATCGATTATGTGTATGGATGTGCACGTCAATCGCGCACTGTGGATACATGTGTGACTTAATCGACTACACGAAACTTAGGGATTGGTTTTGTGTTAGGCTTATAGGTACATTTAGGCCCAGGGTTGAAGTCAGGCGATAAGAATTAGAGCAGAGCAATTGTTACCGCAGCATTTGTTGTACAACCATTCATGGAGGCCTATATAGCAAGTTAATGATCATATACTGATATAGCCTATTCTCTTCCGTCTATACAAAACATCTACATGTACACTGCACCTACAGTACATGTATAATACGACTAACAGGATGGTCCACAAACAAATATTCAAACATGTACATGTAGAATCACACTGCAAAGAAGTAAACTAATGTATGAGGGCTTAGTCCGAAATGGTGGGTAGCATCGCGTTGTGTCGCAACCATTCGTCCAAAGCCCCCCCCCCCCCTGGTTTGGCCGAAAGGGTGCGTTGGGAGCGTCGGGTCACGTCGCGTTGACTGGATCGCCACCATTCGTCCAAAGCACCCCCGGTTTTGCCGAATAGCCATGTATGAGAAGCGCAAAGTCCCTTGTGGCCAGAGTCTGGAGCCTGCTTGAGGGCCCTGGAAGTTCTGTGGTAATCTGAGGCTTTCTGGTGCAACATCAGGCATATTTTGAAGTATTTTGAAACAATTCATGACTAATATTTCATAAATGATTTGGTTTGAATATGATTTTTAAAGAAAGCTTAACCTGTCGCTGATTTTCAAACATGTAGTTTCCAAATCCAAACCTGTCGCTGTTACATGTACATGTTAAAACCCCTTGTGGACCACCCTGCTACTAATAATATTCTGTTCTTGTATAGCGCATATGGCCCGTTTCACAGTTAGGCGCCACTTTTTGTCAACCTAGGTATCAAAATTTCAAGTTTTAGTTGAAATGTAGAGAAGTATGATTTTTCAATGCTGGGAATGTGAATTTAACAGCAAATGTGGTGCCAGAGCTTAATTAATGCCATAACACCTGGCTCTGTAATGGCCACTTTGAAGTTTAAGAAAATCTGAATAAAAAACAACATTTAAATAAATATCACAGACATAACTATAGGTCCATATGTACAAATCATATTATCACATGTTCACATGATGAAGTGGTATTCAAGCAAACTTTGTTCCAAAAATTGTGCCTTTCTGTACATTTGGTGTTAAAATATAGCAATGTGAAGAAAAAATATGCATTATAACAAGGTATTGACTCTGAAAAGTTTCTCTCATTTTACACTTCCTCATTGAGGATATGTATTACTCCATGGAGATGATGATTGTGGCGGGGGACATCTACATCCTTAATAGTAACATTGCTAATGTTCGTCTTTTAACTTTAGAATTTTAGCCACAGGGTGGTGCGGATGTGACAAAACCAGATGTGAACGGACATTTCAAACATTCACCAATAATACACAGATATGAGCCCATCATTAGTTATTAAACAGTCTGCAAATTCAATTTTCAATCACAGTGGGAATTTATTACTTAAATAGATTGTATTTTTCACAGTATGTGGTAACTGGCATGGCGGATGTGACATTATGCATGTGAACGGAACATTATCTTCCTTGTTTTCTTCAAAGTTTTACGCTGCAATCACAATAATAATGTCTAGCAATACTCCCAAGAAATACACACTGTACCAATATTTGCAAGACAAGTCACTGCTCACAAGGTTATGCATTCTGTAAAGTTATGAAGGTACTTGTGGTGGATGTGACAAAATCAGATGTGAACAGACACTTTCCACCTTTATCAATTAATACTTAATGATAATGCAAATAACTGAGACAGTGATATTAATCAAGCATAGCAGAGTTTAATATATACTGAGAATTCACAGCAATAATCTGTTGGTACGCAGTGTAACTTTTTGTCGGAGTAAATGAATTCAAATATGGTGGATGTGACATTATAATAGTGAACAGACTTACCGGTTATAGGTTGATTTAATTTACCGAGAAGTAGATTTAAACCAGTACTTATCTTTAGCAAAATCACTAAGAATACTCATATTTCTAATCTATACAAGTCACTGCTCACAAGATTTTCTATTTTAAAAAGTAGAATGCCTGAAACTCCTTGTGGCGGATGTGACAAAATCAAATGTGAACGGACATTTTACACTTTAATCAATTACTACTTGATACAAACCTTTAGACAAGAACATTGATCAAGCAGCGGGGTTACATATGTACTGGGAATTCACAACAAATGGCATTTCTGTTGGTAGCAGTGTTTATTTCTCATAGTAAACGACATCAAACATGGTGGATGTGACATTACAATACAGTGCATCCCCCAAAAAAGTTAACAGATGGAAATAGTCTCCCCAAATAATTATTTTTGAATATTTTCAATAAATTTTAATTCTTGTAGATAGATTAGGGTCCCTCCTATACAATAACACCAAAAAATCTGACTAGTTATTAAGCTTGAATGATTTAAAACCACTTTTGTGAAAGGGTGCAAAATTCAGACTTGACAAGAATTGGTGTTTGTTCAGACTGGTATAAAAAAAGTTGAAAACTGTTTGAAATTGACAGTCGGAAAATAGTCTCCCCAATGAAATATTTCAAAATATTTTCAGTAAAATTTCATACATGTGGTTTGCTTAGAATTTCTTCTACCAAATGACACTAAAATGTCTCACAATATTTTTACGCATAAGTAAGCAAAAGTCACTTCTGTGAACTGGTGCCAATTCCAATCTTGACAATATGTCTATTGTTGTTCTAGCTGGTATGAGCCAAGTTGAGAGTCATGAAATACATTGTAACATCAAGATTTTATATTTTTTGTCATTGAAAGACTATTTGTGAAAGAACAGACTTTGTTCAATGCATTTCCTGATATATCCCATCAATACTTTATGGTTAAGTGAGCAAGGTCAGAAATGAAAAAACTCACCAAAAGTAACATTTTGAAACACTCAGCAAAATAGTAAATTGCTCACTCGAGCATAACATGTTGATGGATGTGTAATGATATACAGAGAACATAGCCTGTTATTTTATAAACTGTCTTTTATTGATCCGAATATGGAAATTTTAAGCCTTTAAATGTACATAGTCTCAGCTCAGCTGATACCAGCCAGAGCCAATATCAATACTTGTCAAGACTGGATTTTGCACCCTTTCACAAAACTGGCTTTTGCTCTCTCAGACGTAAAGTATTGTGGGATATTTTGGTGTCATTTGATAGAAGAGACCGTAGGCTATCCACAGGTATGAAAATTTCTTAAACATATTTTGAAACATTTATTGTGGGAGAATTTTCCAACTTAACTTTTTTCTTGGACACACTGTAGTGAACAGTATTGCCCAATACGATTCTAATAGATATTTCCAATGTTAATCATACAAATGCTACTTAGCTAGAAATTGCACTTACATGTACAACCATGCAGCTATGCATTCTGAATGTACTGCACTGGTACAGTATACATGTACATGTAGGTACAAAAAGCTCGTACATGAAACCTTTCACTCACCCATCACTTTCCTGGATTCTACTATAAAGTTAGTCAGAGGTAAAGGCAGAATGTTTCATTTATTTGCTCCATAATTTTCTAAGTCACACAGTACGTGATAATGTTCATTGCAGTTTGTTTAAATGTATTCCTGTTATCTGGTTTGCTTATTTTCTTTCATTGATAGTGATTAAAAGTACTTATGAATACATATTTATTTCAAAAAGACAATTCTGCTTTCCAGCGTGACGTCACTTTCTTAACTACGACCCTAGTAACGCCTCTGTGGGTGGAAACAAGGCTCGTTTGAGCGTCTCAATTTGTTGACTTCGTCTTCGGTCCCACACGTTGAATTTGCATGCAATAAATCCATTGCATTTTATTTGTATGCACATAGAAGGACTCTCGCACAACGAAAATCATCAGAAATTCACGCCTGGCAGGATAACCTCATACTGGTCGGAGTGGTTGATGACGTATTCAGGAAATTAAAAAATATATAAAAAAAAGCTTTCACAAAACTTAGTAAGTGGGACTGTAGAAAGTCCGTGATGATATGGAGTAGTGAACAGCTGCATGAGCGAGTTATTGTTTTTGCTTCCCATAGCACATTTTCGTCTTTGAAATCTATATTGCTCTATTGGAAAATATATATACATATAAGACTGAAGCTAAATATCAGCAGGATATGTACAATGTACATGTATCTATTTGAAATGATCCGAACAAATGAGCCGAACGTATTACGTAGGTTCCCAGCATTTGTTGTCTGGATTTTTCTTGCAGATTTCAATCGCGTTTACCCATTCTCCCCATCTTCGCGCTATTTAACGCGATAAGGAAAAATACAAAATGAAAGAATATCCCTGCACCATATTGTGGTTGTGACAACCTATGGCACAGCAAATTTTCGGCATTTTGATGAAGAAAAGAAAAAAAAACAATTTTATAGAGTCAAAGTGTGTGCAAAGTCAAATGTGTTGCTACGCATTGCCAAGCTATTGTTTTCACCCAGCGGCTGCAATGACGACGAAAGATCCCGGATGCCCGGAAAGGAGAATTCCAAAAAGTTTCCAAAGTTTTTTTTTAATTAGTTGGCACTTTTCAAAGTCTTGTCATTGGGGGACCTAGTGTAGCAAATGGAGAATACACAATGTGTCTGTTCACATGGAAAAATGTCACATCCACCACACATTTCAACAGCATAGTATTCAAAGCATCTTATAAGAGAGAGGTGAAATGGTAGTATGTTAAATATAATAATAAATTTATAGCTTTTTAGATGTCATATATGGATCAAGTTAAGTAAAATACATTGAATTTTGGCTTTATCTCATATGACGAAAAATGTATTTTACACCCTTACTGTGTGAAAATATTATTATGTAAAATAAAGGGATAGGTATAGTTAAACAAACTGATTACACTCCTATTACATGGTAAAGACCAGAAATGTTTAATTTAGACGCCATTAGGTGTAAAGAAAAACCGAACTGTCCCAATAATTTGGTGAAATGTACGAAATGTCCGTTCACATCTGGAAGTGTCACATCCGCCACACCACTTTAAGCATTTTCACTTTTTTGTAAATTTATAATTATACAGCAATCTCTTTTTGTATTCTAACTGCCAGCTCAATATAGAATCTGAAATTTCCTGTGATTTAAAGTCGATCACATTTGCAAGTACTGAGATATATATCCTGATGTGATTCTGGAAAAATAGACTGGTGGATGTGACAGGTGTGAACGGACACCATGTATTGTGACATAAAAGAAAAACTTGAGTTTGAAATGCCTAATTGTCTTCATTGGATATGTAGCTCACCTTTTCTCCTAAATCTATGTAAAAAAATCTGAAGTCACCTAAACCATAAAAAAGTAATAGCATTCCAAAATTTTGGTGGATGTGACAAAATTGTGAACGGACATTTAATTTCGTTTTTCAAATTATCGACATAGTATTAGATTAAAGTGAGGTACAGCCAAACTTTCTACAGTTATTCGACCAAACCAAAAATGTACTCAGACAACATTTTTATGAAACATCCCTTAAATATCTAATGTGCATGACCCTTATAAGTAGATGCTTAAATGTGAACGGACACTGTCACATCCACCAAGGGAATTTTGGAGTGAAAAAAATGTATAAAAAAGGAATCAAAATGTTTTAACACTAATATGATTTATTACAACCACTCATCAACCAAACATATATTGGTTCAGTTAGGTGAGAGCTGAGTGTGTTTAGGAGTGGCACAGTTTTCAAAACAGGTATGTTTGCCAGGTTGACATCAGGTAGGTCCAATTTGGGCACATCTCACCCTACTGTGCACAAATGCTTGGGAGTTAGATTTTCGTTATGCTATGGGAGGTAGACCCCATAGGGGCCTAACATATGCATATCAAATCATTTCATTAATCCGCTCATATTCTGTGTAGGAGACCCAAACCTAAAAAAAATGAAAAGTGGCGCCTAACCGTGAAACGGGCCATATCACATAATGATACATTCTATGCGTTTCCAAAGGACTTTGGATATTATTACCCCGGCTGTAGCCCACTGTTTTCAAACAAAGATCTACCTTGAGCATATGTTTCCTGTATGATGGGAACCAAGCCAAACTCTTTGCCAGCAAGATAAACATCTCCTCCATCTAGGGTTATCATGTCAGCCTGGCCATCTTGAACTTTCATCAAACAATCCTGTAATAAAACAAAATATCAATTTCAATGGTCATAATGATGATGATAATAATAACAGACCTGTCAACCCTGAAACCCAAGAAATAGGACAAATGACAGGGCAGAAGCTGAAAATACTGCCATTTCTGAGTTTTCTATACATTACGACAGACACAGTGGTAGAAGTGGATCTTTCTTTTACTGAAAAAGCAGGATTGTCCCTATTTAGGGACAGTTGGCAGGTACATGTATGTAATAATAAAAAAAGAATAAATAATATCAATAATAATAATAATAAAAAGGGAAGGATAAGAAAAGTAATCATGATAATGAAAACAATTCTTAGAATATCATAATAACTTCGCAAAAGCCTCTGTAATAACATCATTCGGCACTTTGTATCGTCCGGAAAGAGTGCTTTAGGAATCTTGACATTATCCTCTAAAAATCTTAAATTCTCTTTTATTTGCTTTTTCATCTTAAATACTTTTATCAAAACCAAAATGAGGGTAAATTTCCCTCCAAAGACAAATATTCTGGTACTGCTGTGATGATAATTACATGTATGTGTAGCTCACTCAAATGAATTGTAGGGCAGGTGACCAGATGGTAACTCGAAAACATACAAGGATTACTCAAACTAGCACTTGCAGACAAGGGCATTCATATTCTACTATATGAAAAGGAACACAGTTTGTATATCAATGTAAAACCAGAAACTTCATATAATTTAGGCAAGAGTTCCTTGCCACAACAATATAATCAAACACTCGATTGGTGCAAATCGTGAAAAGTTCCTCGCTGGCTTTCAATTTTTCATTGAAGATATTGTCTCCTAAGCATTATTAGTATGTTTTGTTGTGTCCACATCTCCATTTTAATAGGAATAACATCTAACATTTTGGCAGTGCTGCTCAAGCCCTGATACTGGCTGGAACTTGGCAATGAGCACGTAAATTTCAGGAAATATGCCCCTGGATGTAATTTCACCTCAAAAATCTCTGCCAATAAAAAACTTCTTTCTGAACATAAGCAGACAAACAGGAAGGGCACTTTGCCATTATACAGCACTTGCTTCCCTGTTTATTTTTCTGAACAAAAAAAGGGAACAATCAGAGTTCATTTGGCTGAGTGCTTTTCATTTCATGTCATTTATTTTACTCTTTCTAGTTTGGTTACAATCAGGCATTAGGCTTTAAGGAAGAACTTACACAAAAAGGGGGAAAAAGTCAAATTATTCCCGCTGGCGATCTTGGGGGTAGTACGTGATCCAAAGACCCCCCTCCTATGTACCCCATCTGGATTATTGTAGATCCTTCTTGCCTATGGATGATTTCTACCCAGTTTGGAAGCAAGCCACATATTTAAAAATATAATATTTTTACCACTGTGGCACTTAAGTGGTGCTGCCCCAGAGCCCCCTTGGAGCCAAGGTACCCGGTTTGAACTTGATGTCTCCTTCCCCGAAGAATGATTCCATGTTTGCTTACAATTTAGTGATAGGGTTAAAAGAAAAAGTAATAATATGTGACCCTCCACCACAAAACGACCAATAAGTCGGAAATTTGGGTTTTTAAAATTTCAACACAGTTTGAAAGCTTTAAAAGCTTTAAAATGATATATAACTTGTCTTGTATGGACTAAGCAAACCCTTGTAAATTACAATGAGAATGTCAACGTGTCAGACAGACTAAAGACCAAAACAATAGAGAAAACGGGCTCTAGAAAGAGTGACCATTTAAGAGCGCCTAATCTGTGTCCTATTGTTTGTCGCACAAAAGGTTGAGTTAAAACTCCCTAGCATACACTGTTAAGTACTAATTGGATTGGGTTGAAACTTTCCATACATTCAGAATGGATATATTTCTTTGTTTCTTTAGATTTTGAATATCAGACAGTGCATAGTTTTTATTAACCTATAAGAGAAAAGCTATGTGAAGTACAATTCCATCAAGTTGACACACAAAGATTGAATGTCCAGGAAAACATGGTTATTTTGAATGAGAGTAAAAACACATTTCAACATGTTATTTTACCCTGAAATTTTGTCAGATGGTAGATTGATATATGAACTTTCAGAAAATACAAAAAACTTAAAATAAAAAATTCCCACCCCACACCATCTTTTTCAGCTGTTTACTCTAAAATTCCCATTGCGAATTATTGGTCGTTTTGTGGTGGAGGGTCACATATTGCCTATCTGTATTATATCCTCTAATCCTGCCAATTTTGGTTGAAATCCACCAGTAAACTTTTGAGAGGATAAATGCATATATGTATAATAAGTATATATTATTTTATTTTACCCTTGCATGCTGAGATAGAATGCATATGTATGAAGTACCTGAACTCCCAGTAGTATAAAAGGGGTATCGACCAATACAAGAACAAAAACCTCTGTTGGAAAGTTTAAATATTGTCAGTTTTAAAGGGATTTGGTAACTTTGTGGAGGCTTGATTTAATAAATTGTTGAATTTTGATATCTGTCTCGTATAATGATGTTCAGAAAGATAAATGAATAGCCAGGTATACATGTAGAAAGGTTTTCAATTATTAAGATATCTACATGTATGACTGAACTCCCATTTAAGAAAGCGTATAGCCATACGCTTTACATGTAGTCTGACACTAAGTCTTTGGGAGAAAATGAGTCTGGCATTCATTTCCGGTCACTTGCATATGTTTACTTTTGTGAAGCACATGATGATTTTGAAGTGGTTTTTTTTTTTTCCTGGGCTTCATTTTTACACCATATTACATACACTGATAGCATGTAAGGCCAGGCAGCTCAGATTTTATCAAGCCTCTACAAAGTTACCAAATCACTTTAAGGCAAATAGTGATTTAGAACAGACTTTGTTGCTTTCCTGCTCATGCATCTGGTATATATTTCAAGGCTTTGTGTCAAAATGTTATGTGGGCAACCATCAAAAATGGGAAAAACCTTAAAAGGCACCTTCATCCCTTTTGCAGACTTGGACAAAAATTCTGTGAAACTTTGCACAGGTTTAGTAGACATCCTGTAGATACTGCCTATGAAATTTCAAGGTCACAAGTTCTATAACTCCTTTATAAGAAATGAAACTTGCTTTCTGTCACAGAGGGAGCTATTCAGAAATCAATGCAGATACTAATAATGGTCAAAAAAATAATTTAAAAAAGTGAAGTGTTACCAAATTGTTTTTAATTTTATTAGTTACTTAAAAGCACCGTCAATTAGCCTATATTTCTTTTTACATCTACACAAGTTTTCCAATTATAATTCTTTTGTAAGTTATTGTATAACATGACATGTATCACACAACTTCAAAATTTAGGGGTGCAAAAGAGATAAAGTAAAATATTTCTCTGTAAAAAAACCCCTAATATATAACTGCTAAAACATAACTTTTGCTGGAAATACTACTGATGTGTGACATACTTTAGTTATTCAAGCACAATATTTGTTTTCACTACACACCATTTAACCAGTGAAGGTCATGAATCACATTAGTCAGACTTGGGAAATGACAAAAACAACTACATGTATTGGGCAATAATGTAAGGGGAGCCAGGAGGGACTTCCACATTTCTACACCCTCACCAATTCATTTTTACCACCTGTAGTCACAGCTTGCATATAAAGTTTGTACAACCCACATAACCATATTAGGGGAGCTACATGTAGGTAGGAGAAATCAAGTCATAGGCAATACTTCAGCAAAGCAAATAGGCTTTTATAAAAAATTAATTTCTCTGACCTCTAGAACCCTACTGCACTTAGTCAAGCGGAGGAGCCGCATTAAAAATATGTTACATCATTATTGTTGCTATCAAATCACTTTCAACATCTGTCTACATGTATGTAAACATTTGTACTGTCACAATACAAATACTGTACCTTGATCCGACCAGGGAGGTGGAAATGCACATCAGAGGATGAAAATGTTAATGAAAGGGACTTTTCATTTCTTTTTCTCTCTATAGCATTTATGATCATTTTCCACAATTGCAGCTCAGTACAAAGAAGGAGTATAACTCAATTGGTATGTAGTACCCCAAAACCTACCTCAATACGATTTGAATGTCAAAGCCTACATTCATGGACCTACTAAAGAGTACATGTACATGTAGGTCCATGCTACAAATGTAAAATAGGCAGTCTAGTTACAAAACAAAACACAAAGGAAGTTGATTTGCTAGCCGTGATAAATCACTTTCAAGGCTCCTACATGTAGCTCAGGAACTTTTGTCATGACAATGGGAACTTGGGAAGTGAACAGGGTAAACATTGAGCAATAACATATAGCAAGATCACAAAAAGGGACCTCCCCTTTCTCTACCCTCCACAAAACACTTTCATCATCCCAAGATAAACTAGACTTGAATTCGTCACGAAGACGAATTAGGTGGTCTGTCCTTAAATTGGCACGATCATGATTGTAATCAGGATGATCATATTAATGGGGAAATACTAAACAGAAGACAGGATGTCAAGAATGCCATGAATGGAGATGCTTCCTGAGGACAGGAATGTAGCAAAATGTGTATCGGTCATTGTAAAATGATTATGGTGATGATAACGGTGATTATGATTATAATGACATAATGATGATGGTGATGATATAATAGTAGCGATGATGATCATGATGGTGATGATAATAATGATGATGATACAGGATACTTGGGAGATTAACACCATAGCTCTAATACAGGACAGGAAATCACAATTTGCCATAGGGTTGTACATAAACTACTGCACACTACTTTCTAATAGACATAATACGGAAAATAAGGCAGTTTATTACATGATTAGTGATTTTTTATGTTACAATAGTCGAAGAGGATGGTAAAATGACAGGCAAAAAGAAGCAAAAAAAAAAAAAAAAAAAAAAAAATCGGCCCCGGGATCGAACCAGGTACCTTGACCATGGTAGTCATGTGCTTTACCGATAGACCAAAATAATTCCCATAGAGATAACACGTAAACGAAAAACGGGATTCTCAAATCCCATTTTGTACTGAAAAATTGGGCATGATCCCGACATCTGATTAAAAATTGGAGGGCTTACTAATAAAAGCTTATAGTCTCAGCTACAACATATTAAAATCTGGAAGGAAATAGACCAATAATAACTGAGATACTGCTCAGAGAACGATGTCATGTAGATTCGTGATTCGAAAAAAAATCATCTTCCATAGACATAACACGCAAATAGGGAAAAATCTGACATGTCGTCTTTAATTGAAGATTTCAGTGTGATAACGTCATCAAAATGAAAAATGATGGAAACTGATCTGGTAGAGAATTGTCTCAGCTATAACATATCAAAATTTGGAAGAAAATCGATCACCTATTACTGAAATATTAGCAAATGAATACAAAAATGATGACGTCATTTTTTCAAAATCATTTTTTTGAGTTCATATGCAAATATGATGACGTTAGAACATGAGATCGGCAAAAATTCTACATGATTTCAAATCTACAACTCACAGGCTTTCAGAATATGTAAAGAAATTGGGGGGTTTCCGTATATTCTGAGGAGCTATGGCGAATTCTAGATAGGCATGTTTTTACCACTTTTTACATTAGAATGCCCATTGACGTGCGCACGAATTTGAAAGTTTGACGCGCGCGTACGACATTATGGAAGGTCGAGATTGACTGTAAATAGTTGGAAATTGTCAAGAATAGTGTCAGGAAGACAAAATATGCGAAAAAATGGCGTTTTTACGTTCTCTACGCGCTGTGTGCGCGCATAACGCGCGCACGGACGCGCACGGACAGAAAAAATTAAAATGCTTAAAATGTCCTGAACAATACTCTAATTTGATTAAAAAGTGATTTGGAGCAATTTTAAATTTTGACGCGCGCGTACGTGCGCGTCATGAGGCGCGCACGGATTTTGATGACATTTTCTGTTGACCCGTGACCTGAAGTTAATGTATGTCAAATATGGTTCATTTTTGATGACTCGTTATGAAGTTATGATTGATAATGTGATTTCACAAAATGGCGCCTGGATGACGTCACGATGACATGATGACCTTGAAAAACAAATCCCAGCTTGACCTTATTTGCCCGGATGACTGACGGATATTTCATGAAAATTGACTGACAAGTTCTCGAGATTTCATGGAAACAAGAAAGTGGTGGAAAAATAAAAATAAATAATAAATAATAATAAAGAAAATTCTGACGAAATTAAGAGGTGGTCTGTCGACTACGACAGACCACCTAATTAAGGTGTTTTCCAAGGATTTTCCGTTCTTCACTGTGTTCTTAATTCACCTCTCTAACTGATTTAAACTTAAAGGGCAATCCGACCTTGGTAATAAGTTGATTTGTGTGAAAGCAGAAAAATAAGAAACACAGGATGGTGAAAGTTTGAAAGAAAATCGGACAAGGAATAAGTTATGGATGTTTGAAAAATGAGATCACTACATCTATGCGAATCTCAAATTGGCAATTTGTTAAGTCGAATATGACATACTTGTGGACAACTCTCCCTTTTCTCCGAAGCGCTTTACCCTCGGGGCAGTACTCAGTATATATTGGAGATAGCATATTGTTATAGCTAGTCCTCATGAAAGAAAGAGAGCCAACTGAGTAATACATTTTGAAAAAATGACATGTTAGTCATTTTGTCATTGTGCAAATGGAGAGTTGTCCACAACTACATCACAGGGACATTATCTATTCGGCCAATTTGAAATTCCCATATATGGATAGTGATTACAACTTTCAAAAAAGCATAACTTTCTTATTGCTTGTCCGATTTTGTTCAAACTTTCACCAATCTGCTTCTCTTCTTTTTCCTCTTTCTTTAAGAGCAACTTGCCATGTCATTAAGGTTGGATTTCCCTTTTAATGAAGAAAGCTACATGTAGGGTGCAATTTTTTCATAAACTTTCCATTCAAAAGAATGTCATATTTTTAAAAGTGCATCACAAAGAATAATTTTAAGCACTGTATCAAAATTTCTTGAAAACGTAATATTATTTTCAAACAAATTGCAACCATTGTCCTAACTCTATATCTTTGAAGAAATAAACCACAGAGGGACTGTCAGATTACTACATCTCCACACTCAGTCTCCGGTTACATGTAGATTGCCATATTTTATGTCATGAGTAAGCCTGAGTCATATCGAATATTTCATAAACCGGGATTCGACGGCTTTGAATCGATCGAATACCGGTTAATCGATAAATGATGTGCGGTGAAAACAGAGTTGCACACAGTTGCACGCAGTGCATGCACCATGCACCATGCACCGGTGACCGGTCCGCTGGCATCGCGGGCATATGTATGGGCTCTCGCTGCTCGAAATTAACGATAGCCCGCTAGCCAATGGCTAGTAAAAATCACAGCGGACGAGCCAAAATCTTAAGTTTCTAGTCCGTATGGCTAGCCAAAATATCACTAGTGTCGCACGAAGCGATGCTCATTGTCGACACACCCGACAATGATTCAAATTCAAAGAATTAATAATCTTACTTTGTCTTTGGAGAGCTGAATGGAACACGTTTGTTCGATGCCAAAAAAAAAAAACAATACGAAATAAACTTTTCGTCGCTCAATATAGACTCGACTTCATTCAGCTTCAGAGATCATTCAGAAGTAATTGCCAATTTGATGAGAGTGTGATATTAGTTATTGCGAATTAAGTAGGAACACTCGTACTTATGCCCGTATTTATCATGTTCAATTATACAATTGTCAAATTGACAATGCAGAGAGAGTGCAAGAAAATTATCGGAAACTTCAGTTCGTAACGACAAAACGATTTTTCCATAGAGAAAGCACAGGTAAAGCGCGACCTCCTTCGCGAGCGAATTAGCGAAAGTTAGCCAACAGTTTGAACTTTGAAGTCGCCTTCACGTTCTCTGCTAGTATATATGCTGTACGTTACGGAGTTTCTTTTTTTATTTGATTTTTTCATGGTGGCTACGGTAGTCAAAAATCTGGCGGACTACAAATCGATGCACCGAAACGTATTCGGGATTTGATGTCTTCGATCGAACACCGGCTAACCAATCGATTCGACTCAGGCTTAGTCATGAGTGAGATTTAGAGGCATTAGTGATAGTCTTGGTAGCGTTCTGTCTAGCCTCTAATCGAGGCGATTGTGCTGCTCTGTCGATCCTCGAAACGTGAGGAATCATCCTCTGATTATGGCACGGGAAGTCTTGCTCAGCAGCAAGCTGAACACGTGTGTCGACTTCCTGCGCAAACAGAGGACCATTCCGCGCATTTCGAAGATCAGCCAGGAGATTGAAAGAGCAGGACAGCCGCCTTGATCGAAGGATATGTCCTGTCAAACGACAGGAAGAAGTACAAGTTGTTTGTGACATATAATGTTTACATATGACACCCATGCTATGACCCTTGTCTTACTTTCATTTCCCATTTAACAACATGTCATAAAAAGTCAGGTTTATACTAGTAGTTTGCAGGCACAAACCCTGGTCAGTTGTAAAAGAATTTCTGAGCTGTAAGACTACCATAGGCCCTGTACTATTGCTGCTCCTGTAGGTAGCTGGGTTAGGCTTTTCTCAAGACACAATAATTTTCTGAAAAAGTGTCAAATTCGGGTCTGTGCTTGCAGACTAGCTTACTAACCCCCCTGTTCAGACTATCAAAATTTGTATGGCTACAGTGTATATGAGAATCGTATCTAGATACATGTACAATGTCATGTACAATATAAAAAAGTATTTAAATTTTCATAGTCTGAACATCGTAAAAAGAAAGGTCGTATAGCAAACATGTTTGGGCATTGTTTCGAAAGAATTTAACTAAAAAATACGAATGCCCTTGTAGTCTGAACATCATATCTTACAAGAACGATATAAATGGACAGGGCTTATCATGTGTGCCTACATGTACTGATGTGGCCAATCAGCTGTATCATATGCTCCATAGCTGTTCTTGAACCTGCCTTCCCCCAAACCTGTTTCTTTATATGACAGTCAGACCGCAGGTCGTATGCAAATGAGCAAAAATCGCGCATTTTATTTCCAGTGCCCGAAAATGGACTTTCTCCCTGCACCCAGCCGGCTGTATCGCATGGTCATCTTTAAAGTTATGCTCTTCAATAAATATTAATGCTGTGCTCATTAGACTTTCTGCAAAAGTAAATGAATAGTTTACCAACACAGGGATATTTTGCTTTAGTCAGAATTTTAAAAATAAAATGTTTAAAATAACTGATGAAATAGTCATACAAAAGCCTTTTTTTCACAAGATTTCAAGTTGTTAAAAGACATAAAAAGTATATGAGCCGCCATCAAGACACATATGTATGGAAGCGCTGGAATCTCATCTTTTTCGTCGTTACATTCAAATCATCCATAAATTTATGACAGAGTCAGGATCCAGCAATATTCAGCCGCAGATCATCCGTTGTCAAGACCATGGTCAAGACCATAGAATCTTAGCCCTGTGATTGGCAAGCGAGCCATCCGTAACCAAGTGCGCGTTGAATGAAACATTGCGCAACCTGTTGCTTCATCCTTGCGCAAACATGCGCATAGCTGTTGCCTGGCTGTGAGAAAACATCTTGCGTGGTGGTATCCAATCAGAATGCTGGAATTGACTTTTTTGAAGACAAAGTGTGTACATTGGTTACATATTGCTGGATCCTGACCCTGTCATGAAGTGCACATTAATGTTATTTCAATCTTTGGAAAGTACAGAAAATGCCCTTTACGCTCATGTGAAATTTGCCCTGGCTCACAATAAAACTATGGTAGATTTGGCCAGATTTATATTTCATTTAATTTCCATTTTTTGTCATAAAAGGAACACCATTTTATAGCAATTTCGTCTTTTATTTTGAACACAATAAAAGCATGTCACAAATCTCTGATCCCTCTTCTTTTATTTGATGTATAACTCATGACAATTGGTGAATGATAAGTAGTCTATTCAATAGTTTGCAAATGAGATGTTCCTGGCTGTTCTTGCTCATTATGTATTCACAGTCAGGCAGAATTGGAAATAAAATAGCGCGCTTTTAGGGGACCTGCGGATTGGCTGATGAGTCTTGTATAACTTTCCTGTAGTGTTAACATATAAGATTCATCAACTTGGGAGGGCTTTGATGTAGGCGATATTCATACTGATTGAATGAACAAGGAGGAACACTATCTCAGCATTTCATATCTTTTTGTGCATACCCGGTATACCTTTTCATCTTACATGTACCTTAATATTACTTCAAACACACGTTATGTCCTTCAGATGTCTTTCTCCAACCTGTGATCTTGTTTGAGCGTAGCTATTGACTGTCTAGGATAACTCTCAGGAAATTATGCAATTTGTTCAGTTTGATAAAGTTGTTTACATAATTCAACAAAGGGCAGACTCTGAATCTTTTGAAGGGCTTCATTCTATCTGAGATCTAATTATTACTTCATCCTTATCACTAAATGTTGTGTCTACCTTGCAAACTAAAATGTGTTGGTTCAATCAAAACCACCTGCAGCACTCTAAGGGTTTAACAAAATTTAACTTTGATAAAAAAGGGTAATATATTCAACAAAGACCCATTTCTGCTTTACACAGCACATGATATATTTACACAATCATTATCAAAGATAAGATTCAAGTCAATACCAAGCAGCATTATCAGCATTGCACCATCTTGTTTGCCTACGTTTTCTCTTGCCAATTTAAGATTTCAAAAAAAAAAAAATCTTTGCATGGGGCACATCCCCCAATTCAAATAATCTGTCTGTATTTGAGCTAGACAAAGTTTGTTCATCTGACTCCAATGCCCTTTGACCACAGCAGGTATATACATGAAGACGAAAAGTATAGGATGACAAAAGAGCAATTATACATGTACAATGTACATGTAGACCCTACTCCAAAAAGAAACAACCGCCAGTGACTCAACCATCTTCTTTCAAGAAAACAAGCCATTTTCCTCTTTCTTTGAGAACAATGAACTTGCCATGATTACGCTTGGACTTCCCTTATACTTTATACTCTAGATCAACTTCATACCCCCCCCCCCCCCCCTCTCTCTCTCTCTCTCTCATTCTCTCTCTGTCTCTTCTATCTGTCTGTCAGTCTGTCTCTTCTTTATTTCTGTCACATGTTTATTCTATTACTGGTATGATTTGGACTCTGGAATTCCGCATGTTGAATTTATAAAAATTGTAATCATTCAAATGTAAAACTAAAAAGAGAGAAAGAGAGGAGTATAATGGAGCCTCTTCCGGCATGTGTCCTATCAGTGACAAATTGTGCATTATGATTTCCCTGCTTTGTGGGTCAAAGTTCCCTCTAGAGGTGTACCATTCATTGCATGGACATTTCAAATTTGCTTTTTTTTTTTAAAGTCACTTTGATGGAGGGAAATGGGGCTTTTTCAACATTCTCCTTTGTTTGAATGTAGCGGTTGGAAAAATCTGTTGTACATGTAACTTGTACTTTGCTCATGTGGCTGAAAATGGAGTTAGAACATGAATGCAGTGATGCAGACATGGACAGATGCATGCAAGATTTTGCCCAAGATTTTATAAAAGGGTAGGGGGGTTGACACAAATAAAAATAAAAAAAATATCTGGCAAGCAAGGAAGCAAAATGGCAAAAAAGAAAGAAAAAAAGTTTGAACACTGTTCTTCTGGTGCTTTTAATGGGCAGGAAATTACCTGCAATTGGATTTCAAAAAAGGGGGGGGGGGGGGGTAGGCATGCTCCCCCCTCCTTCCACCGATGCACGCTAAGGCTGTGGCCTTGAACATAAAACTTGTCAGCAATAAAAAGTGTTGATTTCTATAACAACTTGCTCACAACCTATCAAATAATTAATAGTCTAAAATATTGGTTATCATCATCCATTAATATAATACACTAAGGATTTGGGGCTCCTTTTTTGGTTCAAATAGGCTCCTCCCCTGGCCCTTTCGGTCCCCGCCTTTTGGTACCCATGGGTGGGGAATAGTTCTTAGAGTGGTGGGAGGCACTTCTTAAGGGCTGACGTCCCGTCCATATTTCATAAATTCATTTTTAAACATTGAATTTCCGCAGGGAGTAGGCCTAATCATTCTGCCAACCCATGAAGCGGGTTTGTAGCTTCATGCCCAGCCAACCCATACCCTTTACCTGTGAAGGGGAGGTATGCCAAATTAGAACAGCGTGTATACTCCAAGCATAGACTCCAAGTCCATAGTCGCATGTATGGCTTACACGTGCATGTAATTCGTTCGCACAGCGCACTGTGTTCTACATGTAGCCTACTGCGTGTACTACGTTTCACGCATATAGAGTCATTAATTTGTGGCTTCACATACACAATTTTGAGTGTATGTAACTATATGGTACCCAAACTTTATGGTATCCAAAAAAAGCAGAAATCAAGAAAAAGGATATCAAATTCAGAGATGATAAAGAGATCCGCGGAAGGGGGGGGGGGGGGGGGGGTAGGCTTTGGAGTGTAGGGTTAGGGTAGTGTTTAGGGTTTACCTAACCGCACATTTGGGTGGTTGTCGCATAAGTTATGCGACAACCACCAACAGCTGAAATGACATGAATGGGGAATGGCCTTCATACCTTTGGAAAGATGTTATGGTATATCGCCTCAATTCATTCCCTTAGATATGACAGACTAAACTGATATGTAGACATCATTCGGGGGAGGGGATGTGTAGGAGATCACGTCACTTAAGAATATCGGTTGCAACGGTGTAAAGAAGGAGCCCCCCAAAAACAACAACAACAACAAACAAACAAAAACAAACAAAAACAAACAAAAACTAACAAAAAACCAACAACAAAAACAAAAAATTCCTTCGAAATTATTTCCAGTATGATATGAATACGTATAATGATATTAATTCCTTCGAAATTATTTCCAGTATGATATGAATACGTATAATGATATTAATCCCTTCTCCCCTCGCGCTGGGGGTGATGGGATGACATTGGAATGGGGAGGGGGAGTAGGAGGGAAAATTCAATCAGTTGGTCCTCCCAAGACCCATATAAAGGGGCCATAATACCCCTGAAAATAAAATGACAAATTCATTTTTTTCCTCATTTTTTCATCCTTTACAGGGGACGTACCGCTAATTATGGATGTTATGTTTTCATGGCCTTGATTTCTCTGAGTATTAAACCACAGAAACATGGCAAGATCAAATCGCTCCCTCTAGGTCTATGCATGGATATTGTACTGGAACATTATTATATCCATAATATCATTAATCTTCATCAAGATGAAAATGTAATTTTTTTAAAACTCATGCAAGCTTTGGATAAATAAGACATACTCACATGTTCAGGGGCGGATCCAGAATTTAGTATAAGGCGGGGCACACAAGTGCAGGTTTGTCAACTTTTGGAAAAGGCAGACCTGTATTTTTTTGGTCTTGCCAGGTTCTTGGAAAGTCGCTCAGTGGTGGGGGAGGGGGGGGGGGGGGGGGGGAAGGTGGCGACAATTTTTCTTTTCGTCAGACCTCCAAAATTCGCTCAGGAGTGGTGGTTATGGGGGTCCCTGCATAATTCTTTGACAAGCAAAAAAGGTTTTCATTCTAAAAGGGGGGGGGGGGGGGGCACAATCGACAAAAGGGCGGATCGTACATGGTCAAAATGCATACTTTCCTTCCAAAAAGGGGGGTTGGGAGGGCACGGACCGGAAGTACCCCCACCCTGATCCGCCAATGCACATGTTGTAAATACTTTTTGGTAAAAAATAACTTTATCCGACTTTTTTATTTATTCACTTGATTATTGTGACAAATTAACGGTACGGTAATTAATCATAAACACAGCTAGCGCCCGTGGATGTCCACGGGCTGCTTCTGCTAGTATCTTGTAATATAGGAAACAATTTTTATGTAGAGGGTACTGATGCAATAGACCACTTTGGTATGCGAATTTCATACATACCTTTCAAACAAAGATTGTTCTTGACAGATGAAAGCTTGCCGGACATAGCAACAATGCAAAATGGATTCCAAGCATTGAGGCTCATTTATAGAAAGCAGGTTAATGGAGTAGCTTGTCACTAGGTGCTCAGAACCGGTCTATTGAAATGACGCCTCAAGTGAGCTGGGCTTAACCCTTTTACTACTGGATTCTTTCATTCCCACAGGCTCAATACAGGAACCACCCAAGCGGTAGATATTTTTGTATTTATAACCCTCGAAAACGCAATTTCTTGTGCATTTTTCCCACAATATAGATGGACATGGCTTATAATAATAATAATAATAATAATACATGGTATTTCTAAAAGCGCCATTATCCACTTTAGTTAAATGCTCAAGGCGCTTCAGAGCAATGAATTGAAAAGAAGTTAATGAGACAAAAAGTGGGATGTCTGTGTTCAATAAGCACCATTGAATAAATATGTCTTTAGGTAATTGCCCTTGAAGGAACTCAAAGAATTTGAATTTTTGATAGTACTACATGTAGGAAGAGCGTTCCACAGGACAGGCCCCGCATGAGCAAAGGCCCGATCCCCCCACTTTTTCCTAGACAATGGAACCTGCAGTAAATTTGTATCAGATGAGCGTATTTATGTAACAAATCCAAATTATATTTTGGGGCCGTACCGTTAACAATATGAAAAACAAAGAGAAGCAATTTAAAGACAATGTGCTCCCTCACGGGCAACCAATGGAGACACTGTAAAATTGAAGTTATATGATCGCGTTTGGTAGTATGGGTAACGATACGTGCTGCTGCGTTTTGAAGTTTTTGCAATTTGTGAAGTTGAAAATCTGGTAAACTATACAAAAGACTATTGCCAAAATCAAATCGTGATGAAATCAAAGAATGAACCAATTTCGATGTAGCGGACTGAGTCAAATATTTTCGAATGAAACCAATATTACGCAACTGGTAGCGAACTGAACTGCAAATATTTGTAATCTGTTTCGACATCGACATTTGGGAATCAAAAATTACACCAAGATTTCTGCAGAAACAGAAATCATTTTATCACAAACAGAAATTGAAGTTATATTAACTTTGTCTAACTGGGCTTTAGATCCAAAAAGCATGAATTCACATTTATCATGATTTAACTTACATAAGGAATTTGAATGCATCCAAATGTCGATGTCATGTATACAGGATTCTAAGTTGTTAATTGCATGCATCTGTAGCTTGGTTAGGAGGAAAAGAAACATAAATCTGTATGCCATCAGCGTAAATATGGTATTTTACTGAATATTCTTGAAAGAGAAATTGCAACCGTGTTAAATAGAGCGAAAAAAGGGTTGGCCCTCCCACAGAGCCCTGTGGTACACCGCAAGTTAATGGCATGGGTATAGATGTTGACCCATTACAACTACCATCTGTGAATGTCCAGACAAATATGAACTGAACCATTCCAGAGCAGTACCTTTTATACCCAGACTTGATAGAATATTCAAAATAATGGAATGATCTATGGTGTCAAAAGCAGAGGACAAATCCAGTAAGACAAGGGCAGTCACATGTCCGTTATCCATTTCCTGCAAAATATGATTAGACAAATTTGTCAAAAGAGTCTCGACACTATGGTTTGGTCTATAAGCAGATTGCAATGGGTCGAGTAAAGAGTGTTCCTGTATTTAAAATAATCCAAGAGTCTGACTGAACAACATTCACAGTTACAGCATTTTGAAGTTTTGCATTATTTCATGAAACAGTGATATGCATAGCATGGGCGGTATGCAATGAGGTCATGCACTCACTTTTCCTTATGTATTTTATTATATGAAATATCATATATTTCATTTTTTTTGCTTCAATAATGTAAAACATGGTTTGACTCCATATGGAACATGTAAAATCATCATTATTGTAACTTATTTTCATACAAGGAAGGGATTCTTTATCTAAAAAAATTGAAATATTTGAAATTTCATATAATAAAATACATAAGGAAAAGTGAGTGTGTGACATCATCGGTTCACTCATTTGCACACCGCCCATGCTATGCATATCACTGTTTCACAAAATAATGCAAAACTTCAAAATGCCGTAACTTTCTTATTTTACATCCGATTTCAGTGAAATTTTCACTGTTACGCTTGTTTAATTTTACTCTATTTATTCAAATCAACTTGATATTAGGGTGGACTTGGCCTTTAAAGGCAAGGACAATTTCATCTTATTTTTCCATTTTAGCAGACTTAAATGGAAATTGTTTGTTCTGCTACATCGACATGTTAGTCATGTTTATGCTGCTATGTCAGAAAAGGAGTTTTGATTTCTTTTGTGTTTTCTTAACCCACATATGTGGTAAGTTGAAATCACTTCCTACTGGGTATTTATGAATCTATAAAATGATGAAGTTTACTTGAAGTATTTTGAATGGAGAATCAAATTATAGGTATTTTGAAAGCTTACTTGATATTGTTTTCCTGAAATTACTACCATTTTATAGGTTTATTTTACGAAAACAAACCTGTTGCATGTTTTACAAATGTGACGTTTCTATCGACTAGGGATGGGTACGGTCAATTGTAATGACGTACAATATTGAAATATTACATAATCACTGTCAATTTATTACAAAGCACTTTGCATGAATTTATCCCATTAAATGTGGTCACTTGTCGATATTACTTAATTAATTAGTTGTATTCATGCAAAACAAATTCATAAGCTTATTGCATAATTGGATCAATATATTAGAGGTGAGATTCCATGTTTGTTTGTTGTAGGGTTTTTAGTTCCGAACATCGTGTAAGAAGAACAAGCCGTATTTGTAGAGCTGAGGGTTCTTGCATGAACAGAACGACGTACAGGACAGGAGCTTTGGCGAGCGAATCGCCTCCATAGTGACGTCACTGACACGAGTCATCGGTGTTGTCGGGAGTACTCAAACTTGGATACATCACTGAGCGACACTCGTCGATTTCTCGAATGGGCCCCAACGATATTATATTAGCTAAGGATTTTTTAATTTTTTGAATGAGATTGTTCACCATTTTAGTTATTGAAAACCATGCATTTCATTACACAGAGATGTGAAAGTTGTTAAACTTAAATCTTATTAAAGATATTTTCTTTTGCTTTTGTAATCCCAATCCATTTTCTACTTTTAGTAATTTGTTGTGTGAACAGTACTTAGGCAATTTTTTTTTTTTCCCTAGAGTATTTTTGTCCTTTGCTTTTGCACTGGGCTTGTGACAACCTGCCATTTCATGATGCCTTTGAAGCATTTACTATCCCTATGATAACATTGCATAATTCTCGCTACCTCATATAGCAATTTTCGACGTAGAGGGCAATATTATGCATGGAAATTAATGGTCCGCATCTTCTTTAACTTCACTTCCGGTCCGTATTTGAATACTACGGCTTATGAATAAAATGAGTGCTAATATTGCTTAATTTTTGGATCGCATGACATAAACCACTCAAATTTTGAAAATGCAACCAATTGTTTCAATAAATCATGATGGTATCTTTTCAAACATGTCGGTTAAACTCAAACTCGAGGATTTTTGTAATACCTGTGTACATATTCAATGCAAAAAGACAAACGCTTGTCGACCCAATCGGGATATTGTCAGCACTGCGCATGCATGGTTTGCATGACAAACGCCATCTGTTGGCGAAATTGCGTATTTTGGGGTAGCGAGAATTGTCTCTCAAAGCTCACTTCATCTAGCTACTGATTAATACACCCAAGTCTTTAGACAGACTATGTTTGTGGGCAAGTAAAATGTATTTGGTTATTCATGTAGTGTCCTTTTATTTGCCCCAAGCCTCTGTATTTTGAGCAATGGGAATTGGTGCTACAGTGTACTTTGTTCATCATTCCATGTAACCCAAAGTCATCCATTCCGATTTACTCATACCCTTTCTCTCCCTTAAAGGGATAGTTCACCCTGACGTGTAAAGTTGGTTTTAATAAATGCAGAGAAACAAAAGAAACATATCAGTGAAGGTTTGGCGAAAATCCGTTAAAGAATTATGGAGTTATGGATTTTTAAAGTTTTGATTTTGTGACGTCACATGCGAGCAGCTCCCCCATGTGTCATGTGATATAAATTCCAGAAAATGACATTTTCTGAGAAAAATGGAAATGGTGTTACTTGTGCATTCAATATAACATCTTAAACATAATTTCATACCCGCTCCTCTAAGAAAAATATCTTCAGTCATCATGAACCATTGAAAAATGGGAATTTATAGAATTTATATTACATGACGTTTGGGGTTAGCTGCTCGCATATGACGTCACAATTGTAAACCTTAAAACACCCATAACTCTCTTATTCCTTGATGGATTTTTGTCAAACCTCCACCAATATTTTTCTCTTATTTTTTTGCTTTTATTAAAACCAACTTATTGTCAGGGTGAACTATCCCTTTAAGTCTTTTTCTCTGTTACCCTGCCCCCCCCACCCCCACTTCAACTTTTATTTTCTTTAAGATGCAACTAAACTTAGATAAACTTATAAACTAAACTTATACTAAAATATAATTGCACTGCGAAGTATGCACACTTCTACAACTCACAGAATGGTGGTGTTATATTTTTGCTTGAGTATTGCTTGTTTGGTTAAAGTATTAGAAATAGGGTCAAAGTTTTCCAACTGCTCAGATTCATTTTTTTTTTCTTTTTGCTACTGGAAATTTTTCATATTTCTATTTTACCAGAGCTCTTTTTAAAAAAAATATAATTGTTTTCTAGATCTGTATGTAAATCAGGTCAGTATTCTATTCTTCTAAAATGCAAACCTGAAGTTCATGTACATGTATATCAAAGGAAGTTGGACTTAGCCTAATTAAGGTCTATGACCCTGTTTTCATAACAAGGATAGCGCGCTCTAGCGTGCGCTAGATCGCGCCACCTCTATGGTGAGATCATGGCGACGTCGTTTCAGCGCGCTTCACGGTGATCTCAAACCAGACCACCTCTTGGGGTGGTCCACGAGAGATAGTGTGATCTAGAGCGCCTATTCGCAGTTTACTGTGCAGAAAGTGCTAAGATAGATCGCGCTACCCTATGCAGGTGTGATCCCGCGGCGTGCCAGTGGACCTCCCTGGCGTGCCCCACGATGGAGCAATCCACTTTCCAATCTCGTAATGAGAATGGGGTCTATGTTTTCCCTTTGTTACATGAGCTTATAGACCTTGTGGCAGGCTTAACTGAATTCACAGAATACTGGCCTTAGCAGCTATTTAACAACTTACTGGGATATCATAACACATAAATATTTTTTAAAAATTAAAAAAAACCTTACCGGGATATCATTACCAGCTACACAGACAACCTCAGGAGATAGATTGTTGTTCCTGAATGCTGTTCTCATGGCAACACACTTTTGTTCCTCGTGAGAAGAGGATGTGCACCATCTCATCTGGGTTGCTGGAAATAAACATAAACAGTCATGAAGGCTTTCATTGATGGATAGAAACACTTAATGAGTTAAATTTCATACTATCATTCCATAAGATTTTTAAGCCTTTGAATGTACAAATGTAGGCTTCAGTACTGTAACTGAGTGATGCAGTGACATTTTCGGAATGAATTATCAATCCAACAAGCTGTCATAAATAGGCCATATAAGTTATAACGTAAGAAATAGAATCTACATATTAAACTGCCTGGTCAACCTGGGCAACTTAGTTGGCCTATTTGTGATAGTAAAAATAATACTACTAATAATAAGCCATTCTTATATAATGCATATATGACTGGACATAAGACATAACTGCACATAACATGTGATAGTAAAAATAATACTACTAATAATAAGCCATTCTTATATGACTGGACATATGTTTTCTTATGTCCAGTCATACTATTTCCTAATAATAATAATAATAATGGTGGCATCTTGTATAGCGCTCATGTCCGTCACGTTGTGACGCACATGCTTGAACATTATTACCCCGGTCATAGGTATTATATCCATCGTAAGATTGTTGCATTAGCAGTGTACACAAGAAAATGAATAGTTTTACTAGAAAAGTAGTTTCTTGTTGTCTACTTCATTTTTCCTGCTGACGTCATCGAATATTTCATTTTTTCCCCATCATCAGAGGGAAAAAGCGAACTATTCGATGACGTCAGCAGGAAAAAATGAACTGTTCATTTCATCGCCCCTCAATCAACTCGCGACGTACGCTCAGCCTGAGCGCGTACTACATTGTGACAACATTCTGTTGCGTGTATCTATTGTTTTGGGCAGCATGCACCGTACCAGTGGTGATGATGTCATCATTGCGCGTTTGATATCTGTGCAAATTCATTACTGTCTTCTTCAAACTGTTGGTGTATACGTGTGCGATACAGTGCAGATAAGTAGATGAGTAGAATTACATGTAGGCTTTTGTTCATGATGACGGAAATAATCAAATATATACTGCCTACATTCAAATCTCTGGTTAAACTATGGCACCCTCGGTGACGTGAAGACGACCATTTTCCTTCGGGGCTGCGCCCCTCATGAAAATAGTCTTGGTTCACATCACCTCGGGGACCATATTTCCAACCAGACCCTCTCATGACAGTATATAATTGTATACTGACAAAGTTTGGTGCACTCATACATGCAAGCTTATCTGAAGATAATTTTGTACTCCGCAGTAGCTTTGACGGGTGAATAGGCTTCAATAGGTTTTGTGTGTATTATACTAAAGCGGGAATTGGTAAATTCCATAAAGCATTATAACCTAGTTTTGGATTGGATAAGTGGTCCATTCTACATCATTCATACATGAGAGAAAAGTAATTATTAAAAAAAAATATTTAACTCTGAAACCTCAAATTTGTAGCCTTATATTGAGTTGAAGAGTCCCTGATTGAGTTAATCTAGCAAATTAAAGAAAATTAAATCTTGCTCAGAGCAATTTTGTTGTAGATTTTTTACTACCGGTACTGCAACAGTGAATGTTGGTATATGGAGGAGATGGGATGATGAAATCGACCGACTTTGGGGCTTCTTTTGGGGGCTCCGGGGCTCCAGGGGCTAAACCTGACGGCTACAGTTACTGTCAGCATGACAACCTTTTTGACAATACTTAGGGGTCAAATCTTATGGTTAAAATGGGGTAACTATTTTGGGACAGGCTCCCAGACTTTAAATTATTGTAGGCCTATAAAGTTGTTTTGGTGTCACTTGAAAAGATAACCCTAAGTATGAATAATACCTAGGCCTACATGTATGAAAATTTCATGAACATATTTTGAAATGTTCATTTGGGGAGACTTTTTCAACTGTCACAAAGGTTCTCATATTTGTTAATTGGTACTTGTTTGGAGGCAGAACAATTGTACATCATGTATCAACTTAGACCGAAAATTTTGTCTCTCGTTTGTTAGCTCTCCACTTAGAGACAGAAACGGTCCCATCACTCTGCTGTGCAAACCAAATACGCATTGACTTACACACTATAACAGTTTGAATACGGCTGCAAGATTTTCAAACGGAGAAAACTTTGGACCCTGAATTACTTGAAAAGGGAGCTTTAAACGGATTATTCTGTCAAATTGGTAAGTTGAACCAATTCCTCAAATAGTAGAGCCTATAGGCCTAGCCAGGGGCAGATCAGGATTTAGTATAAGGGGGGGGGGGGAGGGGGGGTAGCCAGGACTAGCTTCGTGAGTGTAAAAAAAAAAAAATGGGATATACGCCTTTTACATGACAAAGCTAGGTGTTTTATTCCACTAATCTAACTGCGCACGGTTAGCAGGACATTAAAAATGCCCTGGAAAATCACTTTCCTGATAACTCCCGCGAGTGACAGTTTCTTCACCACATCATCTCCTCCTAGGGAAACTTTTGGAATGTTTTTTTTCTAATTATTTTTTTTTTCTAAATATTTTATGAACAAAAGCCAAAAATATAGTATAAGAAATTTGCGAGAACTCACCAGTGTTTGTGTATATCTATGCCTCGTCTTGTCATGCAGATTTAAAATGGCGGCTGCCTGTGAAGGCGAGCGCGCTGTCGGCGATGTACCACATCGTATAGTTTCATTGCAATTATGGTTGTATCGCCGACAGCGAGCACGCCGTCACACGCAGCCGCCATTTTAAATCTGCACGACAAGAGGAGGCATGGATACACAAACACTGGTGAGTTCTCGCAAATTTCTTATACTATATTTTTTGCTTTTTTTTTGTAAAATATTTACAATAATTAGAAAAAAATACATTCCAAAAGTTTCCCTAGGAGGACATGCTGTGGTGAAGAACCTGTCGCTCGTTGGAGTTATCAGGAAAGTGATTTTCCATGGCATTTTCAATGTCCTGCTAACCGTGCGCAGTTTGATTGGCGGAATAAAACACCTAGCTTCATCATGTAAAAGGCGTATAGCCCATTTTTTTTTTTTTACACTCAGGAAAAAAAGTTTTTCATTCTAAAAGGGGGGGGGGGGGGCACAATCGACAAAAGGTCGGATCCTCTATGGTCAAAATGCATACTTTTCTTCCAAAAGGGGGGGGGGGGGGACGGGCCGGAAGTGCCCCCCTGGATCTGCCAATGTTATAATATGTAGGGGGAGACCGGGGAGAAATGGGACACTCGTATAACTTGAAAAATACTCAGCCAATCAGCAATCTGGTTATATCAGTAAAAAGGTGTGTCTAGGCACAGCTCACAACTAGCCATGATTAGCTTCGTGAGTGTAAAAAAAAAAAAAAAAAATTGGCTATATATATATTGGCGATGTCGGCGACGTATAGTTTCAATTATGGTTGTATCGTGTGCCGTCGCACGTGTAAATTCTACTTGTACAATTCAAATTTCATTGCTGTGAAATAGAAATCCTTAGAAAATCTTATATAGTGCTTGGAGTTGGCCTAATTTTTGTCCCAAATATTAATTTACAAACAAACGAAAAAATAATTATTTCCATACCAGGTTTTTTTTTTCCACAAATAAGACGGGCATCTTCAAAAATTTATTAATTGTCCCAATATGTCTCTTGTTGTTTTGGGACTAAAAGCCTACATGTATATAAGCAATTGAAATGGTTATTGTTGTTATGTAGACCCTTATATCTTCATTAAAAAGGTGTTTGTTTTATCATCAATCTACTTTGTAAATATTTTACTGATTCTTTTGTGGTAGTTGTCCCATTTCACCCCATCTGACCCCTCTTGTTGTCCCATTGCACCCCGGGGTGTCCCATGTTACCCCAAAATTAAGGGTTTAAAAAATCATTAATTACATGAAATAGCATAATGTAGGGGTATCACTAAATATTTTTAAAATTATAAACTTCATTATAAATGATTATCTATAGTACATATATTATGATCGACCTAGCTTGACAAAGTATTCAAAAAGTTACAAGGAATTTTTCCTGATAATGCGAAAATGTCCCATTTCGCCCCGGTCTCCCCTACATGTAGATCTATGATGAAAAATAAAATTATTGACATGTTGTGATTTTTCCAACTACACGTCGGTGCGTGGTTGGTTTGCACAGCAGAGTGATGATAGGACCGTTTCTGTTTCTAAGTGAAGAGCTTAAAGTTAAAATATCGCTGGTGTCATTTGATAGAAGAGACCCTAACCAAAGATATCCTCAGATATGTTCATGAACAAAATACTTTGAAATATTTATTTAGGGACTTTTTCCCCCCAAGGCCCAAAAATATAAGTCTTAGTCATGTTACTGTTACTACTAATCACTAGTTAGTAAAAAATACAACCTTTATACACTACAGCCTGTACAGGCTACCTTTTCAAACGAGAAAAAAATATATTGTTAGAATTTTAAAATAACAATTAACATCTGTGGCAAAATATACAAATTTGGCAAGTTTCCAAACAAAAATAAATAACAACAACAAACAAGTCCAACTCCGGCGATTCCAGGCATGCCAGGGACCCAGGAGCTCTGCCGCCTATATGTGGGCAAATGATGACGGGGGCGGCGGAGCTCCCTATGTACAGTGAAAACGAGAACGTCTAAATAATCTAACGTCTACTTACGAGCTGCAAAAGCAGTTGAAACTAGTGTCAGAAGACAAAAGACGACTTTCTTCATGTTGATCCCGATCAATTCACAGAGGAACAAGATTCAAAGACGTTGCAATACTTCTTGAATTGAAACAGATTACAAGATGTAACGGATTTGCTGTAACTATCAGCGTGGTATAATTACTGCGTCTCTTGTTCGTGCACCTGTCTCTAATCCACGTGCGCCGAAAAATATTATACCCGCGGAATCCGGGGCGCCAGCTCTGTATCGTCGCAAGGATCAGAGGTACTCGACCAGGGGCCGTATACGGTACCATATAGAGTAGTATCACAGCTTGCTGGGCGCGGCACGCGGCACCCGTCACATACGCACAAGTTGGGTCGCGCAGAGGGCTAGGGTTATTCATTTGAGCATGGATTGCGCAATCGCCAACTGGGCGTGGCACGTCGTGGCATGGATGGGAGCTCCAGGGCAAAAGATGAAAGAGAAGGGGGAGGGAGGAGGAATGGGAGGACCGGGGTGGAGTTGTACCGCGTTGTAACCATTTCTGAAATGTAATATATATATGCATATATAAAGTAAATGAAAAGTTCACTCAGAGAGAAATAAGACACAGCAGTAAAAAGGTTTCCACAAGCGCTTTCGTTTATTTCTTCAGGTGGAATAACATGAAGTTTGAATCTTTTAATTGGCAATTTATATACAAGAATATTATGCACACATATAGAGTACAATGACGTGTACTACTACAAGTCCAGTTATCACTGGCGCAGACAGGGAGCACAAGGGGGCCATGACCCACCTATTCAGCCACTAAAAAAAAAAAAAAAAAAAAAAGCGAGAGCGAAAAAGCGGGAGAAGAGTGAGAGAAAAAGGGTTAAAAAGGCCCTACAAGCCGTTATCTTTCTCTCAAAATTTGCAAAAAAGTCAAAGTTTTCGCGCTTCGCGCGGGAAGGGGGAAACTCTCCTCTCCCTGCACCAACCCCTGTCACATACAGTGCAGTATTGCGTCCTAATAACTGAAAAGCAGTCATGGCGTCGAACTATAACTTTCCGCCTAAACAAATTGTGTGCTATATACAAGCCGTTTTCTTTCTCTTAATTTTGCTAAAACTGGTCAGAGCTTTCGCGCTTCGCGCGGGAAGGTGGAAACTCCCACTCCCTGCACCCTTCCTTCGCGTTACAGTGCAGTATTACGTCCAAAATAACTGAAAAGCAGCCAGGGCGTCGAACTAACATTCCGCCTAAAAAAAGGTGCTAAAACGTTACGGCTTTCGCGCTTCGCGCGGGAAGGGGAGAAACTCTTCCTTCCTGCACCCACCCCTGTTACCGTGCAATATTGCTCCAAATAATTGAAAAGCAGTCGGTTCGTCGAACTATAACTTTCCGCTCAAAAGTTTGTTTGCTACAAGCCGTTAGCTTTCTCTCAAATTTGCTAAAATGTCAGAGCTTTCGCGCTCCAAGCGGGAAAGGGGAAATAACTCTCCTCTCCCTGCACCAACCCCTGTCACATACAGTGCAGTACTGCGTCCTAATAACTGAAAGCAGTCATGGCGTCGAACTATAACTTTCCGCCTAAACAAATTGTTTGCTACAAGCCGTTTTCTTTCTCTCAAATTTGCTAAAATGTCAGAGCTTTCGCGCTTCGCGCGGGAAGGGGACCCCCCCCCCCCTGCATCCAAGCATCCCTGTTGCAGTGCAGTATTACGCCCAAATAACTGAAAAGCAGTCGGACGTCATAATAACTTTCCGCCCGAAAAAAGGTGCTACGAGCCGTTATCTTTCTCTCAAATTTGCTATAAAACGTCAGAGCTTTCGCGCTCTGCATCCACCCCTGGGGAGCACGCACCAATTTCGCACTCTTCACGTGCTCACAACCGCCCCCTAGACATCCTGGCTGTGCGGTTGGATCCTTCACGTCTGCCCCCCCCCCCCCCCCATCTGTCCAGTGGGTGTCGATCCCGGGAGGGGGCGGTAGGGTATCCCCCCCCCCCCCAAAAAAAAAAAAAAAAAAAAAAAAAAAATATGAGGTGGGGTGATGGCCTGTTAATGCACTAAAAATCTAGTTTTTGAAGGTTTGAAATGCGAACATTTTCGAAAGTTCGGTCGCTTTGCTCCCTCGCAAGGATCTCGTAATTTCGCGCTCCCAGTATGCCTATATTGTTCTCAAATAGCTTAAAGGGTGCAAAATTTGAAAAAATAAAGATGTAAATGCTTTGCTCGATATAACATGTTTGTGTCATATGACTCCTGCTAAATATTGCGCCCCCGATGTAGGATAAAGTGTATAAAACAGCATTTGCAAAAGGTTCAACTTATGGTACCCTTGCTGAATTTCTCGACTCTTTCTCAAGCCTTTCAGGGTTTTCGTTAGTTTTGCTCCCGATTGTAGAAGTGAGTGAATAGAAAACCGCTTAATGCATAAAATTCGAGCTTCTCTACCGCTCAATTTCCTGGGTAAAATGCTGTTTTATACACTTTATAGAAAAGACGGAACTCACTGTTTTTTTTTAAGGGGTTGAGCTAGTCCAGATTCTGGCCGGTTTTTTTTTTCTTTCTTGTGTTTTTTTTTTGTTGGTTGGGAGACCCATACAAAACCTATCGAACCTACTACACACCACTCCTAAAGACGTCTTTATAGGAGTTCTGTGCTACACAGTACACACACGCGCTATGCACAGACTAGACCGCGATAACCCCACTGTACCCGAAACAATTCAAGGAGAATGAAACCCTGGGGAAATATCCATTTTAATGAAAAGATAGTAAAGAGAGAAGCAATTTAAAAAAAGTTCCATCAAAATCGGTTAAGAAATGAAAAAGTTGTGAAAGTTTGAAAAGTCTCGATTTACTTTCTATGGCGATCCTCAAATTGGCTATTTGCTTCAATGTGGCAGGTTTTTGTGGACAACTCTCCATTATGTTTTGTACACAAAATTTCAGATTTTCTCCATTATCTCTCAAGGTACAGCTTGTCTCTTTTTTAGCTCTATGTATATCATGGTAAAATGTATTTTACACAACATATGTTGAGGTCACAAAGAGACAAGTAGCATCTTTAGAGATAATGGAGAAAATATGAAATTTTGTGTACAAAACATATGGAGAGTTGTCCACAAAAACCTGCCACATTGAAGCAAATAGCCAATTTTAGGATCGCCATAGAAAGTAAATCGAGACTTTTCAAACTTTCACAACTTTTTCATTTCTTAACCGATTTTGATGGAACTTTTTTTAAATTGCTTCTCTCTTTACTATCTTTTCATTAAAATGGATATTTCCCCAGGGTTTCATTCTAAGGACTCAAAAATGTGTGCGCGATTCTCACACGCCATCAACGTCTAGAGTAGGTAAAGTGCATATCACGGATCGGAGCGCTCACTGAAAACAGTCCAGGCAGTGGACCAGGGCTGAGCGAGTAAAATCTCTATAATAGGCCAAATCAATTTGCTAGATGGCATTAACCGAGGTACAGACATGGGTATCAATTGAGGGGTGGGGCAATAGAATGAATTCTCTCAACCAATTTCGTAAGACGGGTCACCGGCATCCGACGTGATGATCCTGCATCGGGAACTTTTATTTTGCATTATTTATTCATTTATTAATTCATTCTTTAACATTTATAAATGAATGGTACTATGATAATAGATTAAGAACATAGGCGGAGGAAGCGGGGGGGGGGGGGGGGGAACGCGTCCCCCCCCCCTAAATTTTGGGTTGGTGGGGACGTCCCTCCTTTCCCTTAAAGAAATTATATATATATATATATATATAATTTTTATACCATGATGTTTGCGAGAAAAAATGCGCGCCCTCATTTGACCTCCCCAAGTGAGCCGGTTGACTGTTATGATGTGCGCCTATGACTGTGTAAATGCTTCTTTGAAATTATTTTTTTTGTTTTGAATAATATTTTATTGCTTCCTCTCAAGAACAATATTACATTTCAAGAAACAATCATGATAAGTCACATATAAAATAATTTGCATATACAAAAGAAACTTAATGAAATACATTAATACCAGTAAAAATTATAAAATTCTCTGAAATTATCCATAATTATTTTTCGATGAAAAGAAAATACAATGCATCAATCGTTGGACATAGATATATAACTATTTTCTTTCATATAATACTTTATAGTAATAATAAAAAGCTTTTTCTTTCAAGTAATATATTATTCCTTCCTCTTGAAAGATACGTTAATATCACATTAAATCATAATACAGTGTATATAATATTCAGACAAAAAGGAACTAAAGAACAGAGTTTACATAGACCAATTATACTTTTAAACAATATAAGGTCTTCTTAAAATCGGAATAACAGAACAAAGGCTCTTTTTTTTTTAGAAAGAAAACAAATACAATATATCGATCATTGAACATGCATTTAGAAAAAAAATATCAATTATACATGATTTCTTGAAACGATTCTTTATTTAAAAAAGATTTAAAAATCTTAGAGGAAGATATACATGGCCCACCCAAACTCACCCTTACACACTCATCTCATCCACCCACCCCTTCCCCCTCACCATTCTCCTACCAATCACACACACACTCATTCTCACTCCCACTTCTCGCACCCCCAACATACGAACACCCATGCATGCATCCAGTTCCGGTTTGCCTGTCCGTAATGAGTACATAAGAAAAGCAAACAAACAAACAAAACAAAACATAACAAACAAACAAAAAACAACAACACAAAAGCAAACGAAAACAAAATCAAAGAAACGCATCAATCTGTTCCCATTTCCTTAAGTGCACCCCCAATTTCCCCTTTTTGTTGGCTATCTTATATTCTTCGTCTCTGTGATCTTTTATCCAAGTAACTGTTTTCCGTAGAGATGGCAGCTCGCCTTGTTTTCTTGAAGAAAAAATTATGTATTTGACAAGAAAAATTACACAATTTATTAAATATATTCGTACAGTTTTACCCGATAGTCCCATAAAAATGGATTTCCAATCATTTATATTAATTTCTCTTAGATGCAGCTTTTTACTAATGTCCTGCCATAATTGTTTAACTTTAGGACATTCTAAAAACAAATGTTGGTATGTTTCAACTTGATTTTTACAAAAGGAACATAGATTATCCAACTCGAAACCAAATTGAAAGAGTCTTTGTTTCGTATATATAGCCCCATGCAATAATTTGTATTGAAACTCCCTTTGTTTATTAATAACAAATGCATTTTTCAGTCTTGTAAATATTTCTTTTAACATCCCAGTTCCAAAATCATGTTGAACATTTCCATCCGTAACCTTTAATGTATACTCTCTTTGAAATTGTTCAATAAAGTGATTATATAACCGTACAGACTTTAAATCGCTAAATTTTTGTATATGACCAAAGATCTTCAGATCTATTTGAAAATGTTCAGTATCCACATGTATAAAATCACTCTGTATCCATTCCTGTTCAATGACTGAAAATATTTTTTGAATCCTGATTAGGCTGTCGGTGGTAAAACCTAAGTTATAAAAATAAGAGATTGGTTTAAAATTACCTCCAACGGTTATATCTGATGCTTTAAATATTCCTTTATAAAAAAGATCAGCATCAAAGATCATTTTATTTCGAAAACAAATACTTCTATTGTTAAAAATTATCGGATTGACCTTGTTCTTTTCGAAGTGTCTACATTCATCTATATCTTGCCATGCTTTTAACATATCTAAATAAAACATGGGAATACCATTTAAATTCATTTTCTTCATATCATAATTACAAAGAAATATATTTCGACCTCCAATCGATCTAAAAAAGTAATCAAATGTTAGTTTCCACCCTAAATATTTTTCACCGTACAACAGCCGTTTGATCCACATTATTCTTTGAGTCTTAATAAAAGTTTTGTAGTCAGTTACCCGAAGCCCCCCTGCAGAATAATCTTGATATAATATTTTCCTTTTTATTCTATCTTTCCCACCCCAAATGAAATTAAAGGAATTTTTTTCAATTTCTTCAAGGATACTATGTGGAACAGATATAAGAGAAGAAACGTAATTTAATTTTGAATATACATACATTTTCAATAATTTGATTTTGCCGTACGTCGTAAGATCTCGTTGGCTCCACCAACCTATTAATCTTTTTATTTTACTTAATATCTCTTTGTAGTTTAAATCATCTTTTATTTTCGAATTACGTGAAAAATAAACTCCTAGGATTTTTATGTCTTGTACTCTATGTCCCAAAAAAGGTAAACCGGGCATATCAATCGCTTCCCCCAACCAGATAAAATTTGTCTTATCCATATTTATTTTTAATCCACTTAATTTCTCAAAGTCTTCGAAGACTTTTTTCACTCTATCAATTGACTTCATATCTTTAAGAAACAATGTTATATCATCGGCGTAAAGTACCTGCTTTATTTTTCCAGTATCAAACCGAATTCCTTCAATACAAGGGTCCTTTCGGATATAATGAGCAAGCAGCTCAATAGCTAATATAAATAAATAGGGGGACAAAGGGTCCCCTTGTCTTACCCCTCTTTTAACTTTAAAGTATCCAGTTGAGTGTCCCCGTTCATCACGCAGCTACTAACATCATTATAAAGAATTTTAACCCAAGAGCACAATACATTACCGAACCCAAAAGATTCCAATGCTTTGAACAGTAGTCTATGTGAAATACAGTCAAATGCTTTTTCAAAATCTACAGCGATAAGAAAACCTACAGGTTGATACAATGACTGAAAAACACATCATCTATTAAACGCACTGCCTCTCCAATATTTCTCTCTTTAACATAGCCCACCTGATCGTAATGAATGATATCTCCTAAAACCTCTTTTACCCTTTTAGCCAACACTTTTGACAGAATTTTATAGTCAAGATTTAGAAGAGTTATTGGCCTATAGTTTTTCATATACAAAGGATCTTTTCCCTCTTTCTCAATAAGTGTAATGACTCCCTGTCTCTGTGAATTGGATAACACCTCAGTTTCGAAACTCTCATTAAATGCTTCCACTATATACTTCCCTAAGATTGGCCAAAATGTATAATAGAATTCAGCTGTAAAGCCATCATTGCCTGGCGACTTATTCCATTTCATTTCCTTAACAGCTTTATAGCATTCTTCGAATGTTATATGCCCTTCACAAAATGCTTTATTTTCTTCGCTTAGTTTGGGCAGTTCGCTTAAAAACATATTATCAATATCTTCTGTTATGTCCTTATCTTGTTATGTATGAGAATATGCCGCATGCGCGCCCTCATCGAGTCTTCCTCATCAGGTGAGCGCAAAGGACGGTGGATGATTGAGGCCTGCATGGGGTCTAGATTTAGCCTTAGTACCTGGATATGGCTCGCACGATTTCAAGTCAACATCCAACTTTTGAATCCTGGATCCTCCAATGTTTAGTGCTTACTGTTTACCCGTCTCGACGACCGATCCCCCTAACTTTTGATGCTTCTACATCCAATACTTACGTTTACTAGTGCAGCTGACCTCCATCCCCAACCCCCCCCCCCCCCCCCCCCACCCCCTTAAGCCCGTCACGCGACTTGCGTTGTCGCGCATACTGCGCCTGCGCGCCGCAATTTCGGCACCCCTTAAAAATCCTGGTTCCGGCAGAGCAAAGTGTTAAAATATTGTCTGGCGTCCGTAATGCCCCCCCCCCCTAAATTTTGGTGCTTCCGCCGCCAATGATTAAGAATTAATACTAACAAGAGTAATGTTATGGTTTTGAGTAGTAACATATGAGGTCGTAATGAACTTAGTCTCAAGGTCCATATTAATAATGAAGTAATTAAACAAGTAAGAAGTATGAGATATCTATACATCTAGGAACAGAAATTGATGATAGATTATTATGGGATATTCATATCAAATCTCTTATTAAAGCGTTAACTTATAAGATTTGTTACTTTAAGAAAGCTCAGATAAGAGCTGCCCGAATTGTCGGTAATTTTGACTACAATGTAAATAGCTTAAATATAATCAAGATCATTGAAATGGCAATCCATTGATAATAGATTTGACTACTTTTTAGCATGTATTATGTATAACTGTATTTATGGAAATGCCCCAGTACGAATGTGCAATCAAGTTGAAATGGTTTTTGATAGACACGGTTTTAATACAAGACTTGCCAATACATTGAATGTGGTTTTACTTAAGCCTACTCTCGAATGTTTTAAGAATAATTTTAGATACGCTGGTGGTAAAATTTAGAATTTGCCTTATGCTCTTCAGAATGCTAAATCTATGGATACATTTAAACGCATTTATAAGGAAAGATATTTTAAACCTGTATGACACAATATGCCTATTCTTGAACTGTAGGCTACTAGACACGGTCCTTCCATATCTCATTTCACTTCTATTTTAGTCTGCCCTTAATCTCTCTCTCTCTCTCTCTATCTATCTATCTCCCTCTCTCTCTCTCTCTATTTCTTTCTCTCCTCCCTACCAATTTCCCTTATAATTCTCTCTTGCTTCGTTATATTTATATTTGTACTTTTAAAGTCATTTTTATCAATTTTCCCTTTTAAATTCGAATTATTATACTGTTTCTCTTTTTTGTTATCGGCTACATTTATATATAATGCATGTTATTCTCACAATTAGTTTTTGACTGCTGCTTTATATTTGATTATATTTGATTATATTATAGCATGATTGATTATCATTATTTATACACTCTAAAAACTTAAGTGCTGTTTTCAGCACCAGGACGGCTGAATTTAGCACTTTTTGAGGGCATGCATAGGGACTGCACTCAGAGTGCTATTGGAATGCACACAGCGTGCTATTTCAGCACTTTCACAGGAGCTGGACCAGCTCCTTAAACTGCTAAACATTCATTTAAAAAAATCGTGATTTTGGCGAGCCTCGAACCAGGGTCCGCTGATCGAGAATTGCTGGCATTACCGCTAGACTAACTCACATCGTACGATTTAAGCAGATCATATTGTTACATAGTGATAGTTCATGTTATCTACTTGACTCCCATGACTAAAACTAGACTGCAAGAAGCATTCTAGACCGGGTGCCAGGGGGGGGTCAACCTAGCTGGAAAGGAAACCAATTTTCATGTGTATGGGTATATAGAGTACATATTCCCATATAATGAAACGGTCGTCTGGCATGTTCCCTGTGGTGGGTGTGGCCTGGGGGAGTGGTCAAAGTGGTCAAAAAAATGAGCTAGATTAGCTGGAAAGGAAACCCTATGGAACCCATATGAAAAGATGCGCCATTGTCCCAAGATACATGAATGGATACTGCCAGACATTTTAAGTGGTGGGCGGTGCCCGCCAGACGCCCCCAAAGGGGTTCCAAAAATGAGCTAGATTAGCTGGAAAGGAAACCCTAAGGAACCAATGGGATATTGTTCGGCAGAGTCCAAATATACACAAATGATCACTGCCAGACGTTTTAAGTGGTGGGGAGTGCCTGCCAGACGCCCCTAAAGTACCCCACCCCAAAATAATGAGCTAGATTAGCTGCAAAGGAAACCCTATGAAACCCATATGAAAAGATGCGCTATAGTCCCAAGATACATGAATGGATACTGCCAGACATTTTAAGTGGTGGGCGGTGCCCGCCAGACGCCCCGAAAGGGGGTCAAAAAATGAGCTAGATTAGCTGGAAAGGAAACCCTAAGGAACCAATGGGATATTGTTCGGCAGAGTCCAAATATACACAAATGATCACTGCCAGACGTTTTAAGTGGTGGGGAGTGCCTGCCAGACGCCCCTAAAGTACCCCACCCCAAAATAATGAGCTAGATTAGCTGCAAAGGAAACCCTATGAAACCCATATGAAAAGATGCGCTATAGTCCCAAGATACATGAATGGATACTGCCAGACATTTTAAGTGGTGGGCGGTGCCCGCCAGACGCCCCCAAAGGGGGTCCAAAAATGAGCTAGATTAGCTGGAAAGGAAACCCTAAGGAACCAATGGAATATTGTTCGGCAGAGTCCAAATATACACAAATGATCACTGCCAGACGTTTTAAGTGGTGGGGAGTGCCTGCCAGATGCCCCTAAAGTACCACACCCAAAAATAATGAACTAGATTAGCTGGAAAGGAAACCCTATGAAACCCATATATAAAGCTACAGTCCCAAGGTAAATGGATACTGCCAGACATTTTAAGTGGTTGGCGGTGCCCGCCAGACGCCCCCAAAGGGGGTCCAAAAATAAGCTAAATTAGCTCGAAAGGAAACCCTATGAAACCCGTATGAAAAGATTTACCATAGTCCCCATGTAAACGGATATACATGTAATATTAATTTCACACATATTACAATGATTTAAAAAAAAATCCTCACGAATATCTTTGAAAAAAAAACAACTTACATTTATATATACTGTACAGCAGTTGTTGTAATTGATATATTAAAGAACAGTCTCCCTTTAGGAATGACAAGTAAAAATCGCAGGAACTCTGAATTTAATACTTCGCATGCCGTGGCCGTGGCTTTTATGTATAGTGGAGAAAAACGACTGTGATCAAGCATTCATGTTTGTTTTACTACAAACTCACGACATGATACATCAAACTTACATAATATTTTAAACATTACATAGTAAGTACCAAGCGAACGCTATCTTGAAAATGTCTCAACCATATTTCACGTATCACACAACTAAAGCCCCCTTCACAATTGTTGCACGACCACATGCGACCACTTGACTAAAATCGGTCGTACGACTGGGCAATTCGATGCGACCGTTGCGCGACTGATCGCAGGACCGTATACAAATGCATGTTGGAAGCTCAGATGCGACCACCACAACGGTTGCGACTGGTAGTTGTCCCACCCCCTGGGGAGCACGCTTTGCGTGCTCATCACAAATTTCGCACTCTGCGCGTGCCCCACAACAGCCCCCATAAAATGAAATCCTGGCTACGCGGTTGAACCCTTCACGTCTGCCCCCTCCCCCTATTGAAAAATCCTGGCTACGCCCCTGTGCCCCACCCCACCGAATCAGTCCGACCACGTTGAGCTATTCGGCCCACCTTGCCTCGGTACAAGCACACATTACTGATTATTTTCGTAAAAGTAATTCATAAATGACATAGCCTGGTGGGGGGGGGGGGGGGGGGTTGCTGTAGTTGGTGTTGCCATCAGGTGCTGCTCTATCATGTCCATAATCATGGGAAAGAGCAAGATAGCTCAGTGGTCGAGCAGTGGCTTTGTAATTGAAGGGCCCGGGTTCGAAACCAGGATACACTCGTGTCCTTTGGTAAGGCATTAACCCCAAGTCCCTCGGAGAGGACTTAAAGTCGTTGGTCCTATAATTGTTTACATACAAGCAGTATGCTTTATAGTATACCATTGGCACTGATGGAATAATGTCAGGTTGATGGTGAAGTTTAAAGAAAAGTTATACATTATATTGTTTTATAATTTATATATTTCAATGTCTAATTTACGAGGAAATGTTTTTGCTGGAAATGAGAATAAATTGGATTGAATTTAATTTAGTTCAAAGCAAATCCATGATACACAGCCCTTATTAAAGGGGGCCCTGGCGATCAGGGTCCGCTTGAACTAAACAAAAAGGGGTCCAATTATTGTCTTATTTCTCTTCCTTTTCTTCTCCCCCGTCTTTTTCTCTTTTCTCCTCTTTCTCACCCCATCTAATTTGCGGGGCACGTGCCCCATATCCCCTCGTAGTTAGTACTAGTTACGCCCCTGTTTTGTTTTGTTTTTCAATATTTTGCCCCAGTATAATTTATGTTAAAGCATATGAAGTCACATTTTCAAATGTTCTATACATTTGAAAGAAATATCAACTTTCGATGGCCTTCCTAAATTCCTTGATTATTTCTCACTTGTTCCTTCAGTGCTGTGCCCCCATTTGAGAAAGAATTGAGAAAAGGGACTTTTATCAATGTTCAGTATTTGGAACTTGGCCTAGATTGCAGTGGTTATTTGCGACTTTTCCTCAGTACATTGAATAAGAAATGACGTTTTGCAGATCAAGTGCCCCCCCCCCAACAAAAAAATTGCTTTGCTCCCTAGCTTGTACAATTCCGTGGATGACTTGGAGGGGGATATAATGCCTACGAAGGGCTGCAGCCCCTTGAGGATTTTGAGAAGGGCAATATTGGCTCGACTACCACCTCCTCACGGGCAGCGAGGTGCTCCAATATCCTCATATTTAGATAGTTTAATACTGGAATACATGTAATTTTGTCGAAATGTCGAAATTTTTCGCATTTGCATTTACGCCTATGGGGAGGTCGAAAACGCGTTTTGCCCGGCACCTTTTTGTTTGGGGCGACATCGCCCCCCCCCCCCACTTCCGGCGCCTGTGAACGCATCCTATAGATCTCAGTTAGGTTTAAATGACGTCACAGATTTTGGCAGGTTTCTTCGCAAGAACCGCACCCTTCTGGAGAAAACTAGAAGAGAAATATAAAACAAAATCATACAAAATGATAAAGGAAGAAAATAGAAAATAAAAGCATATGAAAACATAAAAGAAGGAAAGAGAAGAAGATGCTAGAATAAGAAAGATAGCACAGAGAAGATGATAAAAGGAAGAAAGGAAGATTAAGAGATAGAGGAAAGAGCAAACGCGAAGATAAAAAGAAAATAATGGAGAAATACACGGGGTAGGGTATAAAAGATGAAAGAGATGATATAGTAGGAAAAAATAAAGGAAAACATAAGGAGAGAAAAAATACAAAATGATGGAAGGATAAAACAAAGAATAACATTTATAAGGGAAAGACAGCAATAGAAGATAAGAAAGGGAGCAAAGAACAATATATGGAAAAACAGAAAGAGAAAATCTAAGAACGATCAAAATGCAGAAAGAAAAGAACAAAGAAAGATCAAAACAAAATAGGGCATGAGAGAAGACAACAAGAGAAGATGAAGAAATATCAAAACAAAGAATAACATGAGAAAGGACAGAAAGAGAGGATGAAAGAAAGCCCAAAACAAAGAATAACATAAGCAAAGAAGGAAAGGAAGAAGAAAATAAAGAGAGTCGAAAGGAAGGTTAGAAGTAAAGAAGAAGGGGAAAAAAATAAAGGAAAGATAAAGATAAAATGATACTGAAACAAATAATAACATGAGAAAACAAAGGGAAAACAAATGCAGAAAGATAAAGCAAAATTAAGTTTAGGACAGAAGAAAAGATAAAAGGATGAAAATATGAACGAACACAAGGAAGAGATGTCCTGGGGGTAGTTGACCTAAGGGGGTAGTTGTCCAGGGAGGGAGGGGCAGTTTCCTCCCTTCCGCGCATAGCGCGAAAGCTCTTAGGTTTTACAGCAAATCTGAGAGAAAAACGGCTCGTAGAACTTTTTTAAGGCGGAAAGTTAGTTCGGCGCCCTGGCTGCTTTTTAGTTATTTTAGACGCAAAACTGCACTGTATGTAACAGGGGTGGGTGAAGGGAAGGGGAATTTCCCCCTTTCCGCGCGAAACGCGAAAGCTTTGACGTTTTAGCAAATTTGAGAGAAAGATAACGGCTTGTAGCAAATAATTTCTTTAGGTGGAAAATTATAGTTTGACGCCCGGTCCGCTTTTCAATTATTTGGACGCAACATTTAACATTCGAGGGAGCGAATTCAGCGGCGTATCTAGGGATTATGGCGCCCGGAGCAAACAATGAAGTTACCCCCCCCCCCCCCCCCCCGAGTGTCCAAACTTATCTACGTTATTGTACAAGCCAGGGAGCAAAGCGACCGAGCGGCAAATGTTTTAATTTAACACTAAAAAACGCAATTTCTTGTGCATTTTACCCAGGAAATTTTGCATTGGACCACCGCAGCTGAGCGGTAGAGAAGCTCGAATTAATTTTATACATTGATAAACGGTTTTCTATTCCCTCACTTCTGCAATCGGGATCAGAACTAACAAAAACCCTATAGGCTTGAGAAAGATTCGAGAAATTCAGCAAGGCGACCTGAAGTTGAGATTTCTTTCAAAAGTTGAACCTTTGCAAATGCTGTTTTATACACTTTATCCCATAATGGGATTGAATTTATTTAAGAACTATATACTACGGGAGCGAAATTACGAGATCCTGAAAGAAAATAATTATGCGAGGGAGCAAAGCGACCAGCTTTGGAATATTTTCGCATTTCAAACCTTCAAAAACTAGATTTCTAGTGCATTCACCTTGCGGATTTGGGGCGGTGATCCGTAAAGATTAGGATTTTTTATTCATTTCCCCCCTATATTTCTATCTCTCCTTTGCGTTTTTTGCGCCCACTCCAAGTGCTGCAAGGGGCACATCCCCCCTCTGCCCCCTAGATACACCATTGAGCGAAGAGACCCTCCTACATCAGGAAATTTTTCAAAAATCTGTCGAGAAAAAGTTGCATTTTGAATTTGAATTTGAATTTTGAATTTATTCTCATATTTCACAAAATAAATAACAAAAATATAAACACAATATAAGACAATACAGTCATTTGATTATAACAATACAGTGTGGCAAAGTAATTCAGTATAGCAAAAAATGCCAGTAGATTGTAACAATGACAATAAATGAGTTCGAAATATGAAGGAATCTGCATAAAAAGCAGAGCTTGTAAAGTCTGCAGGTTCCTTTAAAATATTATGAAATTAGCAATCAAGGAGACGGAACCCAAAAAATCAGACTACATTGGAAGAGCCAAAGGTAAATGAAAAGAAATTGTGGGGTAAAGAAGGAAAGAAAAGTGGAGAAGCTATAAGAATAAGAGAGAGTGAGAGGGGGGAGGGGTAAGAAAAGAGAGAGAAAATTCAAGACTAACGCAGTAACGTACTAAAAAAAAAGATAAAAGGGTAGAAAACAAGGCAAATAAATAATTCATATTTAAGTGCATCCCAAAATGGTTTTTAATGAAAAGAAGAAATGCCCGGATCTACACCAATGGACAAACCCCCTTAACCATTAATTGAAAATAACAATGCGAGCGAACGAATTTTCTTCGATATTTTCGCATTGAAATTATTGCATTTATTTCCTTACTTCTAATCGTTAAGATCAAACATCAAGAGTTTGGATAATTATTAGTTTTAAGTTAATGTATCATAATCCAAAATATCGGGGGGGGGGGGGGGGGAGGAGGGTAATAATAATACAGGCCACGCCCCCCCCACACTTCAATATTTTTTTCCTTCTACTATTATGAATAGCGACCCTCTTCTTCGATTATGAGTACCGACCCTTATAATTAACGACCCCGATTTGGTATTATGAATAGCCACCCTGTATCTGTATTATGTATAGCGGCCCTTATGAGTAATGACCCTTTTCGTTGATTATGAATAGCAACCCTCTTCTGATAATTATGAAAAGCAATCCTTATGAATAATGCTCCTTATGATTTTATGAATAGTGACCCTACAGGTAAGGGGAATTACACGTAATGAATAGCGGTCCTTATGAGCCACTGTCCTTATGACTAGCGATGTTATCCCCAATTCCCGGTTTAAGTGGTCCCGCTAACTCAAATCTTCTTTAAATTTCTTTTAATTTCACAGGAATGATCTTTGATAGATATCTCATCGAATTAGGGGTGCACATTGATGCACAGAAAATGATAAAGGGGTCTATGGAGCCCCCAAACTGATAAAAATATTCTCCGATATGCCACTTTTGAGGAGGCGGAACTTCTGAATTATTCGACATGGGGGCGGTTAAGTGCCCCCGCTAACTCAGATCTTCTTTAAAATGTCTGGCAGTATCCATTTATCTTGGGACTATAGCTTTATATATGGGTTTCATAGGGTTTCCTTTCCAGCTAATCTAGTTCATTATTTTGGGGTGTGGTACTTTAGGGGCATCTGGCAGGCACTCCCCACCACTTAAAACGTCTGGCAGTGATCATTTGTGTATATTTGGACTCTGCCGAACAATATTCCATTGGTTCCTTAGGGTTTCCTTTCCAGCTAATCTAGCTCATTTTTGGACCCCCTTTGGGGGCGTCTGGCGGGCACCACCCACCACTTAAAATGTCTGGCAGTATCCATTCATGTATCTTGGGACTATAGCGCATCTTTTCATATGGGTTTCATAGGGTTTCCTTTGTAGCTAATCTAGCTCATTATTTTGGGGTGGGGTACTTTAGGGGCGTCTGGCAGGCACTCCCCACCACTTAAAACGTCTGGCAGTGATCATTTGTGTATATTTGGACTCTGCCGAACAATATCCCATTGGTTCCTTAGGGTTTCCTTTCCAGCTAATCTAGCTCATTTTTTGACCCCCTTTGAGGGCGTCTGGCGGGCACCGCCCACCACTTAAAATGTCTGGCAGTATCCATTCATGTATCTTGGGACTATAGCGCATCTTTTCATATGGGTTTCATAGGGTTTCCTTTGCAGCTAATCTAGCTCATTATTTTGGGGTGGGGTACTTTAGGGGCGTCTGGCAGGCACTCCCCACCACTTAAAACGTCTGGCAGTGATCATTTGTGTATATTTGGACCCTGCCGAACAATATCCCATTGGTTCCTTAGGGTTTCCTTTCCAGCTAATCTAGCTCATTTTTGGACCCCCTTTGGGGGCGTCTGGCGGGCACCGCCCACCACTTAAAATGTCTGGCAGTATCCATTCATGTATCTTGGGACAATGGCGCATCTTTTCATATGGGTTCCATAGGGTTTCCTTTCCAGCTAATCTAGCTCATTTTTTTGACCACTTTGACCACTCCCCCAGGCCACACCCACCACAGGGAACATGCCAGACGACCGTTTCATTATATGGGAATATTTACTCTATATACCCATACACATGAAAATTGGTTTCCTTTCCAGCTAGGTTGACCCCCCCCTGGCACCTGCTCTATTCGTTAGTCTATCGGTAACGTCAGCGCCTCTCAATCAGCGGAACCTGTTTCGAGGCTCGCCACGGTCACATATTCTTTTTTTTTGCTGGTAAATTAGCACACTACAAGTGCTAAAACAGCATTTCAGGTGCAGTCACTATACATGCCCCGAAAAGGTAGCACTTCAGTTTTTACAGTGTATGTTTATGTAGTACCTCTTTATCTGTTCAGGACCAGGATGTAAAAACAGATTTTGTACCTGTATATAGATTCTTGTTATCCTAATTAAATATACTTGAAAATAAAAAAATTAAATAAAAAAATCTCTGAATTTTCTGTCAAAGAATGATGAAATATATACAATTAAATTCTTTGCGTTCTCATGAGATATCGATTGTTTCAACCTTGCAATGTCCAGTCCATGTTATGATGAAGTAAAATTGTCTAGACAAATATGCAGATGGCGCCCTTTTTGGCTGGCTCGAGTCACAGCAGACAGATAATATAGACGAAACCCCCCCCCCCCCCCCACTCGGAGGTCTAAGGCGTGTTCCCAAAATCTCCGGTAAAGGGGTACTTTTTGGGCGACACAATCCGGCCCGTGAATTGTAAAAAAAAGGGGTGTTTTTTATCTTTCACCCGGAGATTTCATTAAAAAAGGGGGTGTTTTTCTTTCTCTCTCTCTCTCTCTCTCTCTCCGACACCTGAGAAATTAAAAAGGGGGGTTATGAAATATCTTGAAAAATTGATCAAATCCCAGGATCAAATTCCTGAAATTCCTGCTAGTTTTGATAGCTCATTCAGCCAGGATTATTTCATTTTGAAAAGTAGAAACACTGGCCCCCAGTCCCACCCAGTCCTCCCTCGATTGTAATGACAGCTTACTTGGGAGGGGGGTTGGTGTCTGTCCTGAGATATGGGGTTGGAATGAGAGCTCACCTGAGATAGGGGGTACATTGAGCAGTGTTCTGAATTTAGGGGGGTCTCCAAGGCAGGAAAATCCCGCGCAAAGCCCGCGATAGGGGGGTTCAGAAATTTTGGCAGCCCTGAGATAGGGGGGGGGGGGTGCTTTCAAAGGGAGGGAACAAGCATACGCGAATCCTAAATAATACTGAGTGGGGGGGGGGGCGGGGACGAAACATAATGACATCACCACAACATCTTTTTCCTGTGCCAAAGGCAAAGAAGAATGTGCAATTTTCCAACTTAAAAAAAGGGTTCCAGTTTATTTTCATGGAAACCAGTTTCTCACAATTTGAAAATCAAATTAAAATCATATAATTCAGTGTGTTAACTGTGTTGGCAAACAGTTATCAAAATAAGTCATTTGCATAAGGAAATGAAATCGTATATTTCTGAACAAATATCTTCATCTACACATGTATGTATAATCGTAATGTATTATGCTTACAATAATGAGGAACAAAACACTGATTATATCCTATTTAATGAGGAATTCCCCCATATCCACAGTCATCTCAATTTTCAAAAAAAAAATTAAGTTCTTTGTTCGATATTTCTCACACTTGTAACACTAATACATTTTTAATTGAAGCCATCTTTGTAGAGACAATTTTCCTTAAAAAAATACAAATTGTAAATATTACACACATTGCTATACGATAGACAACTGTCACCCCCTTGATTTTTGTGCACGTATAAGCTACATTATTTACAATAACATGAACAAAACATTATTAGAGCTGAAATTAATTGATTTATACGAAGCAGGTGTTCGAGAGGTAACTGTAGAAACAACGAGTAAATAAAAACATATTCGCTATACCTCTATATCCGTGAATGATGATACTTAGAATGTCATTTTACGACAAATCAAAGTTAAATAAAGTTTTAGACAATGAAAGATGGAATGGTACGTTGGTTCCTGGATATAATGTCCAACACGTGTGATTATAACGAAATAATGACAGTTACTTCGCTTTGTTAGAGATAAATACGATGCGTCACATACATCAAATGTCACCATTATTTGACCGCATACACGAAGCGAGGAGGGGGGGGGGGGGGGGGGCTGAATCCCTCATATTGTTTTTGAAAACATGAATACGTGTATTCGGGCAACCGTCACCTCATACTCGAATATGCACTTTTTACATCTTATCTATCATATTTTCAGGACATTTTTTTATAACTTAATAGTGTAATTTCTTCCTCGCTCGCTCGAAAAATTCAGGCACTAGAAAGTTGATATTCGGGCATTATACCGACATCCTATTACACTGACAATGGTGGTTAGGTTAACCCTCAGAAAAGTTTTCATAAGGCGTATACGAGACCGGCATGTCAGTCTTGTGGTCTGTTCGGCGTCTCGAGAGCGGTAGCCGTCAGCCCCCCCCCCCCCCCCCGGCGAAAGTGTGCCCGCATGTGCTTATATGCTCTTATCATGGAATTATGTTTACATACACACACACACACACACACATACAAACATATATATTTTATATATATATATATATATATATATATATATATATATGTTTGTATATGTATATATATATATATATATATAAACGACTAATGGGTACATTAGGAGGACAGTTTTTGTTCTTTTTCTTTGTTCAACTGTCGACCTAATGTAGGGGTCGCTATTATGACGGAATAAACTGCATTGTTAGGTGTCGACTTAATGTACCCGTTAGTCAAATATATCTATATGTATATACACTAAAGGAAAAAAGAAACTTATAAAAGTTCAAGAGATCACCAAATTAAATTCTCTGCATGGAAATGTACCAAATTTGGATATAATGTTGATTCAATGCATGGCTTTAAATGACAGTCAATAACAAAAAGTTTTCTTCAATGCCACAAAAGAAATGTGCACTGAAGCAAAGGACTCTCTAATCCCCAAGTCACAAAGACAAACTGCAGCCTTGTACACCATATGCATGTCAATGAATGAAACAAAAGAATTTCAAAAGGGATTTGCAAGTTCATATCCAAACAGATTAATAGCCAGTATGTCCACCTCTAGCTTGCTGGCAAGCTGTACACCGTCTTCGCATGCTTCCGATCAGATTCGCGATGGTAGCCTGGGGAACATTGTTCCATTCCTCTTGCAGTGCTGCAATGAGCGTCTCCCTATTGATGGGTTGATTGATGGGTTGACACACGTCGACCAAGCTCTTCCCAGAGATGTTCAATTGGGGAAAGGTCTGGTGAACGGGCGCACCATGGCAGAACATCAATATCCTCTTGCTCGAGGGGTGCAAATCCCTTTTGAAATTCTTTTGTTTCATTCATTGACATGCATATGGTGTACAAGGCTGCAGTTTGTCTTTGTGACTTGGGGATTAGAGAGTCCTTTGCTTCAGTGCACATTTCTTTTGTGGCATTGAAGAAAACTTTTTGTTATTGACTGTCATTTAAAGCCATGCATTGAATCAACATTATATCCAAATTTGGTACATTTCCATGCAGAGAATTTAATTTGGTGATCTCTTGAACTTTTATAAGTTTCTTTTTTCCTTTAGTGTATATATATATATATATATATATATATATATATATATATATAAATATAGTTCTGCTTCGGACTTGCAAAGTTATAGACAAAATATACTTGTATATATATGGTTATGGGGACATTCGCATTGTTATACGTCATCCCAATGTCCCCATAACCTTGCTCGATGTCCGCGTAATCGGGTTGTTTTCGCTCTGACGGAATAAATCCCATTGTTATAGGTCCCCATAACCATAGTTTTGTATGTATATATATATATATATATATATATATATATATATATATATATATATATATGTGTGTGTGTATATGATTACATCACACTTTATATCGATGAAATACAAGATAATATTGTAAGATAACAAATGAGATTAATACAAAATGATAGGACTACATTGTAATGATAAATAATTTACAACCATCATTCAATAAAATTCATAGTTGTATAACAGTATTTAATAATAATATTGGGTATTTATATAGCGCTCGTATCCACCAATGGTGCTCAAGGCGCTCCAATATTACCCTGGCTTTAGCCGAGCTGCCCTATAAGGCGCTCAAAGCATTTCAAGGAATAAATTCCTACCAGGTACCCATTTACTACACCTGGGTAGAGAGTGGCAAATGTGGCGGGACTCGAACCGCCAACCATGAGATCCACAGTCCGGTGACGTATCCACTAAACCACGACACCTCCACTAACTAATTTGTAAACGTGCACATCATATTTGGTGATCCTCGAAGTCTGTCTTTAAAATCGTACGAATCAAACTTAGGTATGGATATTTTGAACCACACCTTATCATCACAATATTATCTCCAATGATATTTTTGATCATCCTCCTGAGATTAAACGCAATTATCTATGATCACAATTCTTTTTATTTGCAGCAAGTCCACAATCAATCCTGAATGACCCTAATCAATGTGAATAGAATGATGTAAGAGGCCGACTTTCCATTGACATTTACGGTGTAGTAACAACACATAACTCTCCACATTAAGATCAAGCATTTCCATCTGTAGCATTACATTCATCACGGCAACTTTGTAGTAAAATAATTAACTAGATGCACCGCGATTTGAACCAGACATAATTTACACTCAAACAGTATAGGTTATAGGCTAAAGCAAGTATATTTTCAACATTCGAACCTAGCATAATTGTATACTGTATGGAGGTAATGTCTGATGTCGTTATAGAGTTTGGAACATATATTACAATAAGCCCATAAAATCGCAAGAATTTACTTACCTACTTTATCTCCAACGATTTTTAACCAGATTGATATTGAGCACATTTTAATACAAGTGCGTTAAAGATTTTATGCAAATCACGTAGTCATAGTTGTAAAGATATGTCTATCACATGGCTTATAAAACCGTATTATAAATATACATATATATATATATATATACAATGCGAAAGGAAATGAGAGAATAATGGTTGCGTAACTTTAAATCAAAGTTCCCCAGAGCTGTCCTCCCGTTTTGAAATTTTTGCAAAGGCTGAAAAAATGTCTCCGCCGGGAATCGAACCCGGGTCGTTGGCTTAGAACGCCAATGCCTTAACCACTAGACCACGGAGACGGGTCAGCGTCTCCATCACTGACTACGTGTATACGTATTTTCTTTACATTAAATCAATCCACTGCATGTGTCGAATCGCTAGAGACTAGCAAAAGCCTTTTCTACCCTTTTGCTGGCATCGTCAGATATTCCAACCAAGTAGTTGCAAGAAAGAAGGAAACGCTCATATTCTTGTTAGAAGGACGTCGCATCCCGAGACTAGCAAAAGTATTCCTATTAAATGTTTTCGTTCTTGTAAAATGAAAATACTTGCCGGATTAGATGTTGCCTATATGAAAAGGAGGAATTTTCTTTCATCGAGCTTTTGCTTGGTAGTTTGCAAGCTCCTCTCCTACTAGTCTACGCTTATACTCCCATGGACATGATGGAGATAAGAATGTGTTGTTTTTGCATCTTGAAAGATTTAAGTTTTTAAGTAAACAAAATACCGTTCTTCCCGAGGGCCCTGTATAAAGATCAAAATTGACATAAAACATAATGTACAAGATTAACAAATAGAGTGTCATACATATGCATACATAAATTTGAGATATTATTTAATTTTTAAAGCAAAGAAAAGAATCAAAATTAAGTATGATAAACTAGCAGTTAACATATCAGTTACATGTAGCCACAGTCCTATGGATCATTAGTGTAATCTCGAAAATGGAATTATGTATATACCGTTCATACATTATGATATTAAATCTAAACTTTACCATTGTTTTGCATTATGAATTATAGAAGTATTTTGTAGATTTAGGACACATCTGCAAAATGCGATTTCACAGCAATACTTATTATAATGTAATCCAGGATTTCTGGAATAAAAGTTAAAGAAGAGAGAATTAATTGCTTGATTGTAATAGGGTGAAGTGCAATTCGTGAATTCTTTTATCAGTGAAGCATTGGGGCTTGGAGATGAACCAGGTTGTTATCTCCTTGGAAGTTCTATTCATTGTAGTAGGGAAGTTTGAGACAGGGGAATGTTGTTCCTTTGTTACCCCTTTGTGTTGTTAATTTATTCATGTACTTGAAAGCCCAATAGTGTAGCCCAATAGTGAGTATAGGGTGTGTGCAAGTTTAGAGTTTAGTGATATGATCAGAAAGTAGTTCTGGTGGATTTGATTAAAAAACGGTTATTTGGTACACATAGGCATGACAGGGGAAACAATGTTTTTTTTTTTAGATTTACCCTTTTGTTGTTGATTTTTTATATCAGTTTGGGTGATTTGGTTTTATAAGAATTTGGTATAATTTTAAGTGTATCTCGTCACTGCAACTTAATTGATGACTCCAAAGAGCTAGGGTGTTAGTTTTGAGGAAGCAGTCGTGGCAAGACAGGGACATGGACATGTCTTGTCGGTATGGACGAGTTACGTCTATGTCCAGTGCCAGTATAGCTGGGGTAGGCGACCATTGCTTGTCGCCGAGGAGTAACCAATCAAGGGTTTTTTTGTTTTTGCTTTCTTTGTGGTTTCGTTCTACCACGGTTATCGAATAAAGACCAATACAACCGTGCGAGCGTCTCATCGTGTCCTCTGTGGGATCGCTTCAGTGGTGCAGGAGTGGGATTGCGCATTCAGCAATGGTGATGATTTCTGAGCTTCAATCCTCTTTGGCTGAGGGAACGGACCAACATGTAGACAGTCTGGGCAGTTGTGTGGACAGTCAGGAGTGACAGACAGGATGGTCAGGTGAAAGACCGGGACTAGGATGGGCTGGGCAGTCAACATGTCGATAGTCAGTAGGGACAGTCAATTAAGGTCAATTGGGCAGGTCATGGACCGAAGGGGTCCGTGGTCAGGTGAAAGCTAAGGTGGATGGTCAAGCAAGAAGGAATTGCAGAACCTATCTACAATCTTATGTTGATCCGCAAGGACGTGAGATATTATGACGGACAGTCACGATGGCAAGACAGGGACATGGACATGTCTTGTCGGTATGGACGAGTTACGTCTATGTCCAGTGCCAGTATAGCTGGGGGAGGCGACCAGCGTTTGTTTTGCTTTCTTTGTGGTTTCGCTCTACCACGGTTATCGAATAAAGACCACTACAACCGTACGAGCGTCTCATCGTGTCCTTTGTGAGATCGCTTTATTATAATTATGTATGATATTGTACAAGATCATATTCTTGTTTCACAAAATGAAATATAGCTTATCTCTATAGAGTTAAGATACATTATACGGCATTATCAAAATTATGTAATATTGGAAGGGTATTTAAAATAAGTTATGTCATAAATTATAATATATGATATTATTACATGATTATACTCCAATTTTCCATCATGAAATATAGACAATATAAATCCTTTATAAAATTAGGATATATTAAATAAAATTAAAAGAATAGCTGATTTGCTGATATTTCTCTTAATCAGTTACAGAATTTAAAGAAGTGAATTTAATGCGATATAAAGCTGTTTTGTCACATTTAAGAACATTAAGTCAAATTGCTCTCTGCAGCCACTTTTTAAAAAAATTAGCAGGGAGAAAAAATAAATTCACTAGGCTTACGCTTCGGCGCACAAACCGCTTTTGTAATATTTCCCTCAAGGCAGTTTGAGCTGATGTTAGAGTGTAGAACCCTGTTGTGAGCTGCCAAACAAGACCTCATGCGAATCCGCATGCCCCACATAGAAAGAGCCCTAGCATTAGCATTTCCATGATAACCTTTTCACTTATAGCCCACGTATAAAATGATCGTTTTTCCTATTCTTCCTATTACTTCTAAGCTGAATATTTTGTAGTTACAAGCAAAAGATTAGAAAAGCATGCATTTGCTAGGCCTTTACTAGTTTGTATAGATACGGCCTATGGTTTAGGGGAAGCTTCCTCCATAGTGATTAAATGGAGGTAAGAAATATTTACATCACAAGCATAATTTAAGACTAAAGGGGACAATGGAACTGAACATTTTCTTGGCTGAAGAATTATATTCCTAGAGGAGATCATTAGGTTTTAAAAACTATCTGAATCGTCATCGTTTGTTTGATCGGGAGTGCACATTCTTTCTCCATGTAAAGGCGAACTTCGACAGAGTTGTTCACAATCTCCACGTTTCAATGAATGAAACGCATTGGCCAAGTCGTCAAGGTTCTGAATCTTCTTTTCAGACTCAGCTAGTCTGATCACCTCCTCAGTCGGGTTCTTGCACTGCTCCAGTGACATGATGTATTGCTCAAGTCCCAGCTGTATGGCAAGACCTTTCCAATTATTAAGAACTGGGCTGTCTTTATTCAGAATGACACCCAGCTCGTGGCGCAGCTTCGTTGGGACTACAGTGGGTATCGCAACAGGAACTGAGTTATCGGTATTCCCATATGATTGGTTTATTGTCCTATTGTCGACATAGATAACATTCGTTGGTCTGTCTCGCATTCCATGCATTCGATTGGCTCCTACCATTCGCTGCAGTATGCCTGACATGGGATCTCCCGGAGCCATACCGACAATTTGCTCTTCTGCTACAGCTGTTTACAAAAATACAGATTGAGGTGAAGTTGCTTGCTCTTCCAAAACAACAAAATAAGAAAAAGGCACAGTAGATACCATTAGGCATGAAATTCCTGAAAAGTCTACTTTTTAAATTACATTTAGTATAAATAGGAATTGTGTGCATACGAAATATATTCATGTAGGCTTGCTAGTACAGACAACATTTAATATTATGTCGGCTATTCCTATTATATTCTGGAGGAATAATAATTTATATTTAAAACAGTGTGTCAGAAAATGAAAGTTCGTAAATCGGAAACTATCTTCTGAAGCATGTCACCTTTTATAATTCGTAGACAATGTCAACATCTTTGCGTTATAATTACCTATATCACCCTGCTTCATTTCATCAAGCTCTGAGGATTTCGTGTCAATCTCATCGATTATCTCAGGAGGAGGAACGCTTCTGTCCTTTTTCTTTTTATTCTTCTTCTTTCCTCTAGCACCCCTTGATTTCTTTTTCTTTTTCTTGGCAAAGCTTGTCGTGCCACTTTCATCTCCTTCTTCATGACCTTTGTCGTTTTGCGTTGAGGAAGTCTTGCTCTCAGATATCGTTGAACTGCATTGCAAAATGAATAAACTATTTTTGTTTAAAAGAAAGGATATAAATGTATCTGTTCATGATACAGGAGTGATAGTAAAAGCTGTATTTATAATGCCTTGCCTTGCCAAAGCTTTAATATTAATAACGCGGCTTAGAAACGTACCATGAAGCATTTGATCTACAGCTTGGAGGCGTAATAATTGTTATGAAATATATACTGATGATGTCATGATTACATAAAATCGTGGTTTTAAAAGGTATTCTGGATTTTATAGGTAGGCCATTTGAGTATGCTCATGTATGTTATTGTTAAAGTAGGGCAGCTGTTGGTGATACCTTTGATGAAAAGTCTCGTTATCGTTATCATTATGCCTTCTAGTGAGGTCTGACCCCCCCCCCCCCCCCAGTCTATGTATGCGCTGGCGTGTGTGGGTTTGTGTGCGTACGTGGGGCGTGGTGTGTGCGTGCGTGTGTGTGTATGTTCATGCATTGCCCTCAATTTACTTACTTCAAACGAGTGGAAACTCTTCAAAGTGGCTTTATTAACTGTCACGTATCGAATAAAAGTATCTCAGATGTGACAAAGAAAACATATATGAATGGTTGACTTTGCAGTTAGGTACCTGACTTGAGGAACAGTCAGCAAATCTGTTGAAGTTGAAGAGAACTCGTCCTCTGAAGAAGGTACCATTGAGATTAAAGATGAAGCTCTTTGGCTCGCCCCTGGATGACCTTGAATACAGGTAACTGAATATTTGATATAATATGAAATAATCATAATTGTAAAATCATGAAGTCGGAGTTTACACGAAGTACTTCATATTATACTATTATTTTCTAAAAGTTGCGCCTTTTTCCCATTGAAACCACGGACCGATATTCGTCATATGGCAGAAAATAACATCATACACTTGGAAAGTAAAATGTAGCAGAATGAGCTCTATATCTTAGCTTTGGACTCTTTAAATATTGACTTTATTGTCATGATTTAAATACCATCAGCAACAACCAAATTGAATGTTTATCAATCACTCTTGATCTAGCTATAGGAGTTTGGTTGAGAGGTTTTGAGACGTAAACAACTCTTCTACTTATACGTTGACTATTGATGTATGCATATATATACATACACACACACGCAACCGTACACCCACACACACACACACGTTTACATGGCTTTACTTCCGAGGACAACTATTGTTCCTCTATTGTTATTCGTCCTCGGACAGTCGACGGAATAAGGCATAAATTCATTGTTCGACGTTCGAGGACTATTGTCCGCCTTCCGAGGACCATTGTTGTCATGATTTTTTTTTTGTTCTCTGTCCGAAAATGTCCTCGGACATAATGCTAAACAAACGCACGCACACACATGCACATACACACATTTCTAGGGTATGGCATCGCAAGTTCTACCTCCATCCAGGGAGGTGGACCTCCCTGCTCCATCTTTGCGGATTTTTGGTCTTGCACCCGGGTCTTTCTTGGTGTTCTTGATTGTCTTGACAGCGTCCTGATGGCCATTGTCTCCGTCATTTGGCTCTTTTTTCCTTTGACTGTCGGCTTGTGTTTGAGTTGCTTGGATACTGCAAATAAATTTATCTGATTAATTTCATTAGTTGGCAAATTCAAACCCTCTTTTAGTTACCTCTCCCCTCTTCTCTAGACCTTCACTTGATAATCAATCTGATCAACAAGCATTTAAGTCTTTTATTATTTCCTTAAAATACTTTCAGACAATGTACAGATTCTTGCAGCAATCAACCCTTGAAAACTTACCTGGACTTCATGTTTTCATGTAAAAAAAGACCGGAGGAAAAGATGACCCTGATTCAAAGTTAATGGTCACCCATGTTCTAGAAAAGAAGCCGAGATTCTAGGCTCAAAGTTTAATCTTACCCAGAAACCGGTTGCCTTGACGCTGGAGGATCTGAATGAGAAATATAAATACCCATAAGAAAGTCTTAATTTTAGACTATAATACAAAACCTACTGAAAATTATACCTTCAAAGAAAAAGTATATATATGAGGTGTTATGAGGCCAGCGCCTGGATATCAAACGGCCTTGCGTGGCCGATACGGCTATTCTTATCGAAGCCTGAAATAGCAAGGATGAGGCTATGATCGATGATGGGCTCTACATCAGTTCCCCATTACATGTGTTTATGGTTCAGTATTGTGTCTTCAAGATATGCCCTACGTGGCCATTATGACCATGTGAGAGTATTCCGGCATCGTCAGCACAATACCGCGTGCCACTGGTAGTTGTATAGTAATAGATATCAATGCGGTATTGTTATGTCATTTCAAAGAAGCGCGGAGCTCGATAAAGCGATATATACTTCTGACAAATGCCGAGAAGGTATATAAAAAACTTATTATCCTACTGTTACAACTTACATTATCAAATCAAGCGACTTCTGTCATGTAGTGGTTCTTCAAAATAATTACATGTACCTTCAAAATCGACGGAAAATCCTATGTCCTTTGCTATGCTTTGCTCAAGGTTGAAGATTATAATTGCCCGAGTTACTCTCTTCTCACGTGACCGGACTTCAAATGGAATGTGATGGTTGTTGAGAGGATAGAACACTTCTTCCGTCAAGTTCTAAAAATAGAGAAAGCCGGTGTGTGAAAAAAGAATCACATAATTCCGGGGTAACTGAAGCTTAAAGGGGAATTCATCTCAAAATGTAAATGTGCTTATATTCAAAGATGTAATCTATTCCTTCTTGTTGTCCTACGTAGTTTTGCATCAAAATATACGAGATGGGTATAAATCTAGATTTTCTCAGCAAAATTTATCGTCTGCTAGCAATACCTGCGGAGCCATTTTCTTGATGTGTACATAAAGATATTTTTAATCCGAATGCAAAATTGTCTTTCATCCTGATACAAAATTCCATTTGAGATTTAAAATAATGAACATATATATACATATAACGAAAATGGGTTTTATATTTCTTTAAAAAATACTATTTCACTAAATATAGATCTATTTTCTTGATACTATGACGTACGCGACGGAGCAAATTAATTCAAATTTATGGATGATAACTTTCCCGAGCGTCAATAGTGACAAACTATGCATTCACCTGCTTTTTGAGATAATGAACTTCAATAGTCAGAATGCGCGTTGTATAAATTATGTTCTGCTCTGGCATGCAAGCCCAAGAAATCGATTTCTTTATTTAGCAAAACCAGAGAATTTTAAAAGAAATCTATAACTTTCAAATTTTAGAATATACGTATAAACCTGTTATGAATCTTCCATCATATAGGGGGATTTTTGTAATGAAGAGAAGCAATTTAGCCCGAGGATTAAAAATATCTTCCTGACCAGAACGGTTTCCAGTGGTTCACGTACAACTCCATAATCACCAAGAAATTGGCAGCCCCCATGTCAAGTGTTAGCAGATGATACCGTGTGCTAGAATGTCTTGATTTAAACCATTTTCTGATATTTTAATTCTAAAGTTTTACTGGCCAGTGATTAAGAATATAATTATTACACCTTTCATCATCAGTACATCTATATTGTAGTGTTAATTCTCCTAAAAGTAAACAAGTTGTACACAACTGTGAGTGCATTAGCAGAAATTATCCAAACAGGCTCTTCCTCTGGAACAGTCCGGCCCCCGAAGCGATAGCCCAGGGTCTAGACAAGGTACCGAGGGTGGATCACAATGTGTATTATTAATACGCAGGGGTGGCGGAGCGTCTTTCAAAGTGGGGGTGGAGGGCACCAGCCAAAAAGGACACTTTTGGAGAAAACAGGGGCACTTACAAAAGGTGAACAATAAGCAAAAACCGGAGACCATTTTGTGACACTGGTATTACCCTACATTCAATTAATACAAAATCAAATTCTTCTTCTTTTTTATTGTGGTTTTGGACAGTGATTCAGCTTCTCCAATTAGCAGTTGTGTGCAATGGTTTAATGATTCATGTGCGAGCGATCGAAGAGAGCGAGCAAAAAAATTCAGACTTTTTTTTAATGCTGCATTATTTACAGCCATAATAATGAAAATGACAACAGCAAATTAATTTGGGGGAATGCCTAATGATCTTTTAATTCGTACATTAACCTCGTCGTTTTTCTTAGTATAAGATTTCTTATTACCTCCATGCCGAATTTCCTTGATCATGATTTAATTATCAACATTAGATCCACACAACTTATCTTTTTGCTTATCAATTTATTTCGCTATATCTACCCTTCGTTTTGTTTTGTTTTGTATACCGTGTGTTATTCATGTAGACTTATATGCCTGTATGCAATTAATTTGAAACTGAAATTAGAAACATAAACTGTCATATTTATAACCCCTGCCAAAGAGCGCAAAATTCGTACAATCGACCCAATTTCTTTCATTCTCTTAATCAAAAATGAAAAAAAAAAAAAGAAGTGGAAAACTATTTAATGTCCCTATAAATCATCTAGTACTCTCCTCGATTTTCTTCCACTGTCAGTGAGTAGGTATGTAACAATGTTTCATGCATATCGAAGGAGTAATCGATGTCTACCTTCACATCCACTTCTGTTTTATTCTCCAAGTATTTGATGATGAGATCTCCTCTTCGCCATCTTACAAGAAACTGTTCACCCAGGCACGCTTTCTTGTATCCCTCTAAGATCTCCTGTTTCAGGCCGCGAAAATGCAATGGATTAAAAGAAAAGAGAATGAATCGTAAAAAAGGGTGTTTTTTTCAAGTAGACTTTCAGACACACTAACGAAACCAACGCCCCCTGCTCAACTTACACACCCGACGCGTACAGCATCCCTTACGCACCCCATACACCATCCCTTAAACACCCCATACACCTATCCCCCCAAAAAAGAAATAAAAATAATAATAATAATAATAAATAAATAAAAAAATCATACTTATAAGTCTGGGTCTTAGAAATACAGAAGGAAACAAAACAAAATACGAATGCAATGATTTCGTCTTTAGAATTTGCTGTTGAAGGTGTAAAAGATATGCTTAGGTAAAAGTTGGGGTAGGTAGAATAGCAAACTCTAGACTAGACGAATGCCTTTAGATCTGAAATATGACAAATAATTTAAAAAGTAGAAACCAAATTGCGTACCTGTGTGCGTAGTCCCATACACATTTATGTGTGTAGTGCTTTTTACTTTATGTGATTCTCAGTAAAACGGAATCAATTTTTCAACACTTTGACGATTCCAGAACATAAAAGTAGGCCTATAAATACTATTCTTGATTGCATAATCAGCCTTTCCCAGTAACTTCCAGACGATTCCTTTCACTATGCCATCACATGATGCGCCTGTCACACTTTGCCGGATAAGGCAAACGCATGAAAAACGAATGTAAATTTTTGGCATCCGTTAAGGACCGCTATTCATAGAAAACCGCTATTTAAACACGTGTTATATGCGGCATGCGGTGCATGATCTTTTCTCATGCGTTTGCGCACGTTCCACTGTCCGGTATACAATCGCCCCAGGTGCGTTGTTTGTCCAACGGATTGACGATTTGAACAACGGGTAAACAAAATACCATCCGTTTCTTGTATGTTGGGCCGATCCGGCGATGTGTGACACGGGCATTAAGAATGAATAATTATTATACCCAAAACTTTACTCCTTTGAAATGGCTGCCAAATAAAAAAATGATTCTGGGGGAAAGGTTTATATTTATGGAAAGCTCATAGACTCAACTTTCATGTGACACCAAAAAGTCCGAAAATAATTCATGCTTGGGTGAGCACTGCTCACTTTTGTAAAGGGTAATAATAGGTTGTGCAGGAACGGGCCTTCCAATTTGTGAGAGGAAGGGCCTTTGGAGCTTACGGAATTGAGGATGATATGAACAATTCATGATCAATTGTGAAGAGTTTGGGTTTGCTGAGTGAAATTTGTGGTTTATGCATGAGTGAACTGGAATTGCATTTATTATTGTAGCACTGTAACTTTCCCTGCTAGACTTAGTGGTGTGTTCATGGTAGTGAGGATGGGGTGATGGTACATGTTGCAGGGGGAGGGGGGGGGGGGGTGAGATAGGGTAGGACTTTGTTGGGTCAAAGGGATAAGGGTCAAGAGGACATGTATGCCCCTTCCTCCTCCCCCTCCTCCCTCTCTCTTTGTTGGGTAAAAGGGATAAGGGTCAAGAGGCATGCATGCCCCTTCCCCCCCCCCCCTCCCTCTCTCTCTCTCTCTCTCTCTTCTTGGGTGTGCTTGTGCATATGCAATTCATATTCGTTGGTCTCCACTCCAAAATATTGAATATTCAAATATTTGTTGAAAAAGGGAATGTCACAGATGTTGGCTACTTATTCTTCAGGTCAATGGGTAATAGCAACAAGTCCAAATTTGGGAAATGATAGAATTCGGGATAAGGGAAGGTGGTCTGGACATTTTGGAGTGGAGACCAATGCATATGTATTGAAGCGAGAGAGAGAGAGAGAGAGAGCGGGGGCATAATGTCCTCTTGATCCTTATCCCATCCACCCAATAAAGTCCTACCCTATTTCTCACCTCCCCTGCAACATGTACCATCACCCCATCCTCACTCCCATGAACACACCATTGAGTCTACCAGGGAAAGTTACAATGCTACAATATTAAATGCAATTCCTGTTCACTCATGCATACAATTTTCATTTAATAAACCATAAAATTCACTCAGCAAACCCAAACTGATCGCAACTGATTATGAATTTATCATATCACCCTCAATTTTGTAAGCTCCAAAGGACTCACCTCTCACAAATGCGCAACCTAATTTTCATACCCTTTACAAAAGTGAGCAGTGCTCACCCAAGCATGAATTATTTTCGGACTTTTGGGTGTCATATGAAAGTTGAGTCCATGAGTTATCCACACATATAAACCTTTTCCCCGAGAATCATATATTGCTTTATTTGGCAACCATTTCAAAAGTGCAAATTTTTATTGAGACGCACGGTATGTAATACCATACCTCCTTCAATCCTATGTCATCTACAATGAACAGGTACATGCAGTGTGGTTTGTCCCAACGAATAGACACTGGAATGTAGGGAGTACAAATGAGTCTTTTGCCGATGAAGTATCGTTGGAAGACAGCCACAATCCACCAGTCTGAAAAATGATCGATGTAAAGGTCCAAGTCTCGTTCCCTGACGATACATCGTGGGACCCCCTGTGTCGAAGAAGGTATCGCCGAGAACTGGCCAGAACCTAACACAAGCAATGAGATTATTAGTAATCTTCAAGTTATTCTTTAGATCATTTCATGTTGAAGTTAAAATAGTATTATGGATGATGGATAAGTTAGAGAGAAAGATTCTAGCTGGCACCGAAGCCAAATCATCAGTCGAAAGAGTAATGAGGCGTATTATAAACTGGAAATCTAAAATGTAAAAATTAACCGAAAAAAATAAAAAGTAAAAAGTGAAAAACCACTCTTCACGGACAACATAATATTCATTGTTCTCGAATATTTCGCCTTTCTCTTCAGCATTTCAAATATCCAACACTGCATTAATAAATATTTCAGCTTTCTCTTCTCTCTCTCTCTTTCTCCATTATTTCTTCTTTTTTTTTTTTTGCAATTCTGTTTCTCTAATTTGTTTGCCTTGTCTAGCACAATTTATAATCAGAGTTTTACATCCCTTCAATTTAAGCAAAGATTTATTTGTTTTTAGTTTTGTTTTCTTTTACTTGATATGAAACTGAAGAATGCTCTTATATATTTTTTTTTTGCAATTTTCGCCGTCGTATGAGCAGGCTATAATATTTGCCTTAAAATACAGACACTGAATGTTTGTGGGTAGAAATTTTAACTATGACAACAAGCATACGTTACGATGCGTAACGAGTGATACGCACGCTCTTCTTTATATTCGTTTATTCAACATAACAAATAAATACATGCATGCTATTTCATATTAAAACTATGCTTGAATTTCTCACTGCTTCCTCGAGTGTAGATAACAATCACTGCACGTTCTGGTTTCGTGAATATCCCAGAATGGGCCATTGTGATTTTGACAGGATCACTGAACGTCAAACCAGGTGACGTCATCTGAAGCCCGGATGTGATAACCACCTCGCCTTCCTTGAGCAGTAAATCGGCCGGTGTTTCTCTGAGTTCATGAACAGTGATCTCACGCTTGTTCGGGGGTTCTGAAGACGGAATTCTCAAAACAATATGATGCCTTTCCAGTTCCACATGAAACTCTTTAATATTTAAGGGGAACAATTACGAAAAAACAAACAAAGTTAGCCTTGGAAGACATTAAGGTTACTGCCTAAAAATAAAAACTATATATAATTGTGGGATTAAATACCATACGAAGAGAATGACTTCATATCACTAGTAGCGTAATAACATAAGGTTAACTTCTATCCGTGTGTGTGTGTGGGTGAACGATTGCGTCAAATAGTTCAACTCTCAAGTCGATTTTACCTCTAAATAGAGTAAAATTTCAGTATTTACACATGCAATATCTTTTTTTAATTAAGAAGTTATATTTGGAGCTTATATTTTGAAAATAATATACCGGGATGGAACCCCCAAACATTTGTTCATGATTGGTCCCATTTGATTTGAAAAGGTTATGTGTAACTCGAAACGGCTTGTTCCGAAAGGGTGGGTAGCGTCGCGTCGCGTCGCGTCGCGTTGACGCAAAGGCCACCATTCGTCCAAAGCCTCCCCCCACCGGTTTTTGCCGAAAGAGTGCGTTGACATTTTCTAAATATTATTATTATTATTATTATTATTATTATTGTTATTATTATTATTATTTACCTAACTGCGACTTAAGGCGAAACCTAACAATCGGTTTATTTCGTCACAATAGAAACTCAAACGGAACAAAAGAATGAGACAAAAGATTTCGCCCTAAGTCGCAGTTAGAGTTATAATTATTATTATTATTATTATGATTATGATTATTATTATCATTATTATTAGTATTATTATCACGAGCGGTTCCAGGATTTTATAAAAGAGGGGGCACAGAGCCGTAAAATTACACAATTAAGGAGGCATATTTTTTGTGCAGGCCCTATTTAAGGCCCCTCCCTGGATCCGCCCCTGATTATTCAGAGACGGATCCAGGATTTGATAAACGGGGGGGGGGGGGGGGGGCACAGAAATGCAGGGCTGTCATCATGGGCGGATCCAGGATTTTGTAAATGAGGGGGCACAGAGCAGGACAATTACACAATTAAGGAGGCATTTTTTTTATTGTGCACTTAAGGTATGCCAGTTGGGTTTCAAAAGGGGGGATGGCGGCTTCTGATTATTATTAATCAGGGGAGGATCCGGGATTTTGTAAGGGGGCACAGATATGCAGGGCTGTCAACTTGGACGGAAATCCGTATTTTAAATTACTCCGTTGGGGGGTGGGCGGGTGTCGAGAATTGTTTTCCGCCAGCCCTCCAAAAGTCGCTGAGTGGAGGGGGGGGGGGGGAGGGGTTATCAGATGGGGTCCACTTTTCCTCCCATAATTCTCTGACAAGCAACAACAACAAAAAACTCAATAAAAGGTTACCAGTTTTAAAGTGGAGGCACAATAAAAAAAAGGGGCACGGGCCGGGATCCGAAAATCCGCCACTGTCATAAATGTTATAAACGACGCGACGCTAGTCACGCTACCCACCCTTTCGGGAGGAGCCACTCTACACATTAGGGGGGGGGGGGGTGGTAAACCATAGCCTAGCAACTTTCTATTTTCAAGAGAAAACAATGAAAACCCCTACAAAACACCCGCTTTAATGGCTTTACCTTTGGTACTTGTTGCTGTATTTGGCTTCATTCTCGACCATCTAGAATACAAATATATATTATATTGAATAATGTTTTTCTCTCACTGAAGTTACAGACGTACGGGCCATGGCACTAACGATTATCTAAACAACTCCCGTACTTGCACTCATACTTCACGGTGAAACACATGACCTTTATACAAAATTTAATGCCATTGAATACCACAGGCCTCTTACTGTATTTCTTCTTCTCTCGTATGCCATCCACATCAGTCAAAATTGGCAGTTACTGAGGTAGGTGACCAGGTCTGGATTGTCTACCTCTGTATTTTACATGTTACATTTTCCTATATTCTTTATGTTAATTCTTAATTCTGGACATTTTTAATATGTTGACTGCTCTATCATGTATCTCATCATCTGCATAATAATGCATGTATTTATTCAGAATATGCATGTAAACAAAACATAGTTTGGTCCAAATTATGGATAACAAAGGTAACTAATCAATATGGACTGGATATTAAATTGAAATTCAAAAATGAAATTTACTTGGTGTGAATCAATGTATTTGGTACACTGCACTGATTCAGTTACTAATACCAAATATCAATATCATCAACATATTACACTCATACAATGTTTTTTGTTTTGTTTTGTTTTGTTTTGCTTTGCTTTTTCTTTTTTGTTTTGATTTTTGTTTCTGTTTCACCTTGATGATATCACCTGCTTGAAGTTGTTGTCCCACACATAATCGATGGGTGTTTTTCCGAACATGTCACGAATGTACGGACTAGCACCATGCTCCAGCAGATAGATGGCTAACGCTTCTTTTTTGGATAGTTTGTACCGAGGAGAATCTGCAGATATCTGAAATGTCAACAGTGGGCAAGTGAGGGTGAGTTTGGGGCATTTTGGGTGACGGATAACGTAAATGGTAGATAAATGCTATGAAAGATAAGTTATTACAGAGATCAAGTGACCTGTTCCATATACACAAGTTAAGTAATCATTTAATGTTTGAAGGCTTCTCTGCCCTGGTTCAAATCCAGTCTGAGGTATAATTTAAGGTTTATTTTCCAGCGCAGTATGATATTTAACCGTTCTCAGGTCAGTTGTCCATTTCTTTTAGCAGGTTCAAGACGAACTATGAAAAAAGGCGCATCTTCTCAATATCATTCAGTAAAACATAAGTTTGCACAATATAGTATGACATCCACTTTTCTTAAGTGTTTTCTTAAGAAATATGTGATCAATTAAATGGTACAATGTACACTTCTAATAACTATAACAACAGTTACATTTTACACCCACTTTTGTTAGTACGACTGTCGATTCAACATTCCTCGGCAACTGAGGAAGATAGCATGATATTATTGCTTGGTGAAGGCATGTTTGGCCGAGAAGTGATTGGATGTTCAAGTCAGCTCCACGTGAAACCAACATCTCAATGAAAGAGGTATGGCCATAAAGTGTCGCTAGATGAATTGCAGTGAATCCTTTTTTGTCGGTTTGATTGATGGGTTTGTTAGGCTCCTTGGAAGAAAATACAATTAATGATATTATGAATATTTTGCATCTTTAGAAATAATTCACTGTTGCCTTTACATCCCATTAAACAGAGAAGATTATAAATCTTTTGTCTTTATTTTGGTTGTAAACTTTCAAATACATTTTAGTGACTGAAACTGGTGATAATTAGATATAAAAGGTTCATTTAAAACAAATCCAATATCGTTAGGGGGTTTTTTTTCTCCAAAATGCACGCTTTCTTGAAAGCCTCTCTAAAAAACCGAAATACGAAAAGCTTTAGGAATTATAGTTCTTGGCCCACTGTCCTATATAAAAATTTAAAAAAAGTTGCTATCGGTAATACCATTTCTTTTTCATTATTCAGTATGTATCATTCCTAAAGTATAGACTGTTTAAAGGAGCTGAACTTAGGGGGATGGGGCAAAGACCTTTACTTTGTCAGAGGGGAGGAAATGCACGGCGTTTGTCGAAAGGGTGCGGCGCGTTGACGCTCACGCGTGTATTCGAGTATAGAGTCCCTTGATAGATAGAATTACGACATGGACGTCGTATTTGTTTCGACCCAAAATGGCGTTCGAATTCTTTCTATATAGAACACCCAGGTGCTCATCGAAATTGAATAAAAATGTTACGTAATAGTGGCCTCATAATGGCGTTCAAATCATGGGTCGTCGTTACTTTTTCTATAAAGGGAGTCTATAAGCAGCACCCCCTCTACGTACAACCGTTGCAACGCGTTACAACGCGTTGTCTTGAATGGGTCAGTTGAGCACGGTGTGTTAGATCAACGTTAATACAGACAAATCAAAGCTTTTTCCGAATGTAAGCATGAACTATTCTTGCATCGAATCTGCCTTTTACTTGAATACTTAAATCAAAAGTGTAAAATGAAAAAAAAAAGTAACAGGAAATAATTCTTTAAAGGGGAAGTCAACCTTGAAAATAAGCTGGCTGAACCAAATCTAAAGAATCCAACATTCTGCTGCATGGCCTGTTACGCAGTCCCGTTCAAGTCAACATATCTCTCTTATTTTTAAGAAACTACACTGGTGACCTGTTCGTGCTAGCATCGAGTTTAAGATCTTGTCTTAATCTTTAAGTGCCTCAAAGGATTGGCTCCTCCTTATTTGACTGAATTGCTTAATATCCAATATGTAGCAAACAGAAACCTCAGATCTTCCTAAAAGTCCCTTCTTATGGGCCACGCTCATTCAGGTTGCATCAGCAGAACTTTGGAACAAATTGCCAGAAAATATAAAAAAAATTGTGATACTGATGACAACTTTAAGGCACGTCTTAAAACATTTCTTTTTAGAAATAACTTCCAGTGATAACTGGTAACTAGAGGAAGTAGATGTATGTTGAGCATACCTCACTATTCTCAAGGTTCTCTGTCCACTTTTCCTTCTTCCTTTTTTTGTACAGCGCATAGGGAAATATTGTGATATGCGCTATATAAATATGGTATATTATTATTATTATTATTATTATTATTTAAATAAAATGAGAGAGGCAGATGTGACAGTTTAGGGACAATCGGATAAAGAAAAATTGAGTTTTGACTATTTTTTAATTTGTAAGTGATCACACGCAAATTATCACCTCTGTGACGGATCTTTACTGCGACTCTCCCATTGGTAGTATTAATTTAGTAAAAATAAAAATGATTCGGAGGAAGTATTTCATTATCCCTGAGCCCTTGATAACTATATAACTTGATGATATATATTTCTAGTTAGCAAAACCGGAGAATTTAAAAAGAAATCTATAAATTTCAAAGCTTAAAATAAATGTATACACCTGTTATGTATTTTCCATCATATATGGGGCTCTTGTATAATGAAGAGAAGCAATTTAATATGGCACGAAAAAGAGACATGATAACGAAGCTTTTCGACCTGCACTCATTAGGTTATCACGCAGATATATAACAAATTACTTGAAATCAATTATATTATACTCGATGAACCCGGACGCAAACCTAGACGTTGTAATTTCAGAACAATTGCAAAGTTTGGACGAACTCCTTTTGTCTGCACAGAAGGGGTTCGTGCGATTTAACGTAGGCGGCTTCCAGAAAGCGTAAATGCGCTGTGCTGTGGCCCGGGACATAATTGAGAATTGATCGTCGGCATAGCTTTGTGCGCAAGCTGGATTGTTCAGCAAGTGGAGACCAATCGCTGAATCGCATTTGGCTATCTTTGGTCTGTTAGCGGGCATTTCAGATTTGCAGGTACGGACGGGCTGCGTGCGCTGATTGGTTGTACGGTTCCGAATAGTCGAGGGGACGTGTTGTTTAATGCCATCAGCCAACCGCTGAGAAGTACGGCCCACGTACCTGGCATCGCACCGGCACTGAAAGTGGTAAAACTTAAAAGGAGTTCGTCCAAGCTTTGCGATTGTTCTGAAATTACAACGTTTGCGTCCGGGTTCATCGAGTATAATATAGTTGATTTCAAGTAGTTTGTTATATACCTGCGTGATAACCTGATGAGTGCAGGTCTAAAAGCTTCGTTATCATGTCTCTTTTTCGTGCCATATTGAAATTTTGTAGTACCAAGAAATTAGAAGCAATTTAGCTCGTGGATTAAAAATATCTTCCTGATCGGAACGGTCACCAATGGTTCATGTACAACTCATTGTCATCAAGAAAGTGGCAGCCCCCATGAAGTGTTAGCAGATGATACCGTGTGCTAGAATGTCTTTATTTAAACCCTTTTCTGATATTTTATTTGTAAAGTGATACAGGTCAATGATGAAGAATGTATTACCCCTTTGAACATAAGTACATTTATATTCCAGTTTTAATTCTCCTTTAAGTATAAAGCAATACTCGAAAGGTATGTGACAGAGTGGTTTATTGTCACTAGGTCTAATGCCAACTGGTCTAATAGCCAAATGGTCTAACATCATTCGGTCTAATAACCAATTGGTCTAATCATCATTTCGTCCAATTACCATTCGTATTACCATTTGTCAGTTAGTCTAACCTCAGTTGGTCTATCATTTAGTCTTCATCCATTTAGTGTAATAACCATTTGGTCTAATAGCCATCTGGTCAAATTACTATTTGGTCTAATCACCAAACAGTCAGATATCGGTTCTGCCACTGGGCGAAATTTCGAACCTTTTTTGCAGTAATTGTATGTTCATTTTTTTTTTTTGGGGGGGGGGGGGAGGAGAAAAAAAGGTGACCTGGTGGACGGCTTGATTATCCAGTGAATAAATTGATTGATTAATTAATTAATCAATTCATATTTCAGTGAATTTTCAATTGCACTTTGCTTTTGTTATTTTGTTTTTTATCCTTTTATTTTTCGCTATTTTCTCTTATGTATATTTTTATCCTTCTATCATTTCTCTATCTTTCTTTATGTTATTTCTTGCATTTATCCTTTCATTTTTCCATTTTTCCTTTAGCTGTTTTTTATTCCGTCTATCGCCTCTTCCATCTTTCCGTATGTCAATCTTTATATTATTTCTTCTATCATCTTTCTCTTTCACTCTCTATGTCTTTTTTTTTCCTTTTTGCTCTTTATTCCTTGGTTTATTTTTCTCGTTTTGCATTATTCTTTCTTTTTATCTCTTTTTTTTTTTTTTTTTACTTTTCATCTCTAATTTCGTTATGTTCTTCCTTTTTTTGCCTTCTTTTTTACAATCTTCTCTTCCATCTTTCGCATGGTTTTCTTTATCTTTCTACCACCTCTCGCTCTCTCTCTTACTCTTTCACTATCTATCTTTACGTTATGTCTTTATCATTCTATCCCTTATCTTTCAATCCTCCCTATTGTAATGTTAGGCCTATTCATCGATTAATCTTAACTTCCGTCTTTCCTTTATATTCATTCTTCCATCATCTCCATCTCATTATGTCATTCTGTTCTATTAATTATTTTCATCATTATTAATATGTGTACCAATGCAGGGAAATACTGACGCATCTTGCCAAACATTATTACAATGTATTATCTATAAAATATGATCTCTTCTAAAAAATATATACTGTACATAATCATCAAACAAAATTATATTAAACATATCTACTCAAAAAGTGAAGGCCGGGCTCCAGTCCTATCACCTCCCCCGACCCCCGGCCCACATGACAGACTAACGTATTTGTCTGTAGTATGAGACCAAGTGAACATTAGGCCAAACGGTTATTAGACGAACTGATAGACTAACCAATGATTAGACGTAATGGTATTTACACGAAGTGATGATTAGACGATGGGGGTGTTAGACCAACGGGGTTTAGACAAAATAGGTATTAGACGAAATGATGATTAGACCATTTGGTTATTAGACCAACCGGTTTTAGCCGAAATAGATATTGGACCAAGTGAACATTAAACAAACTGATTATTAGACCAAGTGATGTTTAGACCAATTCGGTTTAGACCAAATGGGTTAATTGGCTATAAACGAAGTGGTTATTAGACGAAGTGATTATAAGACCAAATTCCGTATTATGAATAGCGACCCTCTTCTCTTATTATGAATAGCAGTCCTTGTGACCAGCGAGCGGACCCGAAATGTAGGATGCTACAAGATTAACTAACTGTAGGAAGGGGTTAGCAAGTTACAACGCAACAACAGTGTACGATGAAAGTGCCCACTATTCCACTATCAAATTTAATCAGTTATCATTGATAGGACCAAGATGTCTAACTTAACAGACATATAGACTAAATGACATCTAATGATGTACAAGATCTTGTACAGCGAACTTGCCTAGTTTGTTTAGCTTGCCTAGCTTGCCTAGTACATGCATCCTTGGTATGGGTATACCGCGACGACGGACGGACCTACTTTACCCGCTCCGTGTAGCTCACATCGATCTCATCGATGGTAGCTCATGAGAACATCGTCACTCATGGCCTGCCCAAGTCGCGGAAATGATTAAAACTGGCCACGCTGACGCGTTAGCGGCCGGTACGGAAAAACAAATCGCGTGTGGCAACCTCGAGGAATATGTCTTCTCGATGATGTCCTTACCCTGTCCATTAATTTTTTGTATGGCACCAACAGTGTGAGTGACATGTGGGCGTGACTACAGTCATGAGGCCGAGAGTTCATGTTACCGAAAATGAAATAGAATCCTTACTTTTTCGAAAGTACGTACCTTCGCAATAATAAACCCTATTTCTTTTTAAATTATGAAACCCATTTCATTTTTTGAATTACATGCCTTCGGAAGAATGAACCCTATTTCATTTTCGGAATTATGAACCTTCGGAATAATAAATCTTCTAAGGAATATGAACCTTAGAAGTAATGTAGCAAATATTCGGAATTATGAACCCTAATTCATTTCCGGAATTACGAACGCCTGGTATGGTATCTTTGTGTTTCGGAATAAATCTTCGGAATTAGGAACCTTTGAAAAAACGAAACCGGAAGAATGAATGCCTTCCAAAATAACATGCATCATAAATGCTTAAAGAAGTTTTTGTTTAATTTTCGTATTATTTCATTACATATTGCGTTAAAAGGCTGCTATACAAGAGAGGTTTATTCATACATTCGTAAAATTCCCTCCACCGGGGGGGGGGGGGGGGGTCTCGATTGTACGTATGACCATCACCGCGCCGCACCCTTTCGACATAATATGCTGACATGCATTCCGTTTCCCTTCTATGGTAGCATAGTATTGAAATAATCAGAGTATAAATATGTTTTTTTTTAAGTGATTCGAAAGAATTTGTTAATGACGGGAGAAAACATTTAGTTACCTCATCCAAGCATATCTTGCCGTACATGGGTTGTAGCATGCAGTGTCTCGTAAGGTATTCAGCGATTTTAGGGTCACCCTTAGAAGCAGCAATATGTAAGGCCGTCTCGCCATTCTTGGTTTGCAGATTAACTACAGCTCCGTGGTCTATGAGGTATTGTATAAGATCAAGTTTTCTTTCTTTGACAGTGAAGTGTAACGCAGTTTCCCCTACAATGTTCTGTACATTGACTTTGGCCCCTTTACTAATGAGATACTTTACGACCTGAATGTCGCCTACCAACACGGCAGAATGTAACGGAGTTCTTCCATCATGTGTTGGTATATTCACGTCAGCTCCACGACTAATAAGAAATCGTATGATATCGAGGTAACCGTGTCGAGCGGCGGAATGCAAGGCAGTATTTCCATTATAAGCCCTTTTGTTCACAATAGCTCCGTGCCTGACGAGGGTCTGCGTAATGTCGAAGTGTCCAAGTTGTGCAGCAAGAATTAAGGCGGATGCTCCATCCTTTGATTCTCTATTGAGGTCAGCTTTACGATCAATAAGATAATTTGTTACCTCAAGATGACCATTCTGGGCAGCAAGAAATATAGCAGTTGCTCCTGTCTCTTTATTAACTTTGTTTATGTGAGCTCCATGACTGACAAGATTTTGAACGACTTGAATATGACCATCCTGTGCAGCAAAGTGTAAGGCGGTTATTCCATTATTCGATTCTTTGTTTACTTTCGCTCCATTGACAATAAGGCATTCTGTAACATGATGGTGACCAAAATTTGAAGCCAGATGTAAAGGAGTTATTCCACCAAATGCCTCCTTATTCACTTTAGCTCCATGTTTGATAAGGTGTGCTGTAACAGGAAGATGGCCCTTCTTAGCAGAGAGATGCAAGGCAGTATTACAGTCCTTCGTTTCTTTATTTACTTTGGCTTTATGAGTGACGAGGTATTGCGTGACATCTAGATGGCCATCCTCCGCAGCAAGGTGTAAAGCAGTTGCCCCATTTTTAGTTTCCTTACCCACGTCGGCTCCATGACTGATCAGGCACTTCACAATACCAAGGTATCCTTTCTCTGCAGCGGTGTGCAAAGCAGTTACGCCGTCGTGGTCTTTTGATTTTATTCTAGCTCCATGGTTGATTAGGCATTCTACAACTGGAAGGTGACCCGTGTATGCAGCTATATATAAGGGTGTGATTCCATGTTTTTCTTTTCTGTTCACATCAGCACCATGCTTGACGAGACATTCGGTATTAGATAGATGACCATAAGATACAGTAATATGCAAGGCAGTTGCTACTACATCTGATTCCTTATTCACCTCAGCTCCATGATGGACAAGACATTGTATGATGTCAGGGTTATCTTTCAGTGCAGCAACATGTAGGGGACTCATTCCCAGCTTGTTGCACTTATTAAGCTCTGCCCCACTACTGATAAGATATTCTATAATATCAGAATGACCAGTGAGTATAGCAGCAATAACAGGAGTTGTTCCATTTACACCCTCTCTATTCACGTCAGCTCCATGGGCGATCAGACAGCGAGTAGTATCAAAGTGACCATTATGTGCTGCAAAATGTAGCGCAGTGATGCCATCCTTATTTTGCACATTAGCTCCAGCCCCTTGGTCTATGAGATATTTTGTAATTTCAACATGACCCTTCCTTGCTGCATGATGCAAAGCAGTTGCGCCATCCTTTCTCCTTTTATTCGCTTGAGCTCCATGGTTAATTAAGTACTGTGTGGTTTCAAGATAACCATTCTGCGCTGCAAAATGTAATGTCGTGTCTCCATCGGTGGTTGTCATATTTACCTTGGCTCCATGAGCGACAAGGTATTCTGTCACATTCAGATTGCCTTTCTGCACAGCGAAGTGTAAGGCATTTGCTCCCTTATTGTTTGCTTTGTTTACGTCCGCTCCATGACTGATTAAGTATTGTGTGGCGTGAATATCACCAGCATGTGCAGCAGAATGCAAGGGTGTTTGTCCTTCAGTCGCTTCTATATTTACATCAGCTTGATGGTCGATAAGACAATGCGTGACATCAAAGTGACCGTTCTGCACAGAAGCATGTATGGGGGCGCTTCCTTTCTCATCTCTTAAATTCACATTAGCCCCATGTTTGACAAGGTATTGTGCGACATCCAAGTAACCATCCTGAGCAGCGAGATGCAAGGCAGTAACTCCATCCCGCCTTTGTCTGTTCACGTCGGCTCCATGAATAACTAGGCATTGTATAACATCAATATAGCCGTATTGGGCAGCAACAGATAGGGCAGTTGCTTTGTCTTTTGATTCTTTGTTCACGTCAGCGCCTTGACTAATCAAGTATAGTATAACATCAAGGTGACCACCCTGTGCTGCAAGATGTAAGGCAGTCACCTTTTCCTTCGCTGCCTTATTAACGTCAGCTCCGTTGCTGACGAGGCATTTTGTAACATTAAGGTGACCTTTGAACATGGCATAGTGCAAGGCAGTTAACCCATCCTTTGTTACCTTCTTTATGTCCGCGCCATGACGGATGATATACTCCATGACAGCGAGATGGCCACGAATTGCAGCCATGTGGAGTGCAGTTGCTCCATTACTTGTTTCTTTATTCACTAGAGCTCCATGCTCGATTATGCATTTTGTAACATCTAAGTTTCCCTTTACCACAGCGAGATGCAAGGCAGTCAATTTTTCTTCTGGCGCTTCTTTGTTGACATCAGCACCGTGAGTAACAAGGTATTGGGTGACATCAAGGTGGCCACCTTGTACAGCAAGATGTAAGGCAGTTGCTCCATCCTTTGATTTCTTATTAACCTCAGCCCCATGACTTATTAGGCACTTCGTGACATCTAGATGGCCATCCTGCGTAGCGAGAATTAAGGCCGATCCTCCGTCCTTGGTTTCCCTATTCACGTCAGCTCCATGACTTAGGAGGTATTGCGTGACATCAAGATAGCCACCCTGTGCTGCAATATGTAAAGCCGTTCTCCGCTCTTCTGTTTCCATGTTCACTAGAGCTCCATGGTTGATAAGGTACTCAGTAATAGATAGATGATTTTTCTGCACAGCGAGGTGTAAGGCTGTGGTACCATTACGTCTTTGTTTATTGATTTCAACTCCACAACTGACAAGGAACTGTACAACATCTTTGTGGCCCTTCTGAGCAGCAAGATGTAAAGCAGTCGTTCCATCTTTTGCGCCCTTATTAACGTCAGCCCCTTGTCTGACAAGATACTGTATGATATCCAGGTGACCTCCAAATGCAGCAAGATGAATGGAACTCACCTCGAGGTCATTGCAGGCATTGATGTTAGCCCCCTTCTCTAGGAGGTATATTATAGCACCAAGGTGACTCCCCTGCACGGCAAGTTGTAAAGGAGTGAATCCTCTATCACAAACGTCTTCTATCTGAGCACCTTGGGTAACCGCACTCTTGATAGAGTCTATTTCGCCTGTTAATGCACTATGGTGTAGTGTCGGGAGGGACTTTTCTTCCCCTCGGTCATCATATCTGGAATATTTTATGGTGCCTTCGTCTATCTCTTTTGACAGAACACACTGATGCAAAGTCCCCAGTGTTTTCCATTCAAATTGCTCATCAATGTTATCGAACCTGACATTTTTAAGTCGTGTGTAATGATATGCACTGGGTATGTCTTCCAGAAATATCTCCGGAAGCTTTACCGTCCCCAAATCATATTTCAGTATCATTTTGATGTATTATCGTAGGAACCGATGAGAGTGCATTCAATTAACCCCACATCTTTTAACTAATCACTAAACCGCCCCCTTCACACAGGTAATAGTCGGCTGAATTAGGAAAATTTGGGGAATTTTGAAATTTCAATTTGTGTTGCAGTACAAAGTTCAAAGAATACCCAATGATTTTAGCTCTTGTTTCCTCTTTTGCCTCAGTCGGTTTAGAAGCAGATGTATGTGACTCTAAATCTCAATCTGTAGACAGAAACAGAAAAAAGGAGCACAAAAATTAAAAGAGAAAAAAATTAAATAAATTTGAAGGATACATGATGAAAAATAATGCACTTGCATGGGTTTATAATGTGTCTATTCGGTTTATTGTCATTATGTCTACTAGGTTTTAAGTCAACTACATAGCTCGTCTTACTTCATTTAATCTTCATCCAATTTGTCCATCGCAATTATGTAAAGGTGTTGTAGTCGTGTGGCTAAAACACTTGACATGAGATCCGAAGGTCATGGGTTCGGTCACTGACACGGCACTCATATCTTCAAGCAAGGTATTTTTATCTACATCGCTCCTCTCCACTCAACAGCTTCAATATTCGTTGAAAGCTATTGGCCTTTAAGGGCCAATGACTTGTTACTTATATTTTTATTTAACTTTAAAAAAAATATTTTTACATTAAAAAGCCTTCTGTTTATTTTGTAATGTTTTAATGCAGGCAAACGTATGTACAAATTAATTTCATATGACGAAATTGTTTCATTAAGAAACAAATTTTCGTCAGGATATTAAAATACTTTGTTAAGATCTGAAATAACATTATACATAATACACGGACTATACATAATAGATATACATACACTGTATAGTATAGTTAACATAGAGATTAAAAGAGATTATTTGTCACGTATCAGTACTCCCATTCTGTAGACATATAATCTTTGCACACAAATAAAAAAAAATAAAGTGATCTGTTGAAATACTTAAAACACGTTATTTTATTTCCATTCATTTTTAATTGTTAATATATGACAGAAAACAACTACTTTGACATCAGCAACCATTCTGCCAGGGCATATCCTTCACGATTTAACTACTTAAACGAACAGTTGTAAAACAGTTTAGTCATCAATGAATTTTGTTCTGCTTTGAGTACTCTGAAAAATAATAATCTTATGATCAGAAAAATCGTAGGCGGTACATGCTCTCCTCAAGGGAAAAAGGAGAGGAAGCAACAAGTAGAAATATAAAAGGAACGACAAATAGTTCATGCCATTTTTCATCTAACTGTCGAGTCCTACATAGAGTTTTCCGTTTTCCGATGACTAATCAAACTGCAACAGAGACTAGAATTAGACGAGCTAAAGTTCCTACATGCCCTGAAGTTTTTGTTTTATTATTGACTGAGAATATTTCAATGGTCATGTAGAGGATTTCAGGCCAATAATACAGTGCTGATATTTGATAGCATAAAAAAAGTCTTTGAAAAAGTAATTATCTATAAATGTTAATAAGCATTGTAAAGCCTGTCTATTATATATTCTACAGAATCCAAATGTTAAGTTATAAAAATATAATTGTTCTTTGACGAATTTTCAGAACATTGTGCCCCTCCCTCACAATATCCTGGATCCGCCACTGGGTAGATATCCATTCAATACACTTTGGGCGAGAGAGACAAAATTGTAGATAAAACACATTGTCCAAGAAAGTGAGCACTGAAGAAGGATCGAACCCAGTACCTCTTGTAAAGTCAAGAACCTTACCAATGTACCATGACGCTCTTATCCTCATTGTGGTTTAAAACAAAAATGATTCACTTTTGGACATTTTAAGGTTCACAAACTCGACACACTTGTACATATTACCCTACAGCCGAAAGGCATGAGTCGAAGATTCTAAAAGAATATTGCTTGATAAAACGATCGTATACTCACATACTGAATCACAATTTCCGCTTCCAGTCTCGAATTTGCAGTTTACAGTAGGCTCTATACTCTCACACGCCAACCAAGCCAACCTAACCAGTTGCAATGTTAATTTCCTCATCCAGCGTTGTAAGCCTGTAAACATGTAGAAAGTGGGGTTCCGTGAGTGAAGGCCCTCTCACATGTTCTAAGTCACTAAAATTCATAACAGGCTTGGCTTTCATAAACCTTTTTCCTCTCATTTCAGACGTGGCCTTGGGAAATGACGTGTCAGTATGGCGACATAGCTCCGAATTTTGGCAGAGTTGCACACTTTTATCTAAGTATCAAACTTAGTACAGTTGTGAAATGATACACACGTAACAATATTACACATATTACACATGCAAATTTCCCTGATCATGTTGTTAGCACAAGCGGCGGTAACCTTATGCAATAAGAGCGAGTTTCTCTTGGACAAATTTTACAAAGGGTATATGTGAAGTTATATCGGGTGTGGATGCAAGATTAAAGAGAAGATTGAGTATAGGGAAAGGTGAAGAATAATTTGTTAGCTTCACCATTCCTTTCATGCCAGTTTGGCATAGTAGTAGAAATGTCTCATGAAAAGTAATAAAATCAAATTCGAAATTACGACGAGAAGTAGCAGAAGTTATCGGGTCGCGAACATTCATGCCACATACACATTGGCGTAGATACGAACACGCTTTCTATTGTTAGTGGGGGGGGGGGGGGGGGATCATGAATAGATAATCCCCCCACTAACAATGGATAATTTTGCGTGTCTACGCCCCGTGCACATACATGTGTGTGCAGTCCCATATACACTGATATACCCTTTTTTGTGTCCAGCGAGACTGGGTAAATTTCTTATAATTTTCATGGTTTCAAAACCTCATAGTACACACCATTTATTATATAGACATGATCAACCTATCCCAATTGCTTTGAGACATTTCTTTCAAAATGTAATCGCATGACCAGAACTCAAATTTTTATTTAAGGCTATAGAATTTGCGTTAAAGAAAACGATTCATGTAAATATTTGGCGTTAATAATAAAAGTACGCCATTTTTAGACGTGTAGGCGTATGTTTAAGGACTATGCTATCCTTTTCAGACCTTCCACATTAACTTGATTAAAAAGCACTTGTTCCTGGCTCTTGAGAAAAAAAATTTAGGGACCTAATAAAGCTGCGAAAAAGAGGGCAAGGAGATCAAAGAAAGGGACGAAGTGTGGAAAATAAAGAAGACGAATTTTGAAACGAAGAAGAGGATAATATTGTAGCAGAAGAAGAAAGAAAGAAGGAAAGCCACAGGAGTAAAATATTTGGAAGAATGAAAAACAGGAGTGGAAAAAGGGATAATCCGAAAACGTGACGGTTAAATTAAATACGAAGTTGAGTAATTGCAGAAGATGTCAAAGAAAGGAGATTGAGATGAAGTCGGATAAAAAGGGAAGATGAAGAAAATTAAAATAAGTCCACTTTATTCATATGGTACTTCATGCATCCGATAAATACTTTTTAGTTTAAAATTTGCCCGTAGGCCTATGACAATTTCGCAGCTTCACAAAAGAGTCCCTCTCCCGATTGCACGATTGTGAACATGCCTTATCCTGATTGATACCTAATGTATACACAATACGTAATTTAAACGCTATATCAACTTTATATCAATGGTAACCTTTGGAGCGCTCCAATTTCGAATAACTCATGAAATCTAATTCGACAACTGGAATCATTTCACCATCTCTGTCGCAAGACGACTGCCACACAAACGTAAAGTTATTACAAAATATATTCTTTAAAATAGAGGGGCCTAATGTATTTTTTGTTTCTTTATGATATGCCTTTATGATATATCTAGGTCTTTTATGTTGAAAACCCTATGATAGGCCTATTTAGGAAAATCTTAGGGCTTGAACCATGTTGAAATGCAGTGGCATGGCGCCCCCATCGATTGGTGATAAATAGAAATGAAAGAAGAGAGAGAAAGGGGGTGGGGGGGGGGGGGGGAATGGGGGGAGGGCTTCCATATCTGATATTGATCAGTAAAGGTTACTTCTCAAATGTGCCAAATTTGGTGGTTTTAGACAAAAGTGCACAATTTTCAGCTTTGCCGCCGTACTATATAATGTGGGCTGCATAGCAGCAAAAGGAAAGAAACGCTAATACATGTATAGTTTCGGTCAAAGTTCACGAGACGGCTTAATTATTACGGAAATATCGTATTCATTCTCTGCGCTGTGTGATGCGTCCGGGGAATACCCAGTCATAGGATTCTTACACAGTAGTGAGGCCTAACTACCGAGCGTACGCATTGATACATGTACATGTATATAATCTATAATAGCTTCTTGGATAGATTGAAATCATTATATGATGAATATTTTCCCAATGTAAAATAAGCTGACAAACAAAAACGAGATAAGATATGGTTCAATAACAATTTACGAAAAAATGTGTAAAAGAAAATATCCTTTGAATAAAAAGTACATTAATAATCATTCTCCTTGTAAGGAACATTTGGTAGGCCTATAAATCATTGAGAAACAAATGCAATAATGAGGTAAAGAAAGCTTATTTCCGTAAAAGAAATTCTCGAAGGGCAATCTTATATGAGTCAAACATGGAAATTGATAAACAAGACCATAGGCAGATGGAAAACATACCAAATAAGAAGAGTATTGATGAAATTATTGTGAATAATCGATCCATATATATATATATATATAATGATATTGATATTGCTAACGATTTCAATAAGCCTTTTTGATGAATATTTGCCCTTCCTTGACGCAACAAAATAAACATTTTCACTCTCATAATCGAAATGATAATAAACGTATCTTACAAGAAATGATAAATCTGCCTTTTCTTGCCAATAACTCCAAAAGCAATCATAGATATTGTTACGCATTTAAGGGGGGGGGGGGGACCCCGTTCCAATACTGGTTTGATGGTATTGATGTATATGCAATACCTCACTTATTTCAGGTATCTTCCCCGATATATATTTTTTTGGAGAAAGTACGACAGTAACCCATCCCACCGTGCCTTCTATTTCTAGACACCCGCTACGCCACTGCATGCAAAAGACCTGAAAATTCTAAGCTCCTGTCATGGTACTATTGTTATTATCATTATGTGTTTGGCGTCACTCAAGGAAGGGTGGGGGCGAACTGAATTACTACGGTCGGACGCACTAGTCTGCAGTTTTTTCAAGCACGTAGGGGGACGTAAGACACGCAAGACACGCAATAAGGCTCTGCGTACGTGTTCTGATGAACGCAGGTGACACGTGCAGCCATTCGTACTTCTTGCGAACATCGCACGGGCTTCTTGAGGAGGTCTCACGAAGCTTTGGCATATTCCACGTCAGTTGCACGGTACCTGTACGTTTTAATCAAGAGCTCTTGCAGGTAAGAGGGGGTATGTTTATGAGGAGGGTGCAAGAGGGCCAAGGGGAAATTCAGATAGGTGCACTGCCGGTTGTGATCATGACAAACGGAGATCGAACGAATCTCAGGAGTAATTGGCCCTCAGCCGACCCCAGATGCAGACAAGCACATGCAAAAACATGCACGATCAGTCGTGGCCATAGCATAACGTGAGTAGTAGTGACTCTCCTACACACAGGGCCTCCATGTAACGTCATATCCAAGGGCCGGTGTGTTTTTCGCTGCAACTAGCCTACGTCTATGAAACAGTGCAGGCTTCTGTCATCCCCCTGGTTAGACTCGAACCTATCGTCAGCCTTATGCCAAAAGGGCCTTAAGGCCATAGACTTTTTACAGTGATAAGGCCCTTTTGGCATAAGGCCGACGCTATGATATTTTATTCGACAGGCAGACGCGCTCTACCGACTCACCTCAATTTTCTGCTGTGAAAAAATAGAAAAAAATGTAGGCCAATATATCAAATAATGAGTAAAGACAAGTCCAATTTGTTAACGATCACTATTGAAAAATTGGGGGGGGGGGGGGTTGCTCGGTCGCTATGGTAAATATACACACACACACTACCTCTACACACATTGATTTGTGGGGAACTTTATTGTTTTCTCCTATTGTATTTTGTACCCCACAAGCATGACGGAATAAAGGCCATCATTGTGCTCTATTGTTCTCTGTACCCCACAACTCAATCTATGTAAACCCACACAAACACACACACACACACACTTTTACATCATGTAAAATTGACATAAATGTAAAACCTCTACATATATGAATGTATTACATACATTCATGTAAATATTGCATTATAGTGCGTTGTATGCTTTCCAGCTATCAGCTGTGAAACAATACATCACAAAATTTATAATTGTAGCCATCATTTCAATATGTTTTAATTAGACTTGATTAAATTAAGCAACTATCGAGTCTTTAAAAGAATTAATAGTGTGAAAATGTGTTAACTGCATACTTCATACTGCTTATTTTGTGTTTTCTTAACTTGTTATTAAACGTTATAGACTGTTCATTGAAATACATTCTAACTTGTTTCTTTTTTCAGGAATGTTAGAAAAGTAAGTTTCAATCAGGCTTATCAAGTTGTTTTAAACTGAATCAAATTCAATCAAGATCTGCGTGATAATCTGAAATTACAAAAACGTGCAATAAGAATAATTAAGCATTCATCTTTTCTTGCCCACAGCGGACCCATTTTTCACTCGCTAAAAATCTTACCAATAAGAGACTTACATTTTATTTCAAATTGAAATATTTATGTATCTGTGTAAAAATATACTTCCTTCCTGCATCTCTCGCTGAATTTTTCACCTTAAATTAATCAAATTCATCAGTATAGAACTAGCAACACCGACAATTTTCATTTGCCACTAGTACACATAGGCCTACTTATTTTAAAAATATGCCAGGGGTTATGTCTCATTGAGGCATCCGCGTCCATGACTTTCTGAAAAGCACCCTAAACGAGGATTTCGGTCTAGAGGTTTCTAATACCCTATTCAGGGAAACCTGCCAAAAGTGTCTGAATTTTATATCCTTAACACTGATTTCCTATATCTTGGCCCTTTTTTGGCCAAAAAGGAAGAGTTAAAGACAAATATTTACTTTGGAACACATTACAGAATTACGTTTTCATTGAAAGAATAGGAAAGAACCTCTTTGGATTCATGAAAATATATCCACAGGAAGATTTTCAGATGAGCTGCTCCTGACCGGCTCCTGACTGCTACTGTCAAATTTCCTACCCTTTTCGAGGATCTTTTATCACCACTTCTAGTGAATATGATACACTTTTTTCAGAATGTTCCTGTTTTTGATACCCTAAACGAGATCTCCGGGTTTCCCGTCTGGTGGTGACAAAACCAACCCTTTTTACTCGTTTTCATGGACACGGATGCCGTACAAGCCTCAATGAGACGTACCCACCGGGAAAAATATATCATATACCAGGGTCCATTCATATGGAATGCTCTTCCACCAGAAATAGAGAATTCATGATCATTAAACATTTTCAAAAGAAGATATAGCAAATTCTTGTTGGAGAAAGTCGAAAAGACATTTTTAAATACTTATTTATAAATTTTCTTGTTGTTTTGTTGTTGTACTATTCTTTTTTGTGTTCTTGTAGTGTAATACAATATATACTGTTTCTAATCTTATTTACCATTCATCATTTATTGTAATATATAAATATTTCCCTGGGTTGGCGTCCTACACGGGCCTTTCCTTTCTGGCTGCAACCCACTTTTGCATTACAATTATGTGAAATATTTTAATCCATGCTACTATTATTTCTATTATCCTTTTTAAAAGTTTTATTACTCTGTGAATGTAATATTGTTGTTATTTTCAGATTGCTTGTACTTTGTATTGCAAAGTGATATAAATTTGAATTGAAATTGAATTGAATACCATATTTTATTTGATTCATGTATTTCAAATCTTTATCCAGAGTAGCCTGTAAAGTCGACTACATGAAATATACAAATATAAAATTCATAATATGTCTTGCTTATCAACGTTAAAAGTACTTTAAAATGGGGATTAGAAGAAGGGGAGATCAAGGACATGAAGGAAGCATGAACAAAAGGGGGCAGGGTAGAAGGAGGGAGAAAAAGCTAAAAAGGCCGAGTGACAGGGGTAAATAAGGGAAATAGGAAGGGAGAGAGAAAGAGTGAAATAAAGAGAGAGAGAGCGCGGGAGAGAGAAAGATAGAGAGAGAGAGAGAGAAAGAGAGAGAGAGAGAGAGAGAGATTAAGACAGTAAAAGGACAAGTGGTAGGTTCCGGTAATGTATTCCTTCTTTCAATTAATCAGTTGTCACAAGAATTTACGTCAAATGCTAAATAAATACAGAAACTGGAAAACTGTACTGTTCGAGTAATTTATTTAGAAGGCACAATAATAGTGTCATGAGTCAATAACATTTCACCTCAGCCATGTTATAGCCATGGTAGACACACATAAGTAATTTCGATGACAAATATTACTCCTTTGTATTGTGCTGTTGTGCTATTGTCAGCCTTATAAAGATTCATATAAAACAGTTTTTTGTGGGGTTTAACAAGTGGAAGACAGTTATGTAGGTTGATGTATGCAAATTTTCACGCCTACTGCATAAAACTCAATAATACCTCTGCATATAAAGTATTTTCCTTTGATTCATGTCAAACATACCAACAATTCAGCAAATTATACAACAACAACAATGATAATAATAACGATAAAAATAATAACAATGATAATGATAATGATAATGATCATAATAATAATGATAATGATAATAATAATAATAACAATAACTAGCGTTCACTACGCTATTCATAGTAGAGCTATATCACAGCTTTTACAAAATGAATAATGAAATTGGCATTGTTCGATTGCAGACTTCGTTTCATTCTTGCGGTTTACTCTGATGAGTGCAAGACGAAAAGCTACAGTATGTTTGTTTTCAAGGCAATTCTCTGATTCTGCAGTACGAAATCTTGTCAATACATAATATAAAATAAAAATTAATATAGGCTCAGAGTTCGGAAGAAACGATGAGGTGTTTGACTATTCCAAGAAGAAATATACAGTGAATAGAGAGCATACAGAATATTGATCTACATATATTTTCCGCGTTTCTTTTGGAGTTTACATGGATTTCAGAGAAATAAGTACATAGCTTTTCATAGCTTGGTTTTGAATGAAAAACAAAATGCTCAAAGTAAACGTGTCGACATTTTACAATTCGGGCACGATGAAATTTTATTATGATTTAAAAGCTATTCATTTGAAATTTGTTCAACAATAGTGAACTTATAAGGATATTGACTCCGTTAGATAAAGTAAGAAAGATGATGATGATAATAATTATGGTAATATTAATAATAATCATAGTGAGCTTACATAACGCATTATATGTGTCAATCTTTACGCGCTTAACAGAATAATCTTTACAATTTACATGCCTATATAATAGGATTTAATCATTGCTAACTTAAGTTATAAATAGTCCTAGATGGAAAAACTTGTATAAAATTGTCATGACGACTTCAAGACCAAGGTTGTTGTAAGGGAGGGGGAGAGGTCCAATTCCCCAAAGAATCTGACAAGCAACCCCCCCCCCCCCCCAAAAAGGGTTGTCTTCACCCAAAATTCGATGTCTAATTACAAAAAAAATTCTGAGAAGCAAAACAAACAAACAAACAAACAGGCAACAACAAAGAGTACAAATCAAAATAAAATCAGGAAAAAAAGGGGCGGGGTCCATTCAGGCACTAAAAGAGAGGTTTCAGTATATACACACACTTGAATTGAATTACATCACGTAAGAAAAATGTGACAGTATTACCAAAAAAAATATACGAAACGTAAAGGCTTTCTCATGTCTCTGTTTTCAGGTATTTGGGTTATAACAGGTATATCGTAAGTATCGCACACAATAGTAAAACCGAGGTAATGTTTTGGATAAAGAACTATGTCTGAGTTCAAATTTAGCTATACTAAGTAACATAGATCATCCACCAGTCGACAACAAATCGTTAAAATTTCTCTTATAAAAGTCATACAGTAAACAAAGGGTTCAACAAAAGAGACAAAATGTGAATCTTCTTTCTATGAAAATATCAAATTCTTTACCAAAAAATAGCTTTCAATTTTTTAAAAATGTATTCCCATGGAATGGAATGTAATTGCATAGAAAGACATTTACGTTAAGGAGTTAAAAACGGTTAAATATCACTCGAGCGTGCCCCTCTTGTTACGGAAGAAGTATTCCCCTGAGTGCTCTTTCAGGATTTCTCCTGAGAAGACCCTGTTTACCAAAACTTTCGAAACTGATGAAAATGGAAGGTGCTCATTATTTCAATTCTTATGAAAATATCACCTTCCTGTCCGCTTTGTTCTTTAAAACAGTTGCACTTTTGAAAATGCAAAAATAAAATCACTGTTCGAAATGAATGCAGGTACCATTTGGGTAAAAAGAAAAAAAATATGCCCTTTCTTTACCCCTACCATTGACAGAAACTGAACCATCGTTTAATTTCAGATTAGTGCATTATCTGTACCCTCATTATTAAAAGAAGCACAGGAAAAGAATCTTCTTAACAAGTTTTACAGTTTATTCTTCATTTTGCGTCATGATCCTAACGTTTTCACGGTTTTACCAAAACTGTTTTTTTTTACATGTCATTTTCAAAATGATGCTGCTGTGTGGGGCATGTACGGATTAATGCCATCAAGTTATTAACTGAAAGCATGATACTTGTATATTATAGAAAGTAGAAAATGACCGTCAGAAAGCACAAGTTTGGTTACAATAACCCTTTGTTTTGGGGTTTCGTTTTTTCTGGGACGCACTGTATGGATGTTTGCTTTGTATGAAACTTGGGTCTCAGCTCCCTTAGTTGCGAAGCGAACGTCATCAGGTCATTGTGGCTGGAATAGCATATGTGCGCCTGTAAAACTGCAGCCAGACTAGTACTGGAATGCTGGAGAATGTGAAGAATCGTAAATGAATGCAATGGCAGGGGTATAATAGACAGTAAAGGGCTTTGATGAATTACTTAATTTGAAAGGCGCTATATAAAAACGATTTAATATTATCATTATTATTATTATTATTATTATCATTATTATTGACGTCTTTTAGGATATCATTATACATGTATATTTCATTTTAACATGACACAATTTTGTAAGTCAGGCAATGAATATATGAAAGTTTATTTCCATAAATTACCATAAACAGTAGATCGCGTAACAAAGAAAGATATAGCACATTAGTGACAGATTTAAAATAACAAAATCAAGTAGAGCCCATGATAATGAATTAACTCAAGCAGGGCTAATAATATGGATAAATTGACGACCGAGGGTGACAGACTAGAGTGAGGTTAATTGCTATCCCTGAATATAACACGCAATAACAACGGCTACGCTTTGACGATTGTTAAGATACAGTGGTTATTTTGTAACTATTCATCTTTCAGGACCACCTTATAAAAAGTTGCGATTGGTTCAAATTGACCGCAACTTGATATCAATCGCAACTCCTATATCGCTTTGGTACATGGTTGCCATTGATACCAAGTTGCGATTGATTTCAATCAATCGCACTTGTTGATAAGATGAGCCCCGAAATTTGCAAATAAAACTGCCCCGCGTCGTGCGGGCCAAAGTCGTGCCATTTTGTGGCACGCAGCCTGATCAACAATACAATTTCCGCCATGAAGTATCCCTCAAGTTCAGTTCACGACATCGTGCGCGCGCCATGTCACGTAATGTCACGCTACGTTGCCAACCTGTTCACGCATTGTCATGCACTGTCAGACAAATGTGCTACCCAAGCGCGTCCACACACTTAAAAAATGGACCCTAAATTGCGTATTGCACGAAGTCTAATTTGCACCCTATACGGTGTCACATCAGAAAAAACATACCCTAAATGGCGTCAACAGGGCCATCACGCCACCCAAAATACCCTAAGTGGCGTATAAATTATCATGGTACCTACTACAATACCCACAACGGCGTTAAAAAAACAAAACAAAACAAAACAAACCCTATAAGAAGGAAATCAACAAAATAACGCTTTTCGAGTACAAACAGATTAACTTTTAGTGATATCATATTTAATTTGTATGCAAACAATCCAAACCACCAATCGGTGTATATCAACAAAGTACTCGTGATCATGCAGTTCATATCCTAAATGTTGCCGACCGAATTTGTTATTTAGTACTCTAAATGGCGATTGAAGCTGAAAAACACCCCTTTTTTAAGGAAAATGTTAACGACGCCTATTTGCGTAGCACGTAATGTGGTGAGTACCCCCCCCCCCCCCCCCCCCCCCCGCACTGGCAGGCTTTGTCATGAAATAATTACGCAAAGGTTGCGCATAGTTTACGAATTGTTAACGAAAGTGACAAGAAATTCAAGTCGTGACATATTTGCTGAAAATATTAACATTTTAGCTCGCGCTTTTTTCATCTATACGATGGACCCTATCATTAGCACATAAACACTTCACGACTACTTCCCTCATTGTCCAGCAATGGCAAGCTGAAGTGCGTGCCCTTGCATAAACCACTTAGCTTGCTGCAAGTGTCAGGGTTATGTAAAGGGCTCCGTATGTTTGTTTGTTTGTTTGTGTATAAGATAACTAGAGAACGGGGGAACAGATTTGCACCCAATTTTCAGGGAATGTTCGGATAGTGACAGGAAAGAATCGATTAGATTTTGGTGATGATCGGTTGACCCCTGCAAATTCTGTGTAACCTTGTAGTTTTGACCCCATAGTTATTAGTATAGTATTGCAACTACTCTGTAGCGCCGCTAAGGCGTGGGTCTGCCGCCTTTGACGGCCTTTCTAGCTCAAATATGTGCCAGCATCTTCGGCAAAACCTGTCTTTTGAAGCGCGATGCACAGTTCTGATCTTTGCAAGTCCACATGAGTTTTACGTTTCCAGTCCATGAGCATCTGGAATGTGCCTTCGGAAGAGACCTGCCCGTCTCGCTGTGTATTAGCAGCACTGTACATCTTCCACTTAGCATTACAGAATCCTAATTTAAGGGCCAGTTTTCGCAGATTGTAGTGGGTACCAAGATCATCTGCTAAGTCAGAAAGTACGTCCTCTGATATTCCGCCAATGTGTTCACTAAATACAATTTAAAAATATGTATCTTTCATGAAATGCGATAGATTTACATGAATATTGTTGCAATAATTACCTTTTTTTTAATACTTCATAATAGCCTTTTTCTATACTTATTCTAATTCTTATTCTCCATAATTTCATAACGAATTTACAAACCTTAATACTGTATCTTCAAGACATTCGGAGAATAATCATAATCCATTTTTTAGTTTGTTTAAAAAAAATAATCGAATTTCATTGCCATAGGCCAGTACATTTTATGTATGTAGGGATGTATTTAAGAGTCCAACTTTTAGCCACTACATTCTTAGAGGTTTCGATATTCGAATTAAAAATTGAGGGAAATGTTATACTGGATTGAAAGGAATCTACTGAATTCATCTTTATAATATCAACGTGATGAATAGGTTACCTTTGTTGAGAAACTGCCAGGACGTTAAGCGATGAACGTAGGCTATTCGTGTCATCTTCAGATGAAGGTTTTGAGATTTGAGACGGGTTGCTCCGACTCGGGTCTTGACGAAAGTAAATATAAATATACGATTAACGATTAAATAATACAAATGCAGCATATTAAAGAACAGGATAATTAAGTCTCATTAGGTGAAATCTGGTTTTGCTTGTCTCCTATCTTAAGATAGAAAAACAACAAATTGTTATCTTCCGCCCGGAAATTTTACATACTGATCGCTTAATCAGTTTGATATCTTATATTTTTTTTCGATCGAAATATAACAAAAAAGAACGATTTATATTGTAAATATGTGCCAGATATTTTTTGTTGTCCATATCATTCTGATATAATGACGGGCAAGAAACATGTTACCTCCATATTTGCAAATCTTTGGCCTTGCACCGGAATCTCTATCGTTTCCCCTGTTGACTCTTGCTTCCTCATTGCTTGGCTCTTGGTCCCTGAAACGTTCAACATTTGCTCGAGCAGCTTGCTTTCTGCAAATATAATTAAAGAACGAGAAATTTATAGTTGTGAACAAGCATCAAGTGGTATGTCTTTAATGTCAAATTGTTTCATTAATATGATGATGAAGATGATGATGAGATGGAAATGTTAATGTTGACCATGATGACGATGATCGAAATGATGATAGCCCTGATGAAAATAATTATGATGATAATGATGTCCAAAAGTCGAACTTAAACTTCCCTGTGAACTTCTCTCTAACAGGAGTCCCGAATACCTGAGTGGCATAGTGGCAAATGCTCTCTATATAAGATTTTTAAATAGGATTTAATAGATGATATTTCAATTAGCGAACGGGCTAACTTTACGTCCCACTACAGAGATATATAGTTCTACCAATTGCCGGAATGACGCCGTGACACACTGTTGACGCAGCGATAACGTGACGTTATTCATATTCATTGGGTTAATTACGATAATAAGGACTATAACTGAAGTTCAAACATGATTGAGGGGTCATTTTTGGAGACAAAGACTTAACGTCTAAACAACATTTTGATCTTCCGCTGACGCAACGTGACGTCATTCATCTTCATACATTTTTTAATTCAAATAAAAGGTCATCATTGTGCCAAATTTGAAAATGTTTCATCTTACCGTTTGTAAGATATGACCATGTGTATATTACTTACAATACTAATGGGGTGTTGCAAGAAAGTTGCAATCAATTGCAAATTGTAAAGCAAATTAGAACAACCATTCTGAATGGTTCAGGGTCTGTCCATTCAAGAAGATGCGCTTGCAACAATGATTTTGATTGGTCAGTACCGATCAGTTGCAACTTGCAATCAATCGCAACTTTTTTTCACCCCTGCCTGGCGCCCACTGTCCCCGATCTAATGCCATGATGACCTTGACCTTGACCCCTCAAGGTCATGGTAAAAAATGGCGCCAAAAAAATGAAGACTAGCTGTTTGACAAACTGAAAGTGGCCCAAAATCCAAAATTTTTCCACCCCTGCCTGGTGCCCACTGTCCCCGATCTAATGCCATGATGACCTTGACCTTGAACAATCGCAAAGCTTGGACGAACTCCTTTTGTCTGCACAGAAGGGGTTCGTGCGATTGAATGTAGGTGGGTTCCAGAAAGCGTAAATGCGCTGCGCTTCTGGCCCGGGACATAATTGAGAATTGATCGTCGGCATAGCTTTGTGCGCAAGCTGGATTGTTCAGCAAGTGGAGACCAATCGCTGAATCGCATTTGGCTATCTTTGGTCTGTTAGCGGGCATTTCAGATTTGCAGGCACGGACGGGCTGCGTGCGATGATTGGTTGTACGGTTCCGAATAGTCGAGGGGACGTGCTGTTTAATGCAATCAGCCAACCGCTGAGAAGTACGGCCCACGTACCTGGCATCGCACCGGCACTGAAATTGGTAAATAACATTACTCAAGTGGGGGGGGGGGGGGGGGGGGGGGTGGGTAGTACATCCTTGCTAGTTGACGGTAGCATCCTGTGTGTAGAAAACACAATGCGTGTCGAAACCGCGTAATAGCAACGTGACACTGCGTGTTTGATCTGACTGGCGTATTTGTCAGATACCTTACCCCTCCAGGGTAGTTTGGGATACACAGGGCATTTGGCAGGTCCAAATCTGGTGTCAGATTTGGATTGTGCCTCCAGCGTCCGTGTTATGGTGCGAGATATATAACATGCTTAGCGTAACCATTGTCAAGGAGAATAGTTTTGATTTTCGCGATTTCGGGAGCTAATTTGCACTCAGAGCAAATCCTAAAGGTGCGGCACACTAAGTTTCTAATGAGCCCAATCTTGTATGAAGTTGCACTTTACGAGCCCCATCTTGATAATAGGAATTGTGTTATGTGTTCATTCGATATCTCCAGCCTATTTACCAACGTGCCACTGAAAGAAGCTATATGAGTGCAGGTCGAAAAGCTTCGTTATCATGTCTATTTTTCGAGCCATATTGAAATTTTGTAGTCCCAAGAAATTATTATTGATAGTTATGTATATATTTAGTACTGGTACGTTGAGCAGGATCGTCAAAATCAAAATCAAACTCAAGCTCTTCAAATGAGGAGTTGACATTATCCATGACAAGATCGCCATATAAATTAATTGGGAAATTATTCCTAATTTTGGTATGAATGTGTCTGTGTAAATTGTACGTGCGATAATATTTTATGATTGTGTTTTCCTTCGTTTTTCTCAGCAAGACTTTTTCTACGAAATGATATAATTCAAATCAGAATTCCGAATTAATGGATTGTCTGTGCTGTAATTTTGCATTTTGACTGCTTGAATGGTGGAATATCAAATTAGTGATTCAGTCTTCCAGGTTTTGTTGTTGTTTTCCTTTGATTAGTTTTAATACTACCAATAGATCACAATTTTTACAAAAACATCAGAAATTATGAAAATGAATCCCATAGCCACTGATTGCTGCTATACTTTTCCTTTGAGATTGATTTGGTTTGTAAATGTGTGTTGAATAATGAAGCGTACAATTAATTAATATTAAATATTCATATTCACTTTTGGCGCCATTTTTGACCGTGACCTTGAGGGGTCAAGGCATTAGATCGGGGACAGTGGGCGCCAGGCAGGGGTGGAAAAATTTTGGATTTTGGGCCACTTTCAGTTCGTCAAAAAGCTAGTATTCATTTTTTGGCGCCATTTTTGACCATGACCTTGAGGGGTCAAGGTCAAGGTCATCATGGCATTAGATCGGGGACAGTGGGCGCCAGGCAGGGGTGGAAAAATTTTGGATTTTGGGCCACTTTCAGTTCGTCAAAAAGCTAGTATTCATTTTTGGCGCCATTTTTGACCATGACCTTGAGGGGTCAAGGTCAAGGTCATCATGGAATTAGATCGGGGACCGTGGGCGCCAGGCAGGGGTGGAAAAATTTTGGATTTTGGGCCACTTTCAGTTCGTCAAAAAGCTAGTATTCATTTTTGGCGCCATTTTTTACCATGACCTTGAGGGGTCAAGGTCAAGGTCATCATGGCATTAGATCAGGGACCGTGGGCGCCAGGCAGGGGTGGAAAAAATTTGGATTTTGGGCCACTTTCAGTTCGTCAAAAAGCTAGTATTCATTTTTGGCGCCATATTTGACCATGACCTTGAGGGGTCAAGGTCAAGGTCATCATGGAATTAGATCGGGGACCGTGGGCGCCAGGCAGGGGTGGAAAAATTTTGGATTTTGGGCCACTTTTAGTTCGTCAAAAAGCCAGTATTCATTTTTGGCGCCATTTTTTACCATGACCTTGAGGGGTCAAGGTCAAGGTCATCATGGCATTAGATCGGGGACCGTGGGCGCCAGGCAGGGGTGGAAAAATTTTGGATTTTGGGCCACTTTCAGTTCGTCAAAAAGCTAGTATTCATTTTTGGCGCCATATTTGACCATGACCTTGAGGGGTTAAGGTCAAGGTCATCATGGCATTAGATCGGGGACCGTGGGCGCCAGGCATACGTCGAAAAAAAATCCGACATTTTTGAATATCAAATGAATATCAAATAAATATCAAATGAATATCAAATGAATATCGAATAACGAATAACGAATATCAAAACAACTTCACAGACCTTCTAAATTTTGTATTTTAACTCCTGCCACGTGGGAATTTCAGATAAAAGCAGGGTGGGTGGTGGTTTAACTTTGTTTTATTTTGTGAGTAGCACATCTTGGTGACATATGCATGGGAATAAGGTATTATTGACAAAATAGACTTAAACTTAGTTTTCCAAAAACGTAATTACAAAAATGTGCAACAAGATATGCAACAAATAAAAAACTACCGGTGGAGTAATTTGACAACTGCCGGCACTGTGGTCTTTTTTATTCGCCATTACGAATTCACACTAATGATAATATGTTACTAGTATTATTGGACTTCCCAATATATCTTGAAATTATTAAGCATGTACACTGATGTGTGCAGAAAGCCAAGATAACAAACCAGGGTTTTGTAAGAACTCGTTGTTTTTCAATGATTGTATTGTTAAACATTGTCTTTATCTTTATTTCTGTAAGGTAATAAAGAAAAATAAATAGCCAAAGTAAGTATAAAAAGTTATTACTTGTACAAAATACGTTTAATAAATCAAGAAAATCAAAGTAATAAATCACCTCCAACAGTAATAATAGTTTTAGTATTAAGGAAAAAGTGCACAATATTAAAGGGGAAATGGACGTTTAAAAATATATTTCATGATATTTTAAAAGTCAATTTCCCTTTATTATTTTTGTACACATAGATAAATTTTATCCTATCATTATTCCCGTACCTTCTGCTTTATTCCTTTCTTCTCATCCTATATTAGCACCCTTAATTTTTATTTGGTAGAAGGTGCAAAATAACAAACTTGTCCACAAATTTTCAAGCAGTGGATTGCCGCCACTTATATACCCCAACAAAATGTTCCGAAAGACGTTAGATTATCCTACCAACGACTTGAGAATGCCCTGAGTTAAATATAAGGGTGCCGTACGGCCATCTTACGAATAAGAATTGTAAGATGGCCGTAAGGATGCAGTAGGAAGATCCCAAGGCACCTTTACGACAGAAGACCACCTCATTTCCTCAAGAATGCCTCAAGTTGCTCTTGTGAATTAAACGGCAGCCGTACAACTCCCTAAGAAGGACGTAAGAAACTATTCCCCCTTCACGAATGTCTGCGAACTCAAAAATTCGTAGGAACTGGGAGATTCTTACGAACCCATCGTTCGTTGTAATGTTTATCATCATAGCTTCAATATGAATAATATCTTATGCTTATCCAAGTAATAGTAATTTTGTTACATTTGCACCTACACTAGAAATAATCAATCAACATAAATGTAAATCTTACTCCGAATCAGTCGAACTTGCAGTAGGAGGATCTGTTAACGAGATAGGAATTTACGAAGAACACGTGTTTTGAACATTTTGGGTTGTGTTTATTATATCACAATAACAAGTCAAACCATTTTATTTCGAAATCAGAAACGCATCATCATTGTGTTTTAATTCATGTACAATGCAGTTCTGTAATTACCTTAAAGTTTTCTTACTTACATTTCCAATAAACTCTTTATATATTTTCATTTCATTCATTTTATTCTAAACTCCTCAAAGGAAATTTGGAATTCAATATCTAAGAGCAACTAGATAAACGTCATATTTTCCTATCTCAGTTTACCTTCAAAGTCGATATGAAATCCGATTTCCTTTGAAATGCTTTGCTCCAGGATGAACATCATCAATGCCCGATTTTCTCTTCTCTCACGTGACATCAATTTGAATGGGATGTGATGATTGTTTAGTGGATATAAGGCCTTTTCCTCCAATCTCTGAAAATGAGTTTAAAGAAGAAAGCATTTCTATAATGTGAAAAAACAAAGTATCCAAAAAAGAAGCCGTGACCAAAATATGCTATGGCTTCTAGGGACGGTTTTGTACTTGTTAATCAATGAGACAGTTCGTCATGTCCCTCTTTCAGTTTTCTGATAATATGATGAGCATTTGAAAAGGAATTTAACCTGGATGAAACCAATGTTTTTTAGAACAGTTTTATGGATCGTTCACATATGCTGCGGTAAACCGCGGCGGTTCCATGGTTATAATGAATGGCAAATTATGATGAAAAAAAAATAAAGTAGATGAGTGTTACGTAGGTCATATAGGCGTAAGATATAGAAATGTGAAGAGCAGTATGATTAAAAAACACCGGCAGTAATTCGCCGCGGTTTACCGCTGTATATGAGAACGAGCCTTTATTATCATAATTATTATCATTATTATCATCCTAACATTTCGGTTTATTTCGTCACAACAGAAATTCGACGTTAAGGCTAAGGCGAACGTGCTGTAAGGCGAATGTGAACAATAGACTGAGATAAAAGGATTCCCCTTAATGTCACATGTAGAGTTATTGTCATTATTATCATTATTATTATCATTATTATATTTGTTGTTGTTGTTGTTATAAGAGGAATAGAATTTACTGCAATAAATCATATATACCTACCTATTATGCCAGTAGTCTTGACTACGGGACCCCTTCGAGAATTTAACACAAATGAGTCACAATATTGTGCGCACCCCCCGTAATCCTATTGTCCCCTTCGCCACTCACGCGCGTCAACACGCTACGGCCATCTTCCTCTTTCTTGCTCGCCCCCGACGAGATAGGACGTATAGTCACAGCGCTCCTGAAATCAGGTCGTATAGTATCTTTTAGGTGCGCTTTTTCGCACATTTAAAGCACTTTTAGGTACCTATATTCGCTTAGATTATAGTACTGTGTGTTTTAGTAGTCACTCTTGCCGATTGCAAGGGATTTTTGATATCCTTTTCTTGGCATTTATTTTTCCCTTTCACGGTCAGCCCCACGTAGATATTTCTGTGTGTTTGCGGGTGTTTCCGTTTGTCACCGAGCCTTTGGGTTCGGTGTTTGTTCTTACGGTTTTTTGGCTGTGAAAATCTTTTGTGCGTATCTCCCAAATAAATTTTACTCTTATTTTACTGCATTCAGTTGAAGTATTTCTTATTTCGAAAAGTATACTTTATTGTCTGTTTTATTGCAGTGGTATGAATTTGGAAGAAGAAGCAGCTAGGTCACGGAGACCTGCTTCTTCCGAAGAGTCGTCTAGCAAGACGACTCGGCCTTCCAGAACTCTCCCGAGTACTTCGGTACATGGGGGAGGGAGGAGGGCTAAGGGTAAGTTGCCTAGTGGTGTTTCCTTGCAGAGTTTGCCAGTCTCGGAGCTTGCGGCTTCGGGACGGGTGGCGTTAACTGAGTCTGGATTGTCAACTCCGAAGCCCGTGGTTTCGGGGTGGGTGGCGTCAGATTCTAGTGGTTTGGATATCTCGAATCCAATCCCCCGGTCGTCAAGACCAGAGGGGGGGGGGGGGGGGCGGTTGTTTCCCGTACGGTAGCGTTCACTCGCTCTGATCCGTTAGGGGAGACGCGCCCCACTACTGCAGGGCAACCCACGGGCTTAGTCCATGTTGGTCTGGGTTCTCAAACCCTAGCCCCCGGCAAACGCCATATGGGGGAACGAGTACTTCCTGGGCTGTCTACATTGTCAGCTAATGGGAATGCTCGAGCTAACAATTATGGACGCTCTTCGGAGCAACAGGTGTTTTCACCTGAGTGCGTGACTACTAGTGCTCCCCTATTGCCGCTCTCTAGCGGTCCAATAGCGGGTTCACACGCCTTTAGTAGTCATCGGGCACATACCGAGTCATCTCGGTCTGCCCCCGCACTGGGTGCTTTTAGCTCCCAACCCATGGCTACTGCATCTTCTTGCTTAGCCAATATGGGTGATTTGGGCGATTCTTTGGGCTTACGCCCTGAGCGCTCTAATCCCTTTAAGGGAAGTGAACGTCCCTCCGCGGAGGGTTCGGTTCGTGTTTCCGAAGCGGCTTCGGAGATCGAACGAATCCGATTAAGCGTTCTACATTGCCAGCTGATGGGAATGCTCGAGCTAACAATTATGGGCGCTCTTCGGAGCAACAGTGCGTGACTACTTAGTAGTCGATGGGCAAATACCGAGTCATCTCGGTTCGCCCTTGCACTGAGTGCGAAACTACTAGTGCTCTCCTATTGCCGCTCTCTAGTGGTTCAATAGCGAGTTCACATGCCTTAGTAGTCTATGGGCACATACCGAGTCATCTCGGTCTGCCCTCGCATTGGGTGCTTTCAGCACCCGGCTCAGACTTTGGGTTCAATACCCATAAGTGCGGTCACCGGAGCGAGTGATTACTTCTGGTTTGACCTGAGGTCACGATTACTAGTGCTCTCCTATTGTTGCCCACGGGCGGAACAATAAAGAGTTCACATACTATTAGTAGTCAGTGGGCGTATACTGGGATCTTGTCCCAGTCTGCCCTCGCACCGGGTTATTGAATAGCCCCTGGCTGACGCCGTATGGGGGAACGAGTGCTACCCGGGCTGTTGCTTGGCCAGCTGATGGGTAGACTTGAGCTCATTTTATGGGCGCTCCACGGAGCAACAGGTGTGCTGACCTGTGTGTGTGACTGCTAGTGCTCTCCTATTGCCGCTCTCTAGTGGTTCAATAGCGAGTTCACATGTCTTTAGTAGTCGGTGGGCAAATGCCGGGTCATCCCGGTCCGCCCTTGCACTGGGCGCCTTGGCGCCCGGCCCATGGCTGTTGCATCTTCTTGCTCAGCCGATATGGGTAATTGGTGCGCGTCTTTGGGTTCAATACCCTCAGCGCACTTCTCCCATAAAGGGAGGTGAGCGTCCCTCAGCGGAGGGTTCGGTTCGTGTTCCCGAAGGGCTTCGGGGATCCGAACGAAACCGAATAAACGCTCTGAAAAGCGGGTTTCGACTTAGGCTCTTTTTGAGCCAATCAGAAGCCTAGGGAAGGGGCTAAAAGAGGCAAGGCTTTGCCTGCCTCTTGCCCATCGGGTTTAGCTAACCCTCCGGTCTCTCAAGCTGAGATGTTCGGTGTGAGATGGGCTTTGCCCAGACTCAGGGTTGGTCCCTTGTACCAGGCATCACATCCCCTGCTTTTGTCCCTTTTTTGGGTCGGACATCGAGACTAATTAGCCTTTTATGGTTTATTCTTCTTTGTCTGTGACGGGATCACATGCGCCTCCTATTCTCGCAGCCTCGGGGCTCCGTCGGGTGAGGAGGCTTATGGTGGTTCATGCGTGAATCCGACTGTTTCGGCCTTTGTTCGTGATCCTTTGTCACGATCATTTCAGGCGGAACCAGTTTTGGAAGCGGCCTCTCAAGCTTCGGTTTCCGAATCGCTGGGGCAGGCAGAGCCTTAGTCGCTCTCCCTTTGTGGGGTAGAAGCGATTGCTTTGTTCTAAACTCCGTGGGTATTTCTCTTGCGGAGGATTTCAAGCTGGATTATGGACGCATTGAAGCGGCGCTTCTTTTAAGCGTCATGTTTGGTTTGCAGTGGTCATAGTTTTCCACTGCAGCTGCCTCGGTCATGTACCGTCGCAGAGTCTTGGTTCTTACGGCCCTTTGGGTTAAGGAGTCGGACATCGCACTGCTTCTCTCGGATGTTCCGTCTCGGGTCCTTTGCTTTTGGCGATGCGCGATGACAGGTCTCTGTCTTGTTTACATGCTCATCCTAAGTCGATGCGAGCCTCTGTCCGCGTCTTGGTTGGTGGCTGTCTTCGTTCCTTTCTCCCCGCTTGGGAGGCCATCTCCGGGGACGCTTTTGTTCTCTTTGACGGACGAGACGGATTCTTTATAGATCTGTCCGCCCCGCTCCCCGGAGGGGCTATAGGAACTCGGTCACCTCACAGGCCCTAGCTCGTTCTCGTGCCTCATCAGAGATTGAATCTCTGTTGAAAAAGTGGGCTATAGAAAGGGTAAGAGACTGACTGTCTTTTTCCCTTTCTCCGACTTTTGTTATTCCCAAGCGCTCGGGAAAACTTCAGTACATTTTCGGATGGAGACTCTCGCCTCCATTCTCCCGTTGATCAAGAGGAAGGACTACGCGGTCTTGATAGTTTTCTAAGATGCGTATTTCCACTTTCCCATTCATCGCGCTTCGCGCGATCTTCTGGGGTTTTTCCTTCCTCTCAGAGACTTATCGCTTTCGCACTCTTCCCTTCGGGCTGCGCCCAGTCCCTCGGGTTTTTACTCAGGTTGTAGCCGTGCTGGCAGCCTCTCTGAGGCGACGCGGCCTTCGGCTATTTTTGCTACCTGGACGATTGGCTTCTCCTAGCGGAGTCGCGCGATTGTTTGTTGGACGAGACTCGTTTGCTCGTCAATCTTACTCAAGACTTGGGTTTCCTAATATTTTGGGAAAAGAGTTAGTTCCTACTTGCAGCCCAGTTTTTCTGGGGGCTGTGTTGGACATTTGGAATCAGTTGGCTCGGCCCAGTCGAGACAGGTTTCTCACCATTGTCTCGGCAGCTCGCAAGCTCATGCTGGCCAGAAAGGTTCTTGCGCGAGACAAGTCCTTCCGTACCCCCCCCCTTCCGTTGATCTCGGTTTCGACGGACGCCTCTCGGTTGGGGTGGGGAGGACATTGCAATGGCAGCGCGGTCGCGGGGGATTGGTCTCATCTTGGGACTCTTCCCCATATTAATGTGATCCTCACGGACAATGTCACTGTGGCGGCTTATGTCAGTCTGCAGGGAGGCACTCCTTCTGCTATTCTGCGTCGGTTCTAAACCACCTACTTCCGATATATTGCTCCTGTGCGCGTGATTGGGGAGCTTGGGCTCTCAATGCTTTCTCTCTCAGTTGGGAGAATCTTCGAGGATTTGCCTTTCCTCCCTTCCAGCTGATTCCGCGAGTCTTGCGGAAGATCAGGGAAGATCGGGCTCGGGTGCTTGTGATAGCTCCCTTTTGGCCCAGGAGGAGTTGGTTCCGGAGCTAATGAGCCTTCTGGCGGCTCAACCGTTCCTTCTTCCGTTAAGAGTGGATCTGGTGTTGCAGCCCCTCTCGGGGATTCTTCACCACAATCCAGAGTCCCTTCATTTGACTGCTTGGCCCCTGTCGGGGAATCTGCAAGACAGTCGGGTCTCTGTGATAGAGCCGCGGAATTTTTATTGTCCAGTCGTAGAGTTTCTACTAGGGAGATTTATAATTCCCGTCTTTCGGTCTTTTTCCTTTGGCGTAAAGAGCGAAATCAAACCCCTTATCGGCTCCTATTGGTTCAATCGCGGATTTTCTAATCTCGCTATTTGACAAAGGGAGATCCATCTCTACTATCCGAGGCTACCGTTCGGAACGATCGGGGCCATTCATTCGGGTTTCTCAGATGGTTCGGGGATTTCCAATTCCCCGCGGTTAAGTGGTGTGATTCGGTCGTTCTTTTTGAAGCGACCTCCTTGTTCTAGGTTAGTGCCGTCTTGGAGTCTGCCTAAGGTCCTGGAGGCCTTGGCGAAACCTCTTTTCGAACCGTTAGGTGAAGCTCGCTTCATCATCTTACGGTTAAGACGCTCCTTTTTGGTAGCTTTTGCCTCTGGGCAGAGGCGCAGTTCTCTTCATGCTCTCTGCCTTACTCCTGGTCATGTTCGCTGGGAGAGAAAAGGCGTTAGATTGATTCCTAAGGCTTCTTTTATTGCCAAGAATCAGACAGCTGCCTCTGGCCCTGTTGAGATTTTTCTTTGTCTGCTTTCTGGGTTTTCGTCAGTGCGCGAGGACAAAGTTTGGTGTCCTGTTAGGGCTCTCAAATGGTATATTGATAAGACTAAGTCTTATCGTAAGGATGATCAGTTGTTCCTGATCACTAGAGAGCCTTTTTCTCCTGCTTCTCTTGATTCCATTTCTAGATGGATTGTCGAGGCTATTAGGGCTGCTGGCACAGGGGCTCTTTTTTCCGACAGTAAGCCTCGTGCTCATGACACTCGTAGTGTCAGCACTTCTTGGGCTCTGTTTCAAGGTGTGGCGCTTGATTTCGCCCAATTCCTTCATTTCTTGCTACCTTAGGGATGTTCCCGCAGGTGAGGCTTTGTTTGCGTCAGCCACCTTGAAGGCCGCTGTGTCTTTGTATTCTTCGCTGTAATCCTATTCCCTTCTGCTTGAAACATGCCTCCCGGTCTTTGAGTTGGCGCTGGTCTGGCATAATAGGTAGGTATATATGATTTATTGCAGTAAATTTGTAAAATCAGCACTGATTTTCTTATTTACTATATAAATCTATATACCTACCTATGACCCTCCCTCCTTCCCCTCACCTTGCAAGCAACATGTTTCTACTTGGGATTGCTCGCAAAAGAGGAAGATGGCCGTAGCGTGTTGACGCGCGTGAGTGGCGAAGGGGACAATAGGATTACGGGGGGTGCGCACAATATTGTGACTCATGTGTGTTAAATTCTCGAAGGGGTCCCGTAGTCAAGACTACTGGCATAATAGGTAGGTATATATGATTTATTGCAGTAAATTTGTAAAATCAGCACTGATTTTCTTATTTACTATATAAATCTATATACCTACCTATGACCCTCCCTCCTTCCCCTCACCTTGCAAGCAACATGTTTCTACTTGGGATTGCTCGCAAAAGAGGAAGATGGCCGTAGCGTGTTGACGCGCGTGAGTGGCGAAGGGGACAATAGGATTACGGGGGGTGCGCACAATATTGCGACTCATTTGTGTTAAATTCTCGAAGGGGTCCCGTAGTCAAGACTACTGGCATAATAGGTAGGTATATAGATTTATATAGTAAATAAGAAAATCAGTGCTGATTTTACAAATAATTACCTTCGTTGCAACTTCTGTGTTATGATTGTCATCGTACAATAATTCCATGGTTAGATCTCCCTGTCTCCATTTTATGAGGAACTGTTCTCCTTTACATGCCTCCTTGTATTGTGGTAAGCCCTCCTGTTCAAGAAAAATTATAAGATATTAACACCAGCAAAACATATTTTACGAGGTGTTATTTTCATTTGCTTATGTATTGCTATATCACCGCTGTATATTAATCTTTATATACCGCATGTCTAGATTCTAGGCCTCTGATTGGTCAAATTTGCGGTCATTAAATTCACTACGGACTGCCGGGCGGTACCGTGAAAAATATTGACCGGGCATAGTTCTGCGTACTATTAGTTACACCCTGCTTATTCACGGAATACGGGAAATATCTACGTTCTGGTTCCATATTCCATTCACAGGGTTACCCTTTTTAAAATCTATTTTATCCGAAGTTTGGACTATGGGCGGAAATCTGTGTTAAGATGTGAGGGGGAGGGAGAAGTCTTTGCCTTTTTCGTATGTGCCCCTTGTACTCTTTCCCAAATTCCACACAAGCAAACAAAAAAATATCTGCTCCTGGTAAAAGATTAAAAATCGGTGGGGGGGGGGGGGGGGGGGGGGGCGTTCCCCCGTCCTCCGGGATTTCTGCCCATGGTATTGGCCCTTCTAATTATTTGAAATACTGATTGTATGATGGGGAACCCTATGTCTGCGCACCTAAGGTTTTGACCTGGAAATGAACAAGAATTTCTTTAATATTCCTCTAAAGCTTAATTTTATATTATTCCTGATATTCTTAAGTTTGCAAAAAATCTCATCAAAATCAGAGCAAGGACAATGCTATTTTCACAAGAAACGGTGGCCGTGTCATTTCAACATTGAAAAAACAAACAATGGTGTCCATGTCTGCGAACTCATTCATTTTACACGCACTTCGGGAGTTTGACGTGAAAGGCAGCATTTTGAGGCTTCTTAATAAAATGTCTGAAATAAGACCTTTTTTCATTATTTTGACTCATTTTTTTTTTGCATGAATACCTATCGCTAAGATAAAGATGAAAAGTTTGTGTTCGTTATGTGTTTTGTTGTATTAGAATCGCGCAGTTACGCATGTGCGCAGACATGGGCACTGCACAGACTTGGGCACTCTAGCCATTTCATTATAATTATTCTCTGTAAAATACATTCACGCTTTCAAGATAGGATTCAACTACTGGTATTTGGGCAAATGCCACTTCATATTCCTGGAGCTATTACAAAAGATCAACTTGGACTTAGACATGTGATTTATTGTGTAGCTTAGAAAGAAATTTCCCCTCACTAATTTTTCTTTACTATTCTGGCGTAGTCAACTCTTCAGCTTACAAGGTCAAACGCGGCAGAAGCCCCTCTTACAGATGGCCCGTGAGTGCTCAAAAATATAACATACATAAACTGTCCATTGTTATTTCACGTAAAATAGAAAAGAAAAACTGCTAAGGGAAAATGAAGACTCGATCATCTCATTAAGTGAGCATAAAAAGCCTATAGCAAAGACTAAAATATTTATATACATTATACCTCCTTTAGTCCAATGTCATCGCTGACGAACAGATACATGTAGTGTGGCTTGTCCCAGCGAATAGACTCTGGAATGTAGGGAGTACAAATGAGTCTTTTTCCAATGAAGTAACGTTTGAAGACTGCAACAATCCACCAGTCTGAGAAATGATCGATGTAAAGGTCCAAGTCTCGTTCACTTACGATACATCGTGGGACCCCCTGTGTCGAAGAAGGTATCGCCGAGAACTGGCCAGAACCTAACACAAGCAATGATATTATTAGTACTCTTCATGCTGTTCTTTAGAATATTCCATGTTGAAGTTACATTGGTATTATAGAGGAATTTAGAAAGAAGGATTTTAATTTTACTCCGAAGCCAAATCAGCCGAAGAGCAATGATGAGCATCATAAACCGGAAATCTTAAATGCCAAAACGGACCGAAAAATATATGTATTTGTAAAGATATAAAAATGAATAGATAGAAAATTGAAAAGCCCTCTTGGTGCGCAACATATTATTCATTTCACTTGTACATGGAACTGTTCTTTTTGTACTTTTCAAAATTCCGAAACTGCGTTTAAAATATCATAGCTTTCTTTTTTGTTAATAGTTTTACAACCCTGATTTGCTTCTCTGGTTTGTTTGCTTTCATTCAACACAAAAATATAATTAGAGTCTCATACCCCTTATCTTAACTGAATATTTCTTTGTTTTTTTGTTTTCTTTGTTTCTTGAAATTACGGAGTGTTCTTGCTATGTGTGCATGTGTATGTGTGTTTGTGTGTTTAGTTTTCGTTTAGTTTGTGACATGCGTAGACCATATACTTTCAACATAATTCGGACATTGAATGTTTGTGGATGGAAATTTCAATTATGACAGTGAAAATATATTACGATATGAAAAGAGTGATACGCACTCTCTTCCTTATATTCCTTTATTCAAAATAAGTAAACAAGGCACGCTATTTAATGTTCAAGCTATGCTTGAATTTCTTACTGCTTTCTCGAGTGTAGAGAACAATCTCTGCACGTTCTGGCTTCTTGAATATTCCAGAATGGGCCATTGTGATTTTGACAGGCTCACTGAACTTCAAACCAGGTGACGTGATTCGAAGCCCGGATGTGATGACCACCTCGTCATCCTTGTGCAGTAGATCAGCCGGTGTTTCTCTGAGTTCACGAACAGTGATTTCACGTTTCGTCTGGGGTTCTGAAGACAAGATTTTCACGACAATATGATGCCTTTCCAGATCCACATGAAATTCTGGAATATCAAAGGGACCGATTTAAAAGGAAATTAACAAATAATATCGTCAGAACTTAGAAGACATGATCTCACCCTGAATTCTAAGGACCTCAGGAAACTTAGATATAAAAATTCATACTAACGCGTGGATGAGAAGTTTGAATAGTAAAACTCACATGTTGCTTTTACCTTTATCAAGAGTTAAATTTGTTACTTAAACTTGCAATATCTATTTCAAAATGATAGGCCCCAATACCAGCAAAAAATTCAACATAATTGTTGATGAATTCCCTACCAAACAACCGTGTAAATAAAATAGAATTACCTTCGGTATTTGTTGCTGTATGTGGCTTCATTCGTGACCATCTGGAAGACGGAGGACAAATCTAGACTTAATAATGAATTATGTTTTCTACCACTTATTTTCTACTACCATGTCACTGAAGATTACGTATACAATTATTGCTCTCGTACTTCTTTTTTAAACGCATATCCTGTACCCTCAAAGTAATGGAACTAAATAACACAGACGTCATATTTGTTTTTTTCACTAATATATTTTACATCAATTTTTTGTTAATATCAGTAATGTTCTGCATTTACAAGTATGTTGATTGTTTTATCCAGCGTTTACTGTTCTGTTTATATCCATCTGCATGTATCGTACATTTCAACACATTTCCCTTAATATCATGGATAATAAAATGTACTGAAATGGGTTGAATTGAAATTAGAGAATTGAGCTTACTTGACGTGATTTGGCAAACTGATTTAGCCTGATTACTACAACAATCGTATCCCTACATTCACATGGTGATTGTGATCAATGTCATCAAGATTTTACACTAAAAATAATATTTGTTACCTTGACGATATCACCTGCTTGTAGTCGTCGTCCCATGCGTAATCAATAGGTGTCTTCCCGAACGTGTCATGAATGTACGGACTAGTGCCATGCTCAAGGAGGTAGATGGGTAACGCTTTCTTGCTGGGTAGTTTGTGCCGAGGGGAACCTGCTGATATCTGTCATGAAAATAGTGGTCCTGTAAGGTTGATTTTATGACAATTTTGGACGGATCATATATGGTTAAAATAAAGTGCTATTGACGGGAAAGTATAAATACAGCAAATCAGCAATAGCCCCTAAATAATTATTAGCCTTTCTTGTTGTTAACCAGGTAAAAATGTGTAAGGCTGTAAGGACGCAATTATGCTGTCCGAAAAGAATTCGAACACATGTCTGAAAATGATCCTAGTTATGCAGTTTTAATATTGGCCGCAACAAGGTTATAACTTCAGTTTTATTCAACCCACACCTTTGTTAGTACCGTTGTCGATTCCACAATCCTCGGCAACGTAGAAAGATAGCATAATATTATCGCTTGGTGGAGGCATGTCTGGCCCATGCGTGATTGAATGTTCAAGTCAGCTCTACATGAAACCAACATCTCAATAAACGATGTATGGCCATGGTATGTCGCTAGATGAATTGCAGTGAATCCATTCTTGTCAGGTTGATTGATGAGTTTCTTAAGTTCCTATGAAGAAAACATAATTTTACGACATTTTATGAGGATTTTCTTCAGAAGCAATTACCTGTTGCATCGGTATCGGTTCTTATCGGAGAAAAAACTATGTGCACTAAAAATCAATCAGCCATATATCTTTATGCGTGTCTGTCAAATTGCACTCTTCGAAAAACATTTCAGTTTGAATTTCACGTGCCATTTTCAAAGATTGTAGCAGGCTGTAGGGACAAGCTGTAGGGAACATAAAGAGATGCAATAAGGAGTGAAATCTAAATTTCTTCATTCAACATATACTTATTACTAAAACCAGAATAGAAAAAAAAAAAGACAGAGGTAAGTTTTTCACTAGATATAGGGTGGGGGTGGGCGCACTTCGAACTGTTTCATGGGAGGAAATGCCACTTCCACTTTTTCCTTACTAAGACGCCATACAACTGCTAAATACAAATCAGCTCTTTTTAATGATTTGAATAATACATTTAAAATGACATATTTAATACTTACCTTATCCAGGTATATCCTGCCATACTTTGGGTGTGGCTTGCAGTGACTAATAAGACATTCTGCGACTTTAAGGTCACCCTTCGTAGCAGCAATATGTAAGGCAGTGCCTTTATGTGCCGATTCCATATATATGTCAGCTCCGTGTTTGATAAGGCATTCGATGACAGTCAAGTGACCATGAAATGTTGCTACATGCAAAGCAGTTATTTCATCACTGGCCACCAAATTTACCTTAGCTTCTCCACTAAGTAGACATCGTATGACATCAACATGATCATTCAATGCAGCAAGGTGTAAGGCACTTCTTCCATCTTCGAGTCGTGTATTGACATCAGCTCCGTGATCTATGAGACATTGTGCGGCTGCAGGCTGACCTACCTCTGCAGCAACATGCAGAGCAGTGAATCCATGCGTATTTTTCTTATTTAATTCAGCTCCGTGACTGATCAAACAATTTGCTATATCAAGAAAACCCTTCTCAGAAGCAATGTGTAATGGAGTAGTCCAGTATTTATGAGTACCCGGATTTACTTCTCCTCCATGGCTGATAAGGTTTTGCACTACAGAAAGATGGCCATCTCTGGTAGCGACGTGTAAGGCAGTTCCTCTATCCTTTGTTTCTTTGTTCACTTCGGCTCCATGGTTAAGAAGGAATTCAGTGACATCTATGTGACCATTATGTGCAGCGCTATGTAGAGCAATTACTCCATCATCATCTCCCAAATTAACGTCAGCTCCTTTACTGATCAGACACTGTATGACATCGAGGTGACCATTCAATGCAGCAATGTGTAAGGCAGTTTCGCCACCCATAAATTGTCCATTCACCTGAGCCCCATTGTCTATGAGGCATTGTGTGACATCAGAGTGACCACTCCCAGCAGCAAGATGTAAAAGAGCTCCTCCATATATGCCTCCAACATTGACAATACCTACTTTTCTGATTAGGATTTCCGTGACGTCTAGGTGTCCACTGCCTATAGCAAGATGCACAGCTGTCAGTCCATGTTTAGTTGCCTTATGAACGTCAGCACCGTTGTTAATTAAATAGTTTGTGACATCACGGTAGCCCAGTTTCGCAGCAATGTGTAAAGCTGTCTCGCCCCTGTGCGTTTGCAGATTAACTCTAGCTCTTTGTTCTATAAGGTGATGTATAACATCAAATTTGCCTTTTTGGACAGCGAAGTGTAACGCAGTTACCCCTTCAATGGTTTGTGCATTGACATTGGCCTTATGACTAATGAGATACTTTATGACTTGAATGTCGCCCACCAACACAGCAGAATGTAAGGGCGTTCTTCCATCATTTGTTGGTATATTCACGTCAGCACCGTGACTGACAAGGTATCGTATGATATCAAAGTAACTGTGTCGAGCAGCAGAATGCAAGGCAGTATTTCCATTATGAGACCGCTTGTTCACGTTTGCACCATGACTGACGAGGGTCTGCGTGATGTTCAAGTGTCCAAGTTGTGCAGCAAGAGTTAAGGCGGATGCTCCGTCCTTCGATTCTTTATTGATGTCAGCTCCATGATCAATAAGATAGTTTGTTACTTCAAAATGACCATTTTGGGCAGCAAGAAATACAGCCGATCCTCCTGCCTCCTCCTCATTAACCTTGTTTACGTGAGCGCCATGACTGACAAGATTTTGAACGACTTTAAGATGGCCATCTTGTGCCGCAAAATGTAGGGCGGTTGCTCCTACGTCTGATTCTTTGTTAACTTTCGCTCCGTGGACGATAAGACATTCTGTAATATGATGATGACCGTCATTTGCTGCCAGATGTAAGGGAGTCATTCCATCCTGTGCCTCCTTATTCACGTTAGCTCCATGTTTGATAAGGTGCTCTGTAACAGCAAGATGGCCCATCTTCGCTGAAAGATGCAAGGCAGTATTATTATCCTTCATTTCCTTATTCACTTTAGCTTTATGTTTGACGAGGTATTGTGTGACGTCTAGATGGCCATCTTCCACAGCAAGATGTAAAGCAGTTGCCCCATCCTTTGCTTCCTTATTTACGTCGGCTCCATGGCTGATTAGGTACTTCACAATACCAAGGTAACCTTTGTTAGCAGCCAGGTGCAAAGAAGTTACACCGTCGTCGTCTTCTGATTCTATTCTAGCTCCATATTTGATTAGGCATTCTACAACAGGAAGGTGACCCGTGTATGCAGCCAGATATAAGGGAGTGACCCCATATTTTCCTTTTCTGTTCACATCAGAACCGTGCTTGACGAGACATTCGGTAGCAGAAAGATGACCGAAAGCTGCAGCAATATGCAAGGCAGTTTGTGCTAAATCTAATGACTCCTTATCCACTTCAGCTCCATGATTGACAAGACATTGTATGATATCAGGATTATCTTTCGATGCAGCAAGGTGTAGGGGGCTCTGTCCTCGCATATTGCACGTATTAATATCTGCGCCATTGCTGATAAGGTATTCTATAATATCAGAATGACCATTGAGTATAGCAGCAGTAACAGGAGTTGTTCCATCGACACCCTCTCTATTCACGTCAGCTCCATGGGCGATCAGACATCGAGTAGTATTAAAGTGACCATTATGTGCTGCAAAATGTAGAGCAGTGATACCATTGTCATTTTGCACATTAGCTCCAGCCCCTTGGTCTATGAGATATTTTGTAATTTCAGCATGACCTTTACTTGCTGCATGATGCAAAGCAGTTACTCCATTTTTTCCTCTTTTATTCGCTTGAGCTCCATGGTTAATTAGGTACTGTGTGGTTTCAAGATAACCATTCTGCGCTGCAAAATGTAATGCCGTGTCTCCATCGGTGGTTGTCATATTTAGCTGGGCTCCATGAGCGACAAGGTATTCTGTCACATTAAGATTGCCTTTCTGCACAGCGAAGTGTAAGGCATTTGCTCCCTTATTGTTTGCTTTGTTTACGTCCGCTCCATGACTGATTAAGTATTGTGTTGCGTGAATATCACCAAAATGTGCAGCAGAATGCAAGGGTGTATGTCCTTCATTCGATTCTATATTCACATCAGCTCGATGGCCGATAAGACAGTGCGTGACATCAAAGTGACCGTTCTGCACAGAAACATGTATGGGGGCGATTCCATTCTCATTTCTCAAATTCACATTAGCCCCATGTTTGACAAGGTATTGTGCGACATCAAAGTAACCATCTTGAGCAGCAAGATGCAAGGCAGTAACTCCATCCCGCCTTTGTCTGTTCACGTCGGCTCCATTCATAACTAAGCATTGTATAACATCAATATAGCCGTATTGGGCAGCAACAGAGAGAGGAGTAACTTTTATATTCTGTGATTCTTTATTCAGGTCAGCGCCTTGATTGATCAAGTATTGTATAACATCAAGGTGACAACTCTGTGCTGCAAGATGTAAGGCAGTCGGCTTTTCCTTTGTTTCCTTATTCACGTCAGCTCCGTTGCTGATGAGGCATTTTGTAACATTAAGATGACCTTCGAATATGGCAGAGTGCAAAGCAGTTAACCCATCCTTTGTTTCCTTCTTTATGTCAGCGCCATGACGGATGATAAGCTCCATGACAGCGAGATGGCCACGATTTGCAGCCATGTGCAGAGCAGTTGTTCCATTACTGGTTTCATTATTCACCCGAGCTCCATGCTCGATTAGGAATTTTGAAATATCTACGTTTCCATTTACCACAGCGAGATGCAAGGCAGTTATTTTTTCTTCTGGCGCTTCTTTGTTGACATCAGCCCCGTGGGTGACAAGGTATTGGGTGACAACAAGGTGGCCTTCCTGTACAGCAAGATATAAGGCAGTTGCTCCATATTTTGTTTTCTTATCAACCTCAGCCCCATGACTGATTAGGCACTTCGTGACATCTAGATGTCCATCCTGCGCAGCGAGAATTAAGGCCGACCCTCCGTCCTTGGTTTCCCTATTCACGTCAGCTCCATGACTTAGGAGGTATTGCGTGACATCAAGATACCCATCCTGTGCTGCAATATGTAAAGCCGTTCCCCCCTCTTCTGTTTCCATATTCACTGTAGCTCCATGGTTGGTAAGATACTCAGTAATAGATAGTTGATTTTTCTGCACAGCAAGGTGTAAGGCGGTCGTACCATCATGTCTTTGTTTATCGATTTCAGCTCCACAACTGACGAGGTACTGTACAACATCTTCGTGGCCCTTCTGAGCAGCAAGATGTAAAGCAGTCGTTCCATCTTTTGCACCCTTATTCACGTCAGCCCCTTGAGTTATAAGATACTGTATGATATCCAGGTGACCCCCAACTGCAGCAAGATGAATTGAACTCACCTCGAGGTCATTGCATGCATTGATGTTAGCCCCCTTCTCTAGGAGGTATATTATAACACGGTGGTGACTCCCCTGCACGGCAAGTTGTAAAGGAGTGAATCCTCTATCACAAACGTCTTCTATCTGAGCACCTTGGGTAACCGCACCCTTGATAGTGTCTATTTCGCCTGTTAGCGCACTATGGTGTAGTGTCGGGAGGGACTTTTCTTCCCCTTGATCATCATATCTGGAATATGTTATGGTGCTTTCGTCTATCTCTTTTGACAGAACACACTGATGCAAAGTCCCCCGTGTTTTCCATTCAAATTGCTCATCGATGTTATCGAACGTGACATTTTTAAGTCGTGTGTAATGATATGTACTTGGTATGTCTTCCAGCAATATCTCCGGAAGCTTTACCGTCCCCAAGTCATATTTCATTATCATTTTGATGAATTTTCAAAATTCAAAAGATTCCCTGTGGTTATAGCGGTTGATTCTTCTTTGGCCTCGGTCGGTTTCGAAACAGATGTACGCGACTCTAAATAAGAAGACAGAAAAAAGAAGTGATTTTTTTTTAATGAAATAAATTTGAAGGATACATGCTGAAAAACAATGCATTTGCATGGGTTTCTGTCTATTCCTTTGGCATGTTTGGTGTGAGTTGTCTTGAAGAAACTTGACCTTTATACCACCACCTCTGAATTGAATTTAAAAAAAAGACCCCCCCCCCCTCCTAAAAAAAAAAACAATTAAAAAAAATAAAAAGAAAAGAAACATGAATATTTCCTTTGAGTTGGTAGGAAAAGGAGCTTTTGCACCTGTCTCATTTAGATAACACATAAGAGCTTCATTACTTCAGGCTATGTGATAATTGTTTTTACAATTTTCACAAAATAACATCTTCTGTTTACCTTAGTGGGATAAGGTCTTTTACAACTTGATTCTTACTCTTTGAACATTGTTGCTATTATTAAAGTTTAGAACTGTAGGAAGAATGGTCCAGTTGAGAATTTTACATGTATACCAAGGAGCAATTCCAAGCGTTACGGAATGACATTCACAAAGAATTTTCAAGTTTGAAAGAAGAATTTTGGGAACATCGTAATGAATATCCACAAATTATTAGTACAAAACACAAACTAATATGAGATACTTTCCTAACTGTTGAGTTTGATGTGAACCATTCATTAAATGTATGAAATATTGTATATTTTATTGTTCGTTACGGAATCACACAAAAAGACATGACTTTTCAACCAGCAATAGCTTTGCTCAAACTTTGTGAACTGAAGATATATTATACTCTCTTGTTTATTATTGCCGTGGCATTCTTTAGTGTGTTCGCTTTGATATGCCATGATGTTCCTGGAAATCTGTTGAAAATTTTTGTAATATGATTTCAAAATATTAAAAAGAAACAGCGTTGCGGAATGACCGTTACGGAATGGCTTCTGAAAGTCAGTTGGAAATAATGTATAAAATTCAAATAAAGTAAATAAGTAGTAAAAAAATAGCTTGAAACAAATATTGAGCAAATGATTTGATAATTTTTGATGACCTAAGATATCTGTGTCGAAATTGATGTGTTACTGTTTATTCATTTACAATAACTCATGCAAATGTATTCATAAATTCATATATCTGTTACTAATTAGATTTTTGAAGATTTGTGTAAAATGCTTGTGGCCAGCTTAAAAACACTCAGATAGATTTAATCATTAAATTCCATTTTATTCTGAAAAAGTTTTCATCTGTTTTAAAATGCTTCTGGCAAGCTTAAAAACACTCAGATAGATTTGATCATCATATTCCATTTTATTGTGCATGTATTTCATTGTTTTATGAATTTCTTATGTAATCTAAACATGAATTTCATCTTATGTTTTTTTTCTGATGATTTATTTGATACTATCATCTAGATCAATATTTAAATCTGAAAGATATCTAACGTAAGCATGGCAATATTACTACCCCAGAAAAATTAACTCATGACGGAAAAGACTTTACTTCGGCAGGAGATATTGCAAATGCATTTGACAACTATTTTACTAATGTTGGTCCAAATTAAGAAGTTAATAGATACAGACTGTACCAATTTTAGGAATTATCTACACCATTCATGCCAATCTTTTATCTTTTTCAAACCAACTATCTAGAAATCTTCAATATAGTAAGTTGACTTAAGAATAGTCACTCCTATGGCCATGGTTAAATAAGCACATCCCTGTTAAAGCAGATTATTGGCTCAATTATAACCCCAGTGGTACGCATAATGACATGATCACAATAAGCTGATCATGAATATTTTGGGAGAAGCTCGGCTGGACGCAGTTAGAAAGTGGAAAGTCACTATACCATCAATATGCAAATAACGAACAAAGTCACTAAAAGGTCAACGGTGAGCTCATACAAAAGGTTACCATAGCAACTGTGGCGAAAGCCCGCTCGCGGGCGACCCGCCATTGCTTGACCTGTTTCTGCCCGAAGGCAACAAATTTTAGTTTTCGCGTCGAAAAAATTCTCGAATGTTGAATCGTTACATCAGCAGGCTTCACAGAAATGGGAAAGAGGAAAGCACCAGCGACCAGGCAACCTTCACAGCCTAAAAAGTGTAGGCCAACGACTTCTTCTCGACAAAAAAGGACAAAAAATAGTGCAACTACAAGAGAGGCAGATACGTGCCTCACTCGCAGTCGCAATGCAGCGGCAGCTACTGGGGAAGCCAGTGGGATAGCGGAGTCGTCGGTTACAGGCAACGAGACAGCCACCACCCAGTCCAGCGGGACCATGTGCGCGACAGGCCAGCAACCGCTTCGCCCACAAATGACAGGTAATGTCCCTATCCGAATTGAAACATCAGAAACCCCATTAAACCTAAGGGTCAACCACAGCAGGCACCAGACAGGAATAGATTCTGGTATAGATCTACTAGCAGGAACAAATGAAATAGACCTAGCTCCACATTTGTGACCTCTTTTCCATCCATAAAGAAAGTCCATAGTGCCAAGTGCTAGCCTGCTCCAAGAAAATTTTGAGGGAGAAACACTGGAAGCATTGAATTTTGAATAATGGCGCAACCCACACCAATAATAAATATTGGGCATAACACAAATAATTTACAACTAGGCTCTGGGCCATGGGGGCAAGGAGTTCAGACACCGACCCCACCCAATCACACTGACACATCCCCCCTGCACCCGCTGGGGGACAGACTGGGCATGTCTACGCCCCAAAATATAAGGGACAAAATTTGGAAGGGGGAGTACATTGATCTCAACACACTCATTGACAGTCAAGTAACTCATGCCATGCGGGACTATACAGAGGAACAGAGAGCTAACCTCGCAGTGACACAGGTAGCAGGGAGGTGGATCTTGAAACCCTCCCCACCTCATCCAAAAACAAGATATTCTCTATTGAGACCTGGACTAATGCATTTCTGGTGTACATGAGCATATATCTTGAAGCTAATCCCACATGCATGCATGCATTACTCAAATACTGCCACCTCATTCGAACGGCCGCGTCCTGCTACCAGGGTTACGGCTGGAGGGATTATGATATTGAATTCCGACACCACCTCCACAGGAGGGGTGGATCGTGGGCAACATTAGACGGTGAGCTGTGGCTCCTCCTCGTTATCAGTGGGGGAACACCCAGGGCGCAAAGAGGCGTTGATAGGTTACCCTATCAAAGAACTCCATGGGGGAGTGGGGGAGGTGAGAGACACCAGTACTGTATGCACCCCCAGCAAAACAGAGCGGGAATTACATTTCAATAAGTGGCAAATCTACCTCCACTATTTCATTACATGTTGCAGCCCTGTCATACATACACAACATACAGGGCAGACCCCACAGGACACTTTATCATCAGGAAGTTACAGGATGGTAGCAAAAGAGACAATAGGAGATGGCAGGAGACCCATTACATGGTCCATGCTAAAAAGGGTTATTCCCACAATACAACTGGTGTGCTTTTCCCATTACGAAACACTGATGTTCAGGGCTGCCTTCTTATTGGCCTTTTTCGGGTTTCTCAGAGTGGGAGAATTCACAATTTGTAGTAAACATGAGGAGTCAGAAAAAGTGCTAACAAAAGATGACATTCTACTATGTCAGGGTCCAAGGCATTTTATGGTAGTGCGTATCCGATATTCCAAAACAGACCAGTGTGGAAAGTCTACCACACTGATGGGGTGTTACAGGAGGGTTGCGATTGATTGCGGGTTGCAACTGATCGGTACTTGACCAATCAAAATCATTGTAGCAAGCGCATCTTCTTGAATGGGCAGACCCTGAACCATTCAGAATGGTTGTTCAAATTTGCTTTGCAATTTGCAGTTGATTGTACTTTCTTGCAACACCCCATACGAATACAAGGTGATGAAACTGAGAACTTAGGCCCATGCAGTAAAGGCTATTGCAGCCTTCCTACAGGTAAGGCCCTCCGTTAAAGGGCCCTTATTCTGTCACATAGACAGCTCCCCCTAAACCAGGTACCAATCCAGTGCAGTTTTGCAGAAAGCATTGGCTTAAGATGGCACACATTCATTCTGCATAGCGACGGCAACCACAGCAGCCATGGGAGGGGTTCCAGGAGAGGAAATAATGGTTATGGGCAGGTGGCGCAGCGAAGTCTACAAAAGGTACATAAGATAGGCATGCAGGGCATACTAAGATTATAATGAGTCTAACATGAAAGGAGAATTTGCAAAAACAAAACATAAAAATAGGATACAAATTACAAAGAAAGAATATATACACATATATGGTAAAATAAGCATATTGACCGAAATGATAAAATAAACATAACAGAGACAGTAATAATGAAGCCTTCGAGCAGAATTAAACAGCAAGCAATGGCAATTATGAGTCCACAGTGCTTTCTTTCCAAAATGTAATTTATAACTGTCGACAGTGGCGTATCCAGGGGGGGGGCGCAACAGGCGCGCGCCCCCCCCCCTATTGGCCGTCGTAAAAAAAAAAAAAAAAAAAAACTAGCAAAAAAAATAAATCCTCATACCAATTTAAAATATTGTTCATTTATAAGATAGGCTTCAAAATTGGTCACATATAGCACTATTTTGCATCTCAGCCCTTCTACAGAAGCAAATTTTCCAAAGACCCCTCCCCATGACGGCCCATGTCAATAAGTTTCGCCTACTTTGTTGCATCCGCGTACTTGAAGGCCACCTGAATGACAAGTATCGACGCACTATACGAGCACATGCACAGATCTGATTATTGAGTGATCAGTCTACAAACACGAGATCTTCTAATTTTCAGGGAATCAAATATCGATAAATAATTTTCTTTAACAATTTTTCAGTTGAATAATAGTTATTAGTAATAGCATATTAAATTTTCATATAGGTAATACATGTAAGGAGGTAAACAAATATCTTTTTCAATTAATTATTCATCATTTGGAAACATTTGCGTAAAATTCAAATTGGCAACAAAAAGTAGTTCTGCTTCTGGGCTTTTCCGCTCATTAGGCATGGTAATTTATTCATGAAATTGGATGGCCAGAATTCCATGCAGCCAATCGAAAGCCAGAATAGAAAGGTCAAAGCTGGACCTTGTATTCTTTTAAGAAACCATTTAACTGGTTAATTTCCGCCATCAGAAACACTTCGAACCAATCACCAAAGAAACCATTGTCAACGTGCATGGACGTACTTTCCCATAGAAACGTGTGTAAATATGGTGTTTCGGCTTGTGTTTAACATCAATAAACAGGCCGTTTTGAAACAAAATGGGCCAGAATTCTACAAAACAAGCAGTCATACTCATAGTTTCATGAACAGCAGAACATTTGGGTTTTTTATATATATTTTCCTTTTTAACTGAATTAAACCAGTGTAAACTAAAAAAGATAAAATGTGACCCGACGCCTCAAAACCTACAATAGGTCGCCAAAATTATGTTTTTTTTGTTTTGTACATTTTCTGAAAGTCGAGATTCTCAGCTTTACAATGGTATATCACTTGCCTAGTTTACTCAATGATAACACCATTAAATGTCAGATTTAGAATCAGTATGTAACCAGCAATCAATAACTCCTTTTCAGAGAAAATGGCCATTTAAAGGAGAATTAACCCCTGATTACAAATTTACTTATATTGGAAGGTGTAATATATTCCTACTTATTGGCCTAAATCATTTTCTAATAAGATATCAGAAAAGGGTATAAATAAAGATATTCCAACACCCGGTATCGTCTCCTACTCATTTACATGGGGGCTACCATTTTCTTGCTGATTTGGAGTTGTACATGAACCATTGAGAAATGTTCCAGTCAGGAAGATATTTTGAATCCAAATCCTAAATTGATTTTCTTCATTCTTGGGTTTGCCAAACAGAGCAGAACATAATATATGCAGCATGCATTCTGACTTTTCAAGTCCATTATCCGAAAGCAGGTGAATGCATAGTTTGCCGCTATAGATGCTCAGGGAAGAAGCATCCATAAAATTTGAATTAATTTGCTCCGTCCCATACGTCCAGTATCGAGAAAATAGATTTCTATTAAGCGAATATCGATTTTCAACAAAAATATATAAGGAAATCTTCAGTTTAAAAATAAATTGACATATCTATTCTATATTTTTAATCTCAAATGGGTTTTTAATTTTGAAAAAGGCAATTGAGCATTTGGATTAAGAAAATCTTCTTGTACACATAAACAAAATGGCAGCCCCCAAGTGCTGCTAGCAGACGATACATATTGCTAGCAATGAAACTACCAATTTCTATCAAAAACAGAAAATCGACTGATCGAAGCAAATTTGCTATTTTGGGCTGTTTGCTACGTTGTGGTCCGTGCGACTTATTGTAGGTTTTGAGGCGACGTCACAAGTGGTTTTAAAAGTTGAGATTTATGGATTTTCATGATTAATGTACAGGGTTCTATGGTGGCAAATTTGTGGTGGGTGATGCGCGCGCGGAAAGTTAAACTCGCGCAATGCAACACACTTTTTGGTATGATCAATAATTCCTGGCGCCCCCCCTATTGGGAAATCCTGGATACGCCCCTGGTCGACAGAAGTGTTTCCTTCTAGTTTCAAACTAACCAATGTGATCCCGATTCATAAAAAAAAAGATGATGCAATGTTCATCTCTGATTAGGGCTATAGACCTATTTCAGTAAGCTTGTCTAGATTTTTAGAGAGAATTGTTTATAATAGTCTTCATGATTTTTTTGATAATGATAAGTATCTAAATTCTAAACAATATGGATTTAGGCGAAACCATTCTACCGACCTTGCACTACTAAAATTTTACGACCGTGTGTCAACTGCCCTAGCAGCTCGTGAGCCTGTTGTTGGCGTATTTTGAAATGTGGTGTCCCACAAGGAACTATTCTAGGCCTGTTATTATTTCTCATTTACAATAATATTTGTGATGTTTCAGCAGATTTGCATTATACCTTATTTGCGGAGGATACAAATGTCTTCATTTCACATTTTGATATCCAATATCTTGAACACTTACTGAACTCAGAACTTTCAAAAGAGAAATTATGGTTCAGCAGTGAACCTGCTCTCTCTAAATATAGCGAAAACCAATTTTATTCATTTTCAGGGGAGAAAATGTACTGGCAACAAACAATTAAATATTAAAGGTGGATGGTATTTAGATAGAGAGAAAGACATGTACAAAGTTCCTTGGTGTGTATATCAATCAGAATCTTGACTGGAGTGACCATGTGGCTCACATTAGTTATGTTCACACGTAGTACATAGCATCGATGCTATGTTAGCATCGATGCTATGTAAGTTTCAAAAATATTTCCAGTACGTTCAGACAGGCCGTGATCGACTTGCTTCTATCACCCACTCGTGACTATTCATCGCTCACCCGCTGTCAAAACAATAATTACTGCGCCACACAGAGTGACCCGAGTATAATTGGTATGCATGGTCAAACGCGCGGAAGTTTGTGTACAGGGGTCATAATGATGCGAAGCTTTTGTTTTGAATAATATTTTATTTGTCTTCATAAATCAACATAATAACACAATAACAATTCAATTGTAATACAATCAAGTAGCAAATACATGTGTTATAATACTTAATTTTAAATAAACCTTGTACATGTCAAAATTTACTGAACTCCAATCTTATGCCAAAATAAAACACATGCATGCACACTATATTCTCTGGTAAGCACATGTAAATCAATATCTAAAGACCACATCATACTTTAGTTAAGGTCTGATTCTGAAAGAGCAGATTCTCAGCTTTAAACTCATTGGATGTTCATAACTCAATGTACAAAGACAGTGGCGTATCCAGGATTTCCCAATAGGGGGAGGGGCGCCAGGAATTATTGATCGCCGTCATGGGGGAGGGGTCTTTGGAAAATTTTTGCTTCTGAAGAAAGGCTGAGATGCAAAATAGTGCTATATGTGACCAATTTTGAAGCCTATTTAATGAACAATATTTTCAGTTGGTATGAGGATTTTTTTTTTTTACCATTTTTTTTTTACGACGGCCAATAGGGGGGGGGGGTTGCGCGCCTGTTGCGCCCCCCTGGATACGCCCCTGCAAAGAGAAAAATGCACAGTCCCTCATAATGTTACTTCTTAATAAGGGTTTAAAGTTTGCAGTCTATTGAAGCACTCTGACTTGCAAAGTGTTGTGCTAAGGTGACAAATGGAGGATTAGAACTCAATGAAAATTTCTATGAAGGGATTATCAGATTGTCATACTTGGCATACTACATAGACATATCCTGTTTATCATAGTGCACAAGTATCAATGCAAAAACTTACTCCGGGAGATTTATGGGAGATTAAAATGAGACAAGTATTCAGGGTCGTGAAAAAGAAAAGTAATACAACAAAATCCAGAGAAGACACACATAAGTCTGATAAAAAGCTGTCAAAATACCACTTCTAGATTGTTTGGTGCCTCCACATTTTAGATTACTTAGAAAAAAGTATACTCTTTCAGGAAATACCCAAAACTAAAATTTGACCATGCATGCAAACCAAAACACATTGATTGAGCTCTAACTGAAAATCACACAGTGCGACTTTTGGGTGGTTTTGTGGTGCCTGGTCATATATAAAAAAGAAAAAGATAAAAAGAAGGAACCCCCCAAAAACAAACAAACAACAAAACAACCCCCTTCCTTACCACACAGTATACACATTAGCCTATGTACCCCTATATACATTGCATTGTATTATAGCACCACATGAAACAGACAGAATTACAATAGCAGCGAGTGAAGATAGCAGCGATTGCGCTCACATTACAAATAGTCACAAGCGCGGTGGGTGGTCTACCGCAAAGCGTCGATGCTATGTCGCTGGATCCTGAGATTTACTCCTGCTAAACTCGCTGCAAGAATAGTTTGGAAACTCGCTTCTGTCTCGTGACTATCTGCGTTCAGACAGCGTTTGGTCTCGACACTATCTGGTCTTCACCAAAATAGCATCGACACCTCGATAGCATCAATGCTATCGCTCTACGTGTGAACGTACCTATAGTTACCCCAATTTCTCGAAATATAGGTGTATTGTACAGGGTCAAAGGTTTTGTTTGATTTGATTTGATTTGATTTATTCGTCAGGTATATTGCAATACGAACATAACCAGGTACCATGACAGGATAGCCCATGAAAGCCGAAATGGCTTATTTCCAATGGGGTCCTTACCTAAATAACTGATTAAAAAATACACTAAGAAAACACATTAGTACGGCTACAAGGCTATCGTACACGTACGACAAGTAATAAGAATGTACTAAAGTAGCAAAATAAAACATAACATTTTTATAAAGTAGGCGAAGATTACATAAACGTGAAAACAAGACTTACTCAACGGAAAAAACTATATACAGAAAATCATAATGAAACTATCGATAATAAACGTTGGTTACATAAGTCATATAATATAGGAAAAAACCATCTGAGCTACAAAAAGGAGAGGAGAAATAAAGTTATGGAGTAGACACATTTTTCAGATGATGCTTCAATACCCTTTTAAAATGTAAAAAATTCTTAACTGACTTAACATCATTTGGGAGGGAATTCCAGAAAAGAATACCGTTAAAATAAAAGGAATTTCCAATTTTACCTTTCCGCTTAGGCACTACGAAATTAAATTGACTATTTCTAGTGTCATGCCCATGAACACTTGAAGAGCGAGTAAAATTATTTGAAATATAGTGATCTGCATTAGAGTAAAAAAATCGTATGTACATGGTGAATTAAAAGTTGTTGTGATCTAAGGTTTACATGAAGAAGACCAGCTGTTTCAAGTTCACTCTTCCCAATGTGTGTTCTTGGTGGTAAGTGATTGATAAATCTTACAATCTTATTTTGAATTATTTTTAACTTGTTTTGATCCACCTTGCCTAGACCGCAGTACCATGCCGCATTAGCATAATCAAATAAACATTGTATTAAGGAAAAACTTAAAATGCGTCTTGATTTTAAGTTCATGCAATTTTGATAACGATACAAGAATTTTAGACGAGCATTAGCTTTTTTGACAATACTGTCAACCAAACTTGAGCAAGAAAGATCACTAGCTATATTTAGTCCTAAATACTTCACAGAATCCTGTCTCTTAATGAGTTGATTGTTATAACTTATATTGAAATCATCAGTATACTTCAGCCTACCCCGCGAACAAAACAAAATACTTTCGGTTTTACCAATATGTAAGCTAAGCTTATTTGCTGTCATCCAATTAACACAGTTTGATAATTCTAAGCTAAGTTTTTCCCCGATCAGCTTAGGATCAGTACCAGAATATAGTAACACACTATCATCCGCATATAAAAGTAATTTACTGTCGTTGACACAAACACACATATCATTAATGTAGCACATGAAAAGAATAGGACCTAATATGCTCCCCTGGGGAACTCCGCATCTTATGGGCATAGAATCGGAGAGTACATTTTGCAACGAGACAACTTGATGACGATTGGTCAAGTAAGACCTAAACCACTGCACACATGCAGAATTTAAATCCATTACTTCTAATTTACTGAATAGTATATTATGGTTAACGGTATCGAAGGCTTTTGTTATTGATGTTTTATTAATATTATACAATAATCATGCATACAACCAGTGGCGGATCCCCTTTGGGCTGCCAAGTAAAAATGTGCATAGAAAAACGCCATCATAATATTTCCAGACCCACACAGTATGTTCCTATAGCACTGCTATAGTTAATAACCAAACACATGATAACTCTGGATATAACTGTGTATTAAACTGTTACTTTATTTAAAAAGACGTTATCATGGACTGCTTTTGATGGTCTCCATTGCGTTAGTAGATGCCTGGAAAACATCACTTACGGGGGTTCATAATAGCCAAAAAAATCGGCTTGTGGACGATACTCCGCATCTTCGTTGGGTCAACCCCCCCCCCCCCCCCTCCCCCTGGGAAAAAAAGCTAGATCCGCCCCTGACAACTGAACAACTAGTCCAGGCTATCATCTTTTCTCGTATTGATTTCTGCAACTCCTTCTTTCTTGGCCTTTCCCAACAACAGCTATCTGAACTTCAACGTATTCAGAACTCTGCAGCTAGACTGGTAACCCTCACCAAGAAAGCCCGTCACATTAAACACCCGTTCTTCATTCCCTTCACTGGCTAACCATTGAAAAGCGAATCACCTTCAAAGTTCTGTTGCTGGTCTACCACACAGTCCATGGCTCCTCAGTTCTCTATCTACAGAACTCAATACAGGCATATGAACCCCCGCGCAGACTTAGATCATCAGACCCTTCACTACTTCAAGTTCCCCGATCCCGACACGCTTGGGGGTGACCACAGTTTCTCCCACGCGGGACCCTCTCTCTGGGCCAATCTTTCCCTTCTTCTTCGCCAGGCTTCCTCAAGTACTTCATTTAAACAACTACTCAAACATATCTGTTCTCTTAGCCATTCTGATTCATTGAAATTAAATTTGTTCTTTACCTTATGTTAATTTCCCCTTGTATCTTTACAGTTAATCTTAAAAAAGCCTTAAGTTAATCGCAAGTAATTCAAATCTTAAATTACACTTTGCTTCGTATTCTCCTTGTACCCTTCTACAGTTAAGTCGAGATTTCTTATGTCAATTGTACAATGATAAGCTTAGTATTCATTACTCTCACCCTAATCATCAACTGCAAAAGCATTATTTTGCAGACAAGTGGGAAGAAAGTGATCACCACACCCCATTTGAAGGGAAATGGAACGATACAGGAACGAAAATATATCCCTTGCATAATCCTTTTCCGTACTGGCTTTTTGATGAACCATTTATTTCTACAGAGATATATGACTCAATAAAGCATTCTGTGGATATAAATGAAAAGGGTTTTTTGGCAAGAGCAATTATTCAAACAAAGATATATATACAGATGGATCATATGATCCGAATAGAAATACTACAGGGAGTAGCGTATATATTCCGTATTTTAAATGCTCCAAGCATGTACGTTTAAATGATAATACCTCCATTTATACAGCAGAACTTTTTGCTGTGCTCATGGCACTTGAGTGGATGGAAGAATATCACCCTGTACACGTATGTATATTTATGGATTGCTTAAGTGCCATTCAAGCCATTTCGCAGTTTAACCCTGGGAATAAACTAGTATGTGATATAAGATTAATGTTAGTAAATATTCATAATCAGAACTGCAGGGTGGCTTTTGAATGGATTCCTGGACATTCTGGAATCCGCGGAAATGAAGAGGCGGACCTACTGGCAAAACGAGCCAGTAAAAAACAGAATATTGATATAACATTACCATTAACAATCACAGAAGCTAAACACACACTAAAAGCAAAATTAAAAGGAAAATGGCAAGTACAATGGAATGAATTATAAACGAATTGAAAGAAATGTAACTTTAAGCCATAAACTTGTGTCAATGAAGAGATGGCAAGAAGTAGTTATTAATAGTCTTCGTTTTGATACCTTTTGGAGCCTCACAAGCTATCAATTTAAAGTGGGTAAACACCCGAACGGTCTGTGCGATGAGTGCTTGACATATGATGATGTTGCACATGTATTAATAAACTGTCAAAAATATGACGAAGAAAGGAGTCTATTACTAAAATTGGTGAATTAGTGGCTTCTCCCCCGTCCACTAGTCAGCCGGAGAACGCGTCAAACATGGTTTTGCCGTCTTCCCTAAAACGTGAACCTCGCTTCACCCATTGTTAGCTTCATGCTTCACCTACTTTGTATGCAGTCAACACAAAAAAGTCAATTGTCGCTGGGACGATCTAGGACGACATTCTAGTTGACATATCCGAAAACTCCTATTATTTCACACCAACAACATTTTCCTTTTACCTTGATTTTGTTTCTTTAAGATACCTCGTTAATCGCACTAGGTTATAATCAATTTAAGTATAATTTGTTCTTTACCTTTATATTAATTTTCTTTTGTTCCTTAAGATAATCTCCGATGTATGTGTATGTCATAAATATATTTATTATATTAATATATGAAATAATAATGAAAATATTATATATATAATTCGTATTTTGTATGTTATATTATGCTCTTCGTTTAATGAGTCAAGTAACTGTTGTTTGTTGTACTTAATTTTGAAAAGGGCCATGAGCATCATGCGTGCTGGACCTAAGCGCTTAATAAGAAGCCACCATTATAATTATTATTAACATTATTACATTTCATATTGCAATTTTCTTTGCGCTACATCAAAGGTACCAACTAGCAATATCCTTCTCCTGCAAAAGAAAGCCATTCGCATATGTAGTGCTTGAAAGTCGATGATAACCGCCCTTATTCATGTTTTGTTTTAATGCCAAACTTTTACCTGACTCATTTTCTTCTACGTTTCAGTCTAACAGCACAATTCACTCCTATCCCACAAGACAGGGATCAAACATATATTTAGCCCATCCCCGCACCGCGTTAGCACATAAATCAATCAGACATAACTGTCCAGATATTTTGAATTCTCTTACGTAAAATATCCATAATTTGCAAACCCAACATTCGTTTAAAATATTGCCGTAAAGCGAATTCTCCTTTCAAAAATGCATGAATTCTTAAAGGTACATAACTCAAAGGATGCTTTTATTCATGTTTACACTGTTTAATCGATATTTTATGTATTGTACTCTATTTACTATTCTTACTGAAGACTTGATATTTTATTGGTCAACATTCAAGCACCGCTTCACCTTTGTGCACTCCTCTTTTCTGCTTCTGCTTTCCCTTTGTATATAGTGCAAATAAATTTCTCTCTCTTTCTCTCTCCTATCGGACGGATCAAGAAAAGAAGACAAAAGCGCCGGTTCTGCATTTTTTATACCTAAACTGGATATAAAAAGATTTTTTAGATTAACGTCAATAAATATAATGAGAGCAGAATTAGCAGCTATAGTAATGGCTCTGGAATGGCTTGAAGATTGCAGAGGAATGTCAGTCGTATTTTTAACAGACTCATTGTCAGCACTTCAGGCTACTATACACTATATAAAATACAAATACTACAAATGTCAAATGTAGCTGTAAATTTTGAATGGATACCATCCCATTGCGGTATTCGAGGTAATGAAATTGTGGATAATCTAGCCAAAAAAGGAGCGTCAAAAGAAAATATTGATCTGGAAATTCCATATATAAAAGAGGAATTAACAAACTATATGTCATCAATTTACAAAGAAACTTGGCAAGTTCAATGGGAATCCTCATCAAATGGTAGACATTTATTTGATATACAAACTGTAAATTTCCAAGGTCTTAACAGAAATGAGGAGGTAATAATCCATCAATTAAGACTAGGAAAATGCAAATTAAATTACTATATTTTATACATATGTAACCCACATGAAAATGGTTTATGTACATATTGTAATGTCTCAGAAACAATAGAACATTTCTTACTTCAATGTAAGAAATACGAAAGAGAAAGAAGAATAATGCAAAGAAGACTTAAATTAGTTACGTTAGATTTAGTGAAATTATTGGGAAGAGATGCAAATTTTAGAGTCATCTTGAATTATATTAAAACAACAAAAAGATTTGAATAGTTATTTTACTGCTCCATATTAGCATATTCTTACTTTTCCAATATGGAATACAGTAATGAGAGTATGTTATCCTTAATGTAAGGTTGTAGTTTGAACGCCCAAAAGAGAGTAAAAGGGGTGTAATTTGTTTTGTTTTTTTTCTCAAAAGAAAAATAAACATTGAATCGAAAAACTGCTTTCGCCACATATAGTCTTACAGTAAATTGGATACTGGGGCCAGTAAAACATTCTTATTGGTCAACGGTTGGAGAAAGCCTCCTTCGCGGCTGGCGATTAGTTGTGGGTGGCAAGGACAGCGGCCCATGCATCCCTTGTGGGTTGCACATAAGAGGCCAAAAGACAGAGGTCCACGCACCCCTTCTAGTTCACCAGTTACTCAGTTATTCGAGGAGCTGAGTCTACTAGTGGCCACACAAATAAACTGCCCCCTTTTTTGTATCATATATATATTTGTATATATACGTATAGTCCATGATGCATGCATAGACCAATATAATTGTACCTTATTGAAATAGTGCAATAAATCGAAAAATATAAAAATATGAGAAAAAGGAATTCGATTCATTATCCTTATTATTTCGTACGAAAGTTTGATTACAATAACGCACAATTAATGATGATGGGAAACTAATTTTGCACTTTGCAGAGGCAGGTGAGCCAGTTCAAACCAGATGACATTGGCCGGGAAAAGCAAACCCACCTCAACAAAGTGGTCATCACAACGATGAGGCGTAATAAGTAATATGGAACGTCAGTAGCGCAGATAATCTATTAATAGTGTCCCTGTATTAAAGAGTTGCGACATGGACGTCCCACTTTTCTGGAAACAAAATGGCGTTCGAATTCTTTCTATTGAGAACACCCAGGTGCTCATCGGAATTGAATAGAAACGTTACGTAATAGTGGAAACAAAATGGCGTTCAAATCCCCAGTTGTCGCAACTCTCTAATACAGGGACACTATCTATTAAGATTGAAGAGCGCCATCAGCTCCAACAACAACAACAACAACATGATATTCAACCGGATTGAAAACCAGTAAAAACTATTAAAAACCAGCAGAGTGTATATAATACATGTATTCAAAATAAATAACACAGAGTCAAACTCGTATTAGAAACCCAGTTAAAACTAATATAACATATACCAGTTGAAACCACTGTATCACCAATTGGCACATTTGCTTAGTGGAAAAGATACCAGTTGAAACTAGTATATCCGATTGTCACAAACCTTGTGCCATTTTTCCAACTTGGTCTTTCCATTATGTTTTTCCAATGCCATCTGTTAATGGAAACGGCAGTTTTTACCTAATGCCTTGGCCCAGTTCGATACCATGCACAATAAACTTTTTTTCCCCAGTTGTCCGCTAGCTCCAGTTGGAAACCAGTAGAATACCAGTTGAGACCAATAGAAACCAGTTAATTTGCATAATCAATACTGTGTGCTTGTGTATTCATGTTTTCATATTATGTATTTAAATTTGCAGTACATTTCCTCATTGTTGATGATTTAGTGTACTGCATAACGTTTATCAAATACAAACATGGGTTAGCAAACGATTACTAGAACAATTCATTCACTGGTATCAATTACAGGTAATTAAACAGTAATTAAGGAAACACTAACCAGGAACTAAAATATTGTAATGGAATCGACGCTGCTTCCTCCAGCTGCGGTTTCGGTCAGGATAGCCCATAGACAAATTAAAACTTATAGACGGAAAGGTAGCACCCGCGGATTTCCCTCATTTGCATATAAGCTGTAGCATCACCATTCGGGCTAAGCGTATTCGGCCCTGATTCGGCCACGCCCATTTGGTAACATTTCATTTTCCCGAAGCCCCCGATACCAAGAAAATATCGAAAAATATCGAAAAACACCTTATGCATTATTCATTTTCGTTTTGCATACTCCGATTTATCAAATTTTGATTGGACCGGACCTTATGAATATGAATGTTCTTCAAAAGGAATGATTTGACCTCTTTTCGTCACTTCCGCTGTGAATTTGACGTCACCCGCACAGAGTAAAAAAAGTTGTTGAAAGTTTAGAGGTGAGTACACTTTAATTTATACTTAATTTTCGAACATTGGAATATATTTATAACAATTTCTGCCATTGTGAATAATCTGTTTTAATTTCTTTACATTTTGAAAGGATTCTGCAGAGCTGTATGTCATGAAACAATGTGTAATCTACTCTCGAACTTTCAAAACAGTTTTCATCGTCATGAGCTGATGTTGCAGCTACATTTCTCTAACCACCCTGTCACTCGTGACGGCTTACCCGGACTTTCGGGCGGGATTATCTCGATACGTTTCGATTGATGATGTACTGAATTAGAGAGATGTCAATTGCTGTCAGATTTAGTAAACCTATAAATAGATTATTAGGCCTAAATCGAACTTAGTCTGTATGTCGATGATTTGGTTATCTAATTTAGATGTAGACGCATAGACGCTGTTATATTCTGAAAGACAAAGGGCCCAGATGAGGCCCTTTCTAACGATTCAGTAGGGTATTATTGTCCAGATTTTTAAAATTTAGAATGAGGATTGGATTCCATGTTGAATGATATAATTTCCAGAGACCATTCCCGGTCCCCGCGCAGGTCCAGGTCTACTTTGAAATGTTACACAGTTTGCTATAATATGCCGGGTTAACGCAGTTGTTACTGGTTCTTATAATAGTAAAAGTTAATTTGCCTGAGTGTGCTATTACGTTAGATAGGCTTCGGCCCCTTTTTGTTATAAACTTGAGTCGAGACAAGACCAAAGGCAAGCATGATGAAGTTTTATTATTTTTTTTTCAAGAGAGAGAGAGAGGGGGGGGGGGGGGGGGGGGTTCATATTTAGTCTTGACTCTACTATTTGTAGACCAGAATCAAAACGCTTTGTTGAGAGGTAATAATAGATCTCAACATAGACTTTGATATATGGATGGCCTTTGGTGTTTCAGTATCGCATTCATTATTAGTCTCATCATGTTGACTTTGATTTCTCTCAGATAAACATGGGAAGGAACTAATTTGTGGCTGATCTACTTGAAGATCTAGACTCACGAGAGCCTAAACATTAGACGTCTACGTACTTGCACAACTCAACAACTGTTGGAGGTGCCGGATAAAGCGGAAATTTGATGAGACGTGAGAAATAAACAGGTAGGTCCAACTATACACAGCGCTGTCGCGCTTCGCACTGCGTCTGGTCGGGCTAGTACTAGTCTAGACCTAACTAATTAGACCTAGACTTTAATAGTATTACAGCTAAAAATCATAGGTCTGGTAGTGGTAGTGGTTCCATTATCAGTTTACGGGGGGGGGGGGGGGGAGTTTTTCGTTTACATTGTCCAACCAAAACAGCAACAGAAAGGTTGTTTTCTAACCCTAACCATATTTCATTTGTCCTTTTCCTTTATCCGGCCTTTATCCACCACTGAGAGTGAGAGTGAGATCTGTTTTCTTTAGTGTAATATTAAATTAGTTTGTTTTAGTGTCTTTAAAAAACAATTATGAGATTTTTAGGGGATGTTCAGTGTGATGTAAGTATAAATAAAATGTTTAGTCCCCTTAATTATTAAATTAAACATTTCATTAATTCCTGCAAACAGAAACCAAACAAAATAAGATCTGGAAGAATTTATGTAATTGATAATATTATTTATTATTATTATTTTATTATTATTATTATTATTAGTATTATTATTATTATTATTATTATTATTATCAGGGCCAAAACATTACGCTTTCAATTAAAATCCATGAATCTTTTTGGGATGGATTGTACATGTAGTTAGGATTTATCCTGTTTCAAAAGATCAAGAGGGTGAGGATGAGCGTATCTGATTTGTTTTTCTTAATACAGGATAATGCTTCTCTACGCGACTCTACTTCATATTTTCTACAAAAGATGATGATGAAGATGAAGGCTTACCACTGAGAATGAAGACAAATACTGAGAGGACAAATAAATACTTAGCTGCTCCAGTTTCGCATGGTAGGCCTATGCTGTAAGAGTAAGCTTGCTATCGAACAGTCTAATAGTACTCTATATGGCTTTTTCAAGGCCTCTTAATTACCAGCTTCTCCACAGTTACATGAAGCAGAGAAATTATAGAATTATTGAGGGGGGTGGGGTCAAAATGATATATTTGCCCTCTCAATATTTTTTTTTTTTTTTTTGGGGGGGGGGGGGGGCAACTGCCCACTTGCCGTCGTATAATAGGATGACCCTGGTTGTTATTAGTACCTCAATACAATCTAGGTACACATTTTTTTTTACATAAACATACATGTAATTGAATTTTCTTGAGACTTTGCTTTTGAATAACATTGAAAAATTTTATCTGTATAACTGAACGAACTTTTTTCCTCATTAAATACTTTTGAGAATTCCAACTTTTAATTCTATTTCATATAAAGTGTCAACGTTGACTTTGTTAATAGAAAGCTCTAAATTTCAGGGGTTTTTAAAAATTCTAATTGTTGCTTGTTTAATTATCAATAAATACACAATGGATGCTATTTTCTATTTTCTTTGGCAAGACAATCATCTACATTTTGTCACTCTCCACCCAGGTGAAGCAAATGGGTACCGGTAGGAAGAAATACCTTGAATGCTTTGCCGGGGTAATAATTTGATACTTTGTATTAAGGGCAGTAGAGCATATTTGTATAGTAGTTTTGCTATATAAAAGGACATACATGTATATTATTATAATTAGAATGACTGAACAGGAGTTTAAAGTTCTTGAATTATAACTTAACCATCTTACCCACCCCCTCCCCATGTCAAATGTTTATTCACATGGAGCCATTTTTTTTTATAGTAGCTCGTTATTGTGAGGAGGTCTTCCCCGTATGATGTTAAGATAAGCACTGGCAGGGCCACTTGTCCCCTTCTTTATTAAATCTGCTCGCAGTTTATAACAAACTAATAATAATCTTATTATCTGATTCTATGAATTTGTGCTAATTAAATTATTATTTTATTATTGATGATCTACTGAGAAAATTCATACTACTCAACACTTCGTTTGACTTAAAACTATAGAATTAGATCTCCATGTGTTTTTCTCCTCCCCCTTTTTTATAGTTAGATTTATAGTACTAGTAACATGCAATATACATGTACCAATTTAAAAGGAGATGATGGATCATTTAATATAGATTTCTTAGATCTGTCAACATTATCTTTGTTTTAGGAGTGAATTTATTGTTTTCATTAGTGTGTGTTTCGAACATTGAACTTAGATGGTTATTTATTTCTTTTAAATATCATTTCTTTTGTGGGGTGTTGTGGGTAAATAATCTTTAACTTGTAATTCAAATTATTTACTTCTTGGAAAGGGATTGAAATTAATAACGTATGATTAATTTAAAATTGAAATTCATTTTTTAAAATGCATGTACATATTTGTACTACTCTCAAGAAGATAATATTATTTGATCTTTACAAGTCGGCTGTGATTGAACTCTATTGTATTGTAGTAAATGAAAAAGTGTATAACTGCAGATAAATTATATAAATTATGTTGGGGTTTTTTAAAGGAGAAGAAGAAAACGTATATTTAACAAGTAAGACAATATCTAAACTTCTATAAAAACTGTCCTCATTTCTGTATGGAAGAAAATATTCATTACAAAGTGTAAAAAAATATAAATATAATTTCTGAATTGACGAGTGTAAACTATTGCACATTAAATATATGAAAGATGTACATATAATTGAAAATTATTCTGTGAACATGATAAAGGTCCTTTCACGTTACATCAATGAAATGAACTATACGGGGGAGGGGGTGAAATGATCTAAGACGTGTGATCGAGGTGTATGTATGAGAGAGACAGGGGGAAGAAAAAAAGATGATAAAAGGCGAAAGTGAGAAGATTTGGTGAAAAGGAAAGAGAGAAGGGGTTGGCGGGGGGGGGGGGGGGGTGAGAGAGAGAAAGAGAAAGTGAAGAATAAAGGTAAAGTATAAATCTGTTCAGGTCAATTGAAATGGCCGAATTTTCAAGGTTCATAATTCTCTTTGAAAGGTATTCACAAGACGATGAGAAAGTTGCCCCTTAAGAAAAACTATAGGATACCTTTTCCCCTACACCTAATATTTTATTCTTACTTTTGCCTTCCATCATACACCCCCTCGTTTTTATAACTTCTTTATCCTAATGGTCAAAGAGAGTAAATTTATTAATTTCTTTGAAAAATTACTTATTTTGAATGAATAAGTTTTTCTCTTAAATTCATGAGACATGATAAATATGAACAACATGTATTTATCTTCTTAATAACTACGGTAGACAACTCGACCCTTTTGTGCTGAAAATCCTTTCAATTAGCTACATGTATTAGTAATCACATGTTGGGTCCTAATTATCATAAAATTTAATGACACCGTATGAATGAAATGACGCCCATTCGTCAATTATCGATGCGTCGTCATTAGCCAAGTGATGAATGCATTACCATACATGAATAAATTAAACAGATTTGACCTTTCCTAGTGCGCATGCGTGACACTGATCCATGTTGTTATTTTAGTTGCGTATAAAGCATATACACGGTATTTCTGCTAGTTTACTCTTCAGAAGTACGCAGTACCGCACGACCATATCCAGAAGTACCAAGGCCGTACGCAGTGGGGGGGGGGGGGGGGGGGGGGGGGGGCAGTTGCCCCCCCCCCCCCCCCCAGAAATTTCAAAATCATACTTTTTTAAAATCGGGTTTTAGACTTTTAAATGATCCAATAAATGAAATCGATCATCTTGCCCCCCCAGGAAAAAATTTCTGCTTACGGCCTTGAGAAGTACGCAGCACCGCACCGCACCGCACGACCATGTCCAGAAGACTTCAGTACCTTAAGACCGTGTCCAGAAGTACGCAGTACCGCACGACCATGTCCACAAGTACGCAGCACCGCACGACCATGTCCAGACCTCGTTTTCAGTAGATTTTTATCCAACAGCCTCCCTGCGATGAGGTGCTAAGACAGCCAGGCAAAAGCCAAGAAATCAATCACTGGCGTAGCGATTGAACAAGTTATTCTCGGAATCTTCCAAATCAATATTTGGAAAGACTGTGCAAAACCATCATTTTAATCATTTGGCCCGCACACCAAGCCAGCCTGAAGTGTCAGCCACCGCACTATCAGGCTCGGTGAGCGCTGACTTGGCATAGAGTGAATGACTCAGCCGTACATTTAATGTGTAATGTGTAATTGGGTTTTTGCAGACGTGTAGCAATCAGATATGATTATTTACGTCTGGGACCGACCTTTATTAAACGTCACCATCTGAAAGACGTGACTCAGTCTCGAACTGTAGTCTGGGAGACACGCCCACAAGCGTGCTCATGAATTTTGAATTTGCATAATTCTTGAGCACTTGCGCGCAAACAAGAGTTTCTTGTTTGCGCGCCATTACCACTCTTGTGCCACTCTTGTGCTGCTGTTTTATAATATTCAATTTATATTACAAATTAATCTGAAGATGTGTGGGCGTGTCTCCTTTTGATGTAAGTTTCCCAAAACTGTAGTCTGGGAGACACGCCCACAAGCGTGCTCAGCGTGTTCATGAATCCGCTGAATCAGTATATAACTGTTACTGGTAGCTGGATTACAGGCGTTGTGGTGTTAATTAGCAAATATACAATTACATATGCAATTACTTGTACAAGAAAAAGTGGTTAATTAAATACACATGCAATAATCAACTCATATTTTCCTAACTTTCCTTGCTTTGACCTAGGTAAATGACCTACCAGATTAATTGGCATAAAATGCTAAATAACTTGGTAACAATCAGATAAAGCAAATATAAAAATAACAAAAGTTACAGGCTAAAGTGTAACTAAAACATCATCTTTTCTCAGAAACGTAACATGATCGATGTCACATTTTGATAAAATGTTATTTCAATGCGGTAATCGGCCAAAACGATTATTTCTATACTAAATCTTAAGCTTTTCTACGAAATTAAACCCAATTTCGTTACAATAATAATAGAAGTATATGAACGATGCCCTCACACTACAAAATATGCAAAGTCTTCAAATTTCCATTGCACTTTCATGACTTAGTATTGCAGACATACCAGATTAACTTTGTTGCTATTGCCACTGGTAGTTACCAAGGCCAATTAGTTCAACTGGTTACGCCGGTTTTTCACTGGTCTAAGTGGACTTGTAGAAATTTCTTTCTGGTTTTCTACACTTTCCATATTGAAACCAGTAGAATTTTTTTTTTTCTGGTTTCTTACTGGAATCTATATTGAAACCAGTAGAATTTCCTTATGAGTTCTTTAACTTGAACTATATTCACTTTCCATATAGAAACCAGTGTAATTTCCTTCTGCATGGTTTTCTACTGGAATTTATTTCTATATTGAAACCAGTAGATATTTCCTTCCTGGTTTTCTACTGGAATCTATTCACTTTCCATATTGAAACCAGTAGAATTTTTTCTGGTTTTCTACTGGAATCTATTCACTTTACATAATACATGCAGTAAAATTTCCTTCTGGTTTTCTACTGGAATCTATTCACTTTACATATTGAAACCAGTAAAATTTCCTTCTGGTTTTCTACGGGAATCTATTCACTTTACATATTGAAACCAGTAAAATTTCCTTCTGGTTTTCTACGGGAATCTATTCACTTTACATATTGAAACCAGTAAAATTTCCTTCTGGTTTTCTACGGGAATCTATTCACTTTTGATATTGAAACCAGTAAAATTTCCTTCTGGTTTCCTATTGGAATTTATTCAATTTACATATTGAAACCAGTAAAATTTCCTTCTGGTTTTCTACGGAAATCTATTCACTTTACATATTGAAACCAGTAAAATTTATTTCTGGTTTTCTACTGGAATCTATTCACTTTACATATTGAAACCAGTAAAATTTCCTTCTGGTTTTCTACTGGAATCTATTCACTTTACATATTGAAACCAGTAAAATTTCCTTCTGGTTTTCTACTGGAATCTATTCACTTTACATATTGAAACCAGTAAAATTTCCTTCTAGTTTTCTGCTGGAATCTATTCACTTTACATATTGAAACCAATTTAAAAACATCTGCTTTTCTACTGGAATCTAGTTCCATATTAAAACCAGTAGACCAGTAGACCAGTATATGTACGGCCCCCGAATCCCAGTTATTTCTAGTCTTATTTTGAATATGAAGGCATTTGAAGAGCAATCCTTTTCAGGGGATTTTTCTTATGTGATTTTCTTCCAAACTGACATAAAAGGAATGAAAAACTCACAAATTATTTTTCACCTTTCCCAGAACCCAAACTTGCCATTGAATATACACATAAAACGTACTATATTTATGTGGGATGATTAGGTTTCAACATCGCAACATGCATTTATATGATATAGCATATCTGTGAGCATTGTTTGATTGGAATTAGTACAAATTATAAAATGTAATAGAGGTTAAAATATCAACTGTGTACTATTGTGTGTAAATATGCCCAATTTAGTTTCATCACCATTTAATATATTTTTATTTTGCAATTTGATTTGCATATTTTATTCAATGTCTTGTATAACGTTTTTTTTAAAGATGGAATTGAATAAGCCAGTTCGGGGTTAGCGCATGGTACAAATGACCCCAAATATCCACAGATATTTTAGACATGGAGGGTCCCTTTATGTGCACTTCAGAAAAATAACTCTGGGAGTGATAGAGGTGCCTCATGAATAGCTTTTGTTTCCCCCTTTAAAAGAATACTTCCACCTGGATATCATGGAATGCACCATTAGTGCATAATTGAATAATGATTACATGACATTCATGAGCACATATCGAATATTAGTGTCAGTGGGTTTTAGAATTTGGTACAGATGACCTTTATCTGCTCATGCTCAGATTGCATCCCCGAAGTGGCTTATTGAATAAATATGAACGAATGAACGATGTATAAGTTTCACCTTACTATGCACGTAATTCATGTAAGAATATATTTATTTCATTTGTACAATGTATGTACAGTTGCAAAGAAATAAATCACAACAAACCTTCTACATTCATGTTCATTATGAAGCGTGTGAAAATAATCATTCTTAGTATATTTGATTTTATTGTATTTCTTATCACGTTTTTTAAAGAAATGCTATAACGTAGCAATTCATTACTATTCGGAACATGAACAGAACTATACGTAGTAATTAGATGTACATTGTGAAAGAAACTACCTGGAAACAGCTGCGAGAGAGAGAGGTTGATTGTCTAACTATAATGAAATTAATGGCGTTTACTCGAGATTGTGGGAATTACCAAAGTGATAGGAAATTTGATCTTGCTGAAAGTCTCATGCACGTCACACAAAAATGTGTATGGGACAACACAAACGTATGGGATGAACTTTGCTTCAATTTGTTAGCTATTTCCTGGCAATCCTTTTCATGGGTCATTTCTCCTATATTCTTCCAAATCACACAAACGCCACGCATGAAATGTGATTATACCATGGAGCTTCATGATTATACTCACAGTTTTGTTTCACACCTGCTGCTGCATGTCTAGAATGACACTTCATGCGGTCTTACCTCCTCATCGATCATCTGTATACAACTCGGTCATGTCGGTGGTACGCTAGATGTTCTTTTGTTTAGACGGCCTAGGATAAGCAACACATATCACACTGTCACGACTGTAATACCTCAGTACTTCATGGTCTTTGGTGCTGTGCTTGTCAATACAATATTTGTTTGCATACCCCAACCCACTACCATTTATTAAAACGACTGGATTTCCTTCTTTTTATTGAGGAGGTACGGCATGTCATTTGTCAACAGCACATACACAGAAACACAATATCAATATGGCATCGTTTCACGAAACAAGTTCGTCGACATTACTTTGAAACGCATGTTTATTTCGATACAGGTTTCAATGGGTTGTGTGTGAACTATTAATCATGACTGTCTCGTGAAACGACAATGCCTAGTTTACATTTGCTACGGTCATCGTACGATGGATTAGTCTACGATTTTCCTTGCGATTTGGGGGACATCGTAGGTGGCTACGGGCTACGATTTTTATGTTTACATTATTTACGGTCATCGTGCGATTTCATGTACTGGGCATCGTAGAGGGGCCAAAGACAAAGCCGTACAGAGGCTGTACGGAGATCGTACATAGATTGTACGGAGGTCGTAGGGAGATCGTGCGATTTCTTTACGATGCTTTTTTTGCTCCCCTGTTGAAAAAAAATCGGACGCTCTCTGCATGATCAGCGCAAGGCCTCCGCACAATGACCCTGCAAAAAAATTAAACAAAATCGTAGAGGCTACGGAGACCGTGAATCCGTACGAAAATCGTACGATCGTCGTATGCCACTCCAGGGAGATCGTGCGATTAGAGGGATACGATCAGTTTACGGTCACCCTACGATGATCGTAGACCAAATGTAAATGGGGCATAACCAATGCACCGTACGTGCACGGTTCGGTTTAGATCACGTGACTACGGTACATATTGCAATCGTTGAAAGGCAATGCTATTCTGGGGACTTCCATGAAGGATTTGGGATTTCGATGCAGTTTGAACATAATTTGATCAGTTTCTTTTGGAAAGCAAATTGACATATGAAAGGGATGCTGAAGGTGTTATTTATTTTCTTACCTCCAAATGAAACCAACTAGTTGCATATTAAAAACACAAGTATGTAGACCTATTAGCTCTGTGAGCCTCAATCACAACCCGTCCTTGCACATTAATACATGTAATGTTAAGCATACATAATGGAACTCATATTCATTTGAGGGATCATAGGGTGGGGGACATGATCCGTGTTTCTCCCACATCTAAAGTTACGTTATAAACTAATACATTTTTTTTAACCAATAGCCTAGTGGGACTGGGTGGGTTCTGTTTCAAGCCTATCATGAACGAGAGGATCCAGTAGTCAACGGGTTAAATAAATCGACTGAATCCTTTTAAGAATCAAAGTCAATAATGAACCATCAAACAATGAGGTCATGTTTCATCTGATTTGCATGTATTGATCAAATAAGATAAGCGACAATCCTTTTTTTTAATTAAAGTGGATTTTGATAGCTCTTCATATAAAGTTACGTTGGCTGGAAGAAAAAAAAGTATAAAATGATTTCTATGTGGGATATTCTTTTTTTACCCTTAAATGATCTTTACCATTCCTGAAAAGGCGATATCGAATCCTGCTAATTTTGTAAAAGTGGTAAGCTTGAATTTGTGTCTAATGGGGGGGGGGGGGGGGGGTGATTTGATTTCACTCATTAATGCTGATTAAATTTGTACGACGTAGGCTAGTGCAGGCCTGGGGCTGGTTTTCAGCATCCCTCTAATAAGCCATGTCATCTGCTGAATAGACAGTAACCCATATATGTTTGAGATTAAGTTTGAATGATCTGCACTGCATAATAAGATAATCACACGTGAAAGAGCTCACAAATTACAGATAAAATCGAGTCTGGTTAGTCATGCGATTTCATTTTGAAAGAAACTGTAAGTTATTGGGATAGATTGATAATGTCGTACATAATAATGCTTCGGTGTTTTCGGAATCAATGAAATCAATTGACTAAACTTGCTGAGAATCACACACAGTGAAAGACATTCATACATATCTGTGTGCATTTAAAAAATTATTCAAAAATTATCAAAAATTATTTTTCATCGTATTTCAAATATTGGACATTTCATGAAACATCATTTTCGTGATGCATTTAGATTTATACATGCTTTATAGGGAGTAAATAATAATCTATCAGATACTCAGCACTGCGTGTATTTGCTAATATTGTTAATATTACATCTGTAATAGCGTTAGAAGGAAAGCGGCATTGAAATAGCATTTTGTGCAGCATAAAGAAGATCAATAGAGTCATGCAAGCGGCAATGAGCATTCCTTCATGGCTCAACAGTTTTTCTGAAGTAAAAAAAAAAACGTATTTACAGGTTTATTGTACTTTTTACATATTGTACGTACCACCACATTGTATACGAAATGCAAGCAGTGGTGGGAATACCCAAGTTCACTGTCTTTTCAGATCATTTTAGTGATGCATTTAGATTTATACATGCTTTCATAGGGACAAAGTAATACATCTACCAGATACTCAGCACTGCGTGTGTGGCTAAGTCGGACAACCATTATGTTTGTTTGTTGGTTGTTTTCTTTTTATACACATTACATTAGATTGGTCATGATTCATCAAATGAAAGTGTCCAACTAGGCTACAGAGGGCGCATTGTGGATTAGGGTTGTGACGTCAAGGAATGGTGGAGCAGTTTCACACAATGATCATTCGTTCATCGCTCAACAGTTTTTTAACAAAAAAAAATGTATTTACAGACTTATTGGACTTTTTACACACCGAACGTGCCACTAAGTTGTATGCGAAATGCAAGCAGTGATGGGAATTCCCAAGTTCATTGTCCTTTCAGTGCATCATTTTAGTGATGCATTTAGATTTATACATGTTTTATATGGACCAAATCATATATCTACCAGATACTCAGCAAATTTATTCTGTGGCTAGGTCGGACAACCATTATGTTTGTTTGGTGGTTGGGTGGTTTTGTTGTTGCTGTAGTTGTTTTTTCTTCTTCTTTTTTTACAAATTACATTAGATTGGTCATAAATCATCATAATTATGAAAGTGTCAAACTAGGTTACAGAGGGCGCATTGTGGAATAGGGTTGTGACGTCAAGGAATGGTGGAGCGGTTTCATAGGTATTTCGAAGGACTTCATCAAACTTCATAATTTGAGTCCTGTTTGCCGACACCCGTTTCCTGATCCCTGCCTGATTTCCCCCTCAGACAGTAACTCTGAGTGATTTTTTCTCTTTTTGGGGGGTATATTTTAATCATAAGAAAAAGAATAATCAGATTAAAGGTTGGTCACAACCGGTCGTGTACCTCCTTGCGTGTGGTCTGCGACGCATTTCGCAGAAAATCCTTGTGTCGCACGCACGCGTCTACACGTGTTTTTTGTTGTTGTTGTTTTGATTTTGTTATCAAGCAAGTACCCTGATAGCAGAAAGTGGTAAAAATTACGTGATAATTACGTCGTGGTTTTCGTCTTTTTTACGTCCTGTAATTACGTCAATAAGACGACAACTTGCACCAACGCAAGACGTCAAGAGGACGTCTTATTTTGACGTCATCTGTACACTATAAAAAGTGCTGTATATAGCACTTTTTGAGGGCATGCATAGGGACTGCACTCAGCGTGCTATTTCAGCACTTTCACGGGAGCTGGACCGGCTCCTTAAACTGCTAAACATTCATTAAAAAAAATGATTTGGGCGAGCTTCGAACCGGGGTCCGCTGATCGAGAATTGCTGGCATTACCGCTAGACTAACTCACATTGTACGATTTAGAGCAGATCATATTGTTACATAGTGAATTTACGACACCACATAGTTCATGTTATCTACTTGACTCCCATGACTAAACTGGATTGCAAGAAGCATTCGTTAGTCCTTCGGTAACGTCAGCGCCTCTCAATCAGCGGAACCTGGTTCGAGGCTCGCCACGGTCACATTTTTTTTTGCTGGTAAATTAGCACACTACAAGTGCTATAAACAGCATTTCAGGTGCAGTCACTATACATGCCCCTAAAAGTAGCACTTTAGTTTTTACAGTGTACAAGACGTAGAGATGACGTCAAAACAAGACGTCCTCTTGATGTCTTGCGTTGGTGCAAGTTCTCGTCTTATTGACGAATGAAGACGTAGAGATGACGTCAAAATAAGACGTCCTCTTGACGTCTTGCGTTGGTGCAAGTTGTCGTCTTATTGACGTAATTACAGGACGTAAAAAAGACGAAAACCACGACGTAAATATCACGTAATTTTTTAACACATTCTGCTATCAGGCAAGTATGAGCACGCAGGACACGCAAGGAGGCTGTTGGAAATGTCCAACAATCTCTGCGTGTGGCTACTTGTTCTGATGAACGCACGTGACTTCCTGCATGTGCTGCTTGCAAACATTTCACAGGATTCTTGCGGAGGTCCCATGAAGCCCATGACTCCATATGGAGCCGTGACATGTCGTGCGTCGGTTGCAGGGTACGTGTACAGATTAGAGGGGGTATCCTAATGCGGAGGGTGCAAGACGCCCAAGAGGAGATGCAGAGAGGTGCACGACCTCTTGTGACCATGACAAACAAAGGACGTACGAGTCGCAGCAGTTGGGCCGGCCCCGAGTTGACCCACAGCCGATAGCAGCTGCGGACGCGCGCGCGCAAAAACATGCACGATCAGTTGTTGTGACCATGGTATTATGGTACTGTAAGCGATGTTTACAATTTTGAACTTTCCTACTTCATCGGAGAATATCTTTCTGGTGCTATTTGGTTTCCTCTGTAAAACGTGTCACCCAATTAGCAAGCTCATGAGTTTCAAAGAAATTGGAAACTCCTGTAAAATGAACGGTTCCATCGGTGATGTACGGCCCCAAGCGATGACTCCGTTCTTCCCGGAACGCGCAATTAGTACTGGTATTATATGGCATGAACTTCCTTCGTATCCAGATCAAAACTCCATCTTTATCGTGAAATGCCTCTTGACGACGTAATTACCATTGTCGCCTTCCGATACTTGTTTTTCCCTGGTGGCTCAATTCGTGCGGTGGGAAATGTCGTTGTTCGAGCAGTAACAGTGAAGATCAACGTGAACTAATACCAAAGAAATCTGAATTCTGGCGCTGCATTTTTAAGTGCTGGGTCATTTCTATCACACTTACTCTCATATATTTCACAAGCAGCATGTGGCTGATATGGGATGGATATTCGCTACGGATTCGTCGCTATTCCCTTATAAAACCACACTATAAGTGTACGTCGGTTAGTCCCTCGAAGTTCTATGTTATGTCACATTCTTCATACATATATTCACAGATTCACATTCTTCATACATGTATTCACAGTCAAAGTCATTGTTGGTGCATGGGTTAAGGTCATATACTAAAGTTTAGTATTACCACCGGATCAACTTCCCTGCTCTCAATTGATCGGGGTTTACCCCACCTTCCGGCTACGCATATAATTGCATAAACACTCCTCATAAACCTTCCTTCATGTAGCTTACCCCCTGTTCAGACACAAAACGTTTATACTGAAATTTTCATCGTATAGCCTACGAGCCGTTCAGACTGATAAAAAAAAAACATCGTATAGATGCGCAGTTTCCATGACGCATGTTGTTATGGTCGCAGCTAGCCCGTGCCTGGCCCTGAAGGTCACCTTTCGCGGGAGCTCACGTTAAGCCCCGACCAGTTATACCGTTCTATGATTGACATATACGTTCAGACACACACAGAAAGGTGATTCGTTATCGAGTTCTAGTTCGAAACGATGCTCTGACCCCAGTTTCGTTATACGACGTTTCGTTAGTCAGCGTTCAGACACATAAATCCACATAAATCCATCGTATAGCTATACCGTTTTGGTATAAATTGTTTGTGTCTGAACACCCTGTTAAATTGTTACAATTATTAGAAATGTATATTTCAATTTTCATTTTCAATTCAATTTAATGACATTTATATCTAACTTTTCAGTGTACAGAGTAATAAATGAACAAAATGATGTACACGCATTTTTAACAAAAATATGACAAATATACATTCATGTTGTACATACATAGTTGGAGGACACACTTCTAAAAGCAAAAGCTTCAGGCGAGAGTGCCCTTAGTACATAATACATAATAAATATATAAAAAAGGAAATAACAATACATACAAAACAAGAAGAAAAGATAACATTCCTAAACCGCTGAGCTTCATTGGAGGGGAAAAGAAAAAAAAATGGAGGAGAGGAAAATAGGGGTGGGGTGGAGAATTGAGTTGTAAAAAACTGTCCCATTGGTGAGGTAAAGAGTGCTTTTACCTGCTGTTAAAGGGCAAAAGAATGTACTATCATAAATTATGCTCTACATAAATTAACAACATCATCATAATCTTGATGATCATTTTTATCATGATCATCAATATCATCTCTGCCATCTTAACCCTAACTAGGCCGGGGTATTTTGGGAGTTCTTATGACCGGGGGGGGGGGGGGGGCCTCCTAGGCCCCCCCCCCCCCCCTAAGATCTCGGCAACGGTTGACTTTGCGCGCATGAAATTTGGCACAGATGTAGATTAACTTGTTCTCTTTTTCTATTTAGCTGAATCAATATTACAAGTTTTGATAGAAAGGACTTTAACATTTAGGATTACAGGAATCATTAAACAAAATTAACCATAGAATATTGTTGACATAATACGCCACATCAGTATTGCAACTGATGTAATTTCTTTTGACGTATTAACCATTTTTAACAAGTATGTGTCCACAACATTGAGCTCAGTACAAAATGCATCGATTGCCACTCTTTTCCTGAAAGGTAAAATACAATTTACATATTCAGTCCACTAGCATCTAGAAAGGTTTATTAAACATGTCATTAGATACCATGTTACCATGGTTACGTTCGTGATTTTAAGAATATACACGTGCAATCGTTTTCCATGTATATATTATTTCAATTCTGGAAAATGATATTCCTTGGCAATTCTGTACTTTGCGGAACACAACAATACAAAGCAGGATGATCTCCTCTGAAGACATCGAGCGATGTAAAGTATTGAATATGTGCATTCGTAGATCTATGTAACATGGCAATGAAACAGTACTTCAACATTTTTGTTCAAACCATACTAGTCAATAATTTGTTTGCCTGAAATTACCCCCACCCCAAGAAATGCATTAAACATGGATACACAAAAGTAAATGTGCACTCACAGAAATATATATTTTGGTTAAAAGAAAATATTACTGTACAACTAATTTAGTTGTTCAATAATCACTTGCATATATATAATATAACATCTTACTGAGCATAAAATGCATCATGCAACTCGAAAGGTTCATTATACAGATCATTTGATGCCATGTAACCCCGAGACCTTTGCAATATAAATGTACAATTTATTTCAATAAACATATTAATTCAACGTAATCAACAAAACAAAGAGTGTAAAAAAGGGAACCTACGTGAGCCCCATATCACAGCGAATGATAACATGGTGGTGAGTCAGCGACAGGCTTTTCAAGAAAACATACTACATTAATGACACGCACAACATATTATAAATCATTCAAGACAATGACCAAACACAGGTTTTGAGAAATATGTGTTACATATTATGTTTATAATGTTACAATCAGGCTGATTTTTGAACACATTCCTTTTACAAATTATTTGGCTGTATGATACAATCAGGTAGATTTTTCAAATTCATTTTCATAAATCATTTGGCAATATGCTGCAATCAGGCTGATTTTTAAAAATCAATTTTACAAATTATTGTTCTATATCAAACACTAAACAGACATGTATTCCCTGTCATTATGTTTGTTTCTGCGATAATAATGTTTTACATTGGCTAGATGTCAAACTTCGATTTGCCATATTGCCATATAAAACTTTTCAAGATGCCATTTTTCTCTTTGGAAATATCGTACTTTTGAGCCGATTTGTACACACCATGCATAACAATGACTGACATAGTTGCCCATGGGTGTTATAATCACTATTCGTATACAATTCTCATATGGAACAGACTATTGAATATAAATCGAATGAAGTTGATTAGGAAAATCGTAGGCAGAATTGTAGCTTCATATAAAGAATATGCAACGTAACAACAAGCTTCAGTCAATGTGTAATTTTATCATGTATGACTTACAACTGACATATGTAGTTTGAATGAATACAATTATCATTGAAACTCATTACATGTGTTCAGAAATATTTTTCCAAGATTTTTGTCCTACACTTTGTTTCGAATGCTATCCTTATGCTCAATGAAAACTTATTTTAATTTTACATTCCTGTTCAAAACAAAATATAACAAACTTCCTTGCATAAATTCGTCATGAGTTAAAAAATAGAAAACAAAGATAAACAACAACAACCCGTATACTGTATATTGCAAAAAGACATGATAACAAGCACCCTTTGAGACGAAACTGAGGAATAAAGTGCACTGCATAGTTAGATACTATTTTCATTTTAACATGAAGGATGACAAAGATTCATTTTGTGCAGGCTGAGCATTGCTTTTTTAAGTGTTGTGTATAGCGGCGGGTTTTCTTCTATATAAGGAAACATTCACATTATATTGGCAAACAAATCTTACTCAATGTGAAGCGGTTTCGGATCATTCTAAATGTCATGAAAGGTAACTTACTCATTTTCTATGGCATATATTTATATTCATTCATCGAAGCACTCGCTTTATAGAAAGATGTCAAAAGAGAAAGATATTTTTTTTTTATAATTGTTGTATGACTTTTATGCATATTCTCACAAGAGATTCAATAAGAGGTTCGTCGACATTTATTCTGAAATCAGATCTTACACGTTTATTGTATAGAAGGAAATAACTTGTCTGCAAGGTGACGTTGACCAGCGTTCCTCAAGGCTGTCAACAAAGTTATTTGCTCGGTAGCTTCTGTCTGAGTCTTGTTCCAATCCCGGAGCATCTGGAGAGTTCCATGGGTTGTTACATTTTGAGTTTTATGGTTAGTCGCTATGTAACCATAAATATCTTCAGGATCAAAACCAAGATATATCCCAAGGTTGTCAATTTCTTCAGGCTGGCGGACCTTCCTAGCAACAAACTTTAAAATGTTGTCGAAGTCTTCTCGGAAAGGGGAATGTATTCTAGAAATTGAACGTTTAACAAAAATAACTTGAAATAAAAAAATTGCATAACTATAAAAAATATCACGGTGATCTACACCAATATACAGTAGGTGCATTATACTGTAATCACAGTTAAACGTTTTTTTTTTGTTCTTTATGTTGTTTTGCTTTCTTTTGTTTTGTTTGTTTGGGTTTTTTCCAGAGCACCTTAGTCTATAATAGCCCCTTGTATGGAAAGTCCTTTTTTATTTTCCAAATTTTGGCCTATTCTGTTTATGTTAAAATGATACAATTTCCTTTCATACATTTAATCAATTCAAGGAGAAAACTCACATCTTCCTGATCAAATCATTTCTTATGTCAATAGACATGATTGAGAACTTGTTTTCATTTTTGTAAACTTCCTTGTATTCGTTTTTGCCCTCGAATTTTGTCCGCGTTTATTCAGTACATGTCACATAAAATATTTGTAATGAGTCATCTTTCACAATCTTGGAGCCCATCGATATAGGAATTTTAGGACATCTGGGCCCTGTTTTATAAAAGAATTGCGATTGATTACAAATAATTTGCAACTGATGATATCAATTGCATCTGCTATCTCTTTGTACAGAGTTGCGATTTATATCAATTATAAATTATTTGTAATCAGTCGGAACTCTTTTATAAGACGGGGCCCTGGTGTATAGAGAATTCTGCTACGTAATTCTCTCCCTCATAAACAGAAGTATTCAGAGTAACCGATCATGATGCAACGTAACCCCAAATGTGTTTTGTTTAGTCACATGCTTCGTCCATAATTTATGTAAACATTGTTATATCATGCTTGTTCTAATGCAAATGTACTCCTATCTTATTAACTATTCTCGTAGCCTGTCTTTCTGCATTTTTGCTTATGTATATACGATGATGATTCATCGGATTTGCTTGCAGTTCCGATGAGTGTATTTCCTCTACATGCTTCAGATGATATTGATTTCAATACATTCTCCAATTATTCGCAAGAACACCTTTTGCCTGTAGATTCTATAGCGGATACGAATAATTTTGAGTATTTCTGAATTCTTAAAATCTGAAACAATACCATTTTCTATAAATCTCGACCTGAACGATGTATCACCTCATATTCCAGAAGCTAAGTACAGAAAATCAATTTATTAAAGGGCCATCTACTCCAAACAACAGTTTTCCCCTTCTCCATTTCAATATAATAAGCCTCGATAAAAAACCTGGACTATTTCAAGACGTTCCTCGACAAGCTTCCTTTCGATTTTTCAGTTATGGGATTATGAGAAATTTGCTTGGGAAAGAAAGATATCCTTTATTTTTTTAGATAACTATACGGACAAGGGAAATAATAGAGTGGGTAAATCAGGCGGTGGTGTAGGGATATATACTTCAAAAACAGATTCCAAACCAAAAACGTGAGTTTTTGTCGCAGAAACTGTATTTTTTGATTATCTCATTATCCCACATAAAATAAACAAGCCACCTCAAGCCAACTGAAATGAATTTATTGATCTACTTGAAAACATATTATCTGCACCTTCTCTTGAAAACAAAACCTGTTTTATTATGGAAGACTTCAATCTTGATCTCTTGAAATGTAATACATGTAATATGTAATATGATGCTCTCGAAATCATTAATTTTATACCCATAATTAAACAACCCACCCGAATATCCAATAAGTGATCAATCCCTATAGACAACATTTTCACTAACTGCACTGAACACATGAATACTGACATAATAATAAGTAATATGTGTTATCGTTTCTCTGTATTTGTATTTAGGCCTACCCCTCTCCCTAATGTACGTTCTAACTGTACTTTGTCCCGAAACTTTTCGGATAACAATATAGCAACTTTTAAAGAATGTTTAGTCCATACCGTCTGGTCCCAGGTGTACAACACAATGGATGCAACACAATGGATGCAAAAGAATGGTTAGTCCATACTGACTGACTATTCCTAGGTGTACAACACAATGGATGCAAATGATTCATTCGATACTTTTATTGACATATGTATGTGTCAGTATGACACCCACTTTCCCTTGCAATCCCCTCGAACGAAATATAAAAAAAGTTCCGAAATCTCCATGGATTACTAATTCTCTTCTCCGGTCTATTACCAGAAAAAACCCGTTTTTACTACAAATATATAAGAAAACGAAATCTGATCGAAATAAACTGAAATACTCTATCGTAAAACTCTCACCTCACTGCTACGGGTATCTGGGAAGGTCATAAATAATGTGCTACATATCAAATTCAACTCTACCTTCTACCACTAAAAATAACTTTTTAATAACAGTGACTTACAGGACCCAACAAGGATCGCTGAAATCTTAAACAACTACTTTGTAAATATCGGCCCAAATGTGTCCCGTGATATTCCAACATCTAATATAGAATTCCACTCATTCTAATAAGAAGGAGCACAAGATCACACAGTGTTGTTATCTCCAGCTACTACTAACGAATCTTTTTTATTAAAAAAATTATCAATGAAATTGCCAATCCTTTAGCTCACATATTTAATTTTATTAATTAACTATTGCCCTATCTCACTATTACCTTCATTTCCTAAGATTCTTGAAAGAATAGTACATTCTCGCACTTCTGACTTCCTAAATGAGTACAACATTTTGTCTAAGTCCCAATTTGGCATCTGAAAAAAAAACCCACTAAACTACCCATGCATGGCTATTGTTCATTTACAAAGTAGCTACAGCTATTGATGATTTTTCCCACACGGTTGGTATCTTCCTGGACTTCTCCAAAGTCTTCGATACCGTCGATCACAATGTTCTTCTCTATAGACCGCTTTGGAATTCGTGGTAAAGCCTTGTATGGAGTGGTTCAGGAATTACCTTACATACCGTAATTAAGCAATATATTTATATAAATGGTCATGAATCCCAAATGAAAAGAGTTACATGTGGAGTGCCGCAGGAATCATTACTTGGTCCACTGTTATTTACACTCCATATCAATGATTTTCAAAATTGTTCCAATAATTATTTTTTTAAAATTTACTTATGACTCAAACATTGTTCTCTCAAATCGTAATCCCCAAATCCTCCCGAAAACTGTACATTACGAATTAAACTTTATAATAATCTGGATTGAAGCAAACAAACTGTCACTTAATATAAACAAAACCAACTTCACTTTATTCAGCAAATCAACTGACACAATTCTTGTTCAAGTTGGAACAACTAAATTCTTAGGAATATACATCCTCAAATTAATTTGGAAAATACACGTAAATTACATCAGTAAACTCATATCGAGAAATTCAGGAGTCATTGGCAAACTTAAAGCTTCGTATAATGTAGGAACATTCATGTTTCAACTCACAAAGAGTGAACTTCCAAACGCCGTACTTGTGGACAGATCAGCCATTCTATTTTCATATTTCTTAATGAGGCTTTCGAGGCTATCATCAGCCGTATTATAGAACTACTTGGAAGATGAACAAGAAACGACGATTTGATTACGTCCCTCGTATGATTGTAACCGCATGTTTTAAAAAATGCAGTCATATTTAAAATGGGCACTCTACTGAAGTCTTTTAAAAAATTCATCCCACTCCAGTACATTCAATATGTGTCTTCATTTTTATAATCAAAAGGTAAATTTGGTGAAAATACCTCTCTTTTGAGAGTATCATAACTCACACCCGAAGCGGATGTGGGGGGCTCCCCTGGAAAAAAAAAAAGACATCCTAAAACGCCGATGACCTTTTTTTCTAGCTTAGCAAGTCTTTGCCTGAAAATGTTCTGAATATTGGTTCCCCTCCCTCACAACATGCTGGATCTGCCACTTACTGACACCTCATATGCATTCCTTTCCCCATACATGCGTCGGGCATAACAAATGTCTTCAGCTTGTGGTAATGACGGAAATTAGATTTTTATAAAAGCAACCGAAACTTCACAAGAATATCCAAACAAATCATGATATTTGCCAGTTTTGAGAGAAATTGTATAATAGCTAGATAATGAGCAGAGAATGACAGGAAATCGAGCCAATGGTCCCGACTCATTATAAAACAAGGTCTCAAACGTGCTCGTATGAATTGTGATTTTTCAGTGAATGTGATATCTTGGAGGTTTCAATCCGTCTCTATATCTACTGCATGGTCTTATAAGGCGAAATTTCTCAAGAAATTCTTAATTAAATCCTAACAAACAACAAAAAAGTTATCAATTTGAAGGTGTAAATCACTGTACACATGGGAGTTTCGAAAAGTTCGAATCCTATGTCACTGTGATGTAATGGCGGACAACTCTTGCATTTATTTTAACACACAAAATGACTAATTTTCCCCCAAAAGATAAGACGAGGTAGAATCTCTTTCAGCATGCAAGTCATAATTTATATATTGATAGTGAAAGTTTTACCTGCCAATAGCACCTCCTGATGCAGCATAGGAATCTTGCGGAATATCAGACGGCCCTGCAATATTTTCAAAAGTATATTATGATATATGCAAATAATATTGCTGGTTGCAGTTTCGTTAGGTATTAAAGGTTAAGCCATTGAATCTCGTAAGTGAAATATAGCCCTGAATTTCCCGAAATAATGATTATGATAATGATAAAAAATATACACACTTCTCAACAATCATCATCTTGTCTTGTCTACTATATCAACCAGGCTTTTGCTAAACAGTCGGGTCTCGGCACGGCGCGGCTCGCTGGGTCAGAATTCTCGAACATTTTTCAGGAATTTATTTTTTTTTAGCCACAAAAAAAAAATAAAAAATTGACCTAATGGGAGCATTAATTAATTATTATCTTTATCCTTCTATCATTTATCTCTCTATATTTCGTTATGTTATTCCTTGTTTTTAATCCCTCTATCAATTATCTTTCCATCCTTCCTTTGGTTATGTTATTCTTTGATTCCTTTTATCATCTTCTCTTCCACCTTTCTCGTATTAATCTCTATCCTATTTGTCACAGAATGATATTTTCTTGATTTAATTTAACTACTTGGGAAAAGACTAAGGAAAGAAGCTTCGGAAACCACATTGTTTTTCGTCCGTCAGCAGTTTGCTCACACTTAAAGCCGTTGATTTTAAAGATTAATTACTAACTATTCCTTTAAGGTATGTTTATCTGCAATATTATTGTCTTCGTATTTAAAGAGAGAGGAAAAAAATCAGTACCCCCTGCAATTTGTTTTTTCTTTAAAAAGTAGTTAAAAAAAATGACCCTAAAACGCTGAGGACCCTTTTTTTTCTTTTTTTTTTTGCTTGTCAGAGACTTTTGGACAGAAAAGGAGACACTAAAATGCTGAGGACCTTTTGGCTCACAGCACCTCCAGTAACAAAATCGTTCCCAGGCGCCTGGAAAAGGACGTACATTTTAAGGTTATAATTAACTGATAACTGGTTTAAGGGAGAACTGATGAATAATAGAATTTAATCACATGTGGTATATTTATTTCTTATTATGTGAAAGTTCTTTGAAAGCCTTAAATTTAGTGTACTTTCATTGTTTTGTTTTCATACAGGATAACCAACCAGCCTGTAGCCAACACAGTTGTTGAATTAACCCCAGGTTACAAATGACTGTGTCACAAGACATCATTTATTGCAAAAAAGTTTTTTATGCTATCATTTTTTCATTCCATCTTTCCTTTCATTATGTTATTCTTTTAGTCAGTTTATCATCTTCTCTTCCGTATTTCCTTATATCACTCTTAATATATCTATCCTATCATTTATGTCTCTATATTTCTTTATGTAATTTGTTTTTATCCTCTCATTTTTCTTTCCACCTTTCCTTTCGTTATGTTATTCTTTGTTTTCTTTCATCATCATCATTTCCAGCTTTCCTAGCCTTATCCCCTATCCTCCTCTACTGTTCGTTATGATTTTGTTTGCATTATCCTTCTGTCATCTTCTCTGCTATTTTTCATGATGTTACTCGTTAACCTTCTTCCATTTGTCTCTGTAACTCCCAATATGTTTTCTTTCTCCCCTTATTGTTATTTTTAGCCTGAAATCGGGACAATCATAATGAGATGGACACTTTTTCAATTTGTCCCTTGGAAGATACCATACAAATTGGGGGGGGGGGGGGGGGGGGGGGGGGGGGAGGGGGGCTAATTTCGACCCAGCGCGCCTTGCCGAGACCGACTTCTTAGTAAAAGCCATCAACCAAATGTATGTATTACACAAAAAAATGGCCTTATCACGAACAAAAACTTGATATTTTCAAACATAAGGCGTAAATCTGATACGGTACGAACTTTCTGGATGTTCGGCATGGTTCCCCGACAATCATTTTCACCGACATTATTCCTTGTCAGGATTTTCCCAGTGTAGTGTTTGAGTGCTTTGGGGGTGGGGGGGGGGGGGGGGGGTTTGGGGGGTGTAGGAGCTGGACGAGTTCCCGATAACATTATCCCTTGAATTCCTTTTTATTCGCCGGAATCGCGCCGGCCCTGGTCCTAACATCATTGTAAAAAAAAAATTGTAATTCAGAAACATGTTATTTTATCATCGAATACGTCCCATTCAGACATCTTAAAACTAAAGGGCAATCCAACCTTGGTGATAAGTTGATTTGTGTGAAAGCAGAAAAATAAGAAAAACAGGATCGTGAAAGTTTGAGAGAAATCGGACAAGGAATAAGAAAGTTATGAATGTTTGAAAAATGAGATCACTACATCTATGCGAATCTCAAATTGGCACTTTGGTGAGTCGATTGTGACATACTTGTGGACAACTCTCCCGTTTGTCGTACACAAAAATATCATTAATTTGCAGTTTTCTCCGAAGCGCCTTTACCCTTGGGGCAGTACTCAAAATATATTGCAGATCGCATATTGTTATAAGTCCTCATGAAAGAAAAAAATCCTACTGAGTAATACATTTTGAAATAAATGACATTTTAGTAATTTTGTGTGTTGCAGCGAATGGGGGAGTTGTCCGCAACTACATCACAGTGATGTTACCTGTTCGGCCAATTCGAAATTCCCATATGTATAGTAATTACAACTTTCAAAAATTCATAACTTTCCTATTGTTTGTCCGATTTCGTTCAAACTTTCACCAATCTGATTCTCTGATGTTTCCTCTTCCATTCAGGGCAACTTGCCATTAGGGTTGGATTTCCCTTTAAAGTGATTTCAGCTCTTTTTGTAGGTTTCGAACGTTTTACCTTTCATCTTGTAGGTCTTTGGTCTTGCACCCAGGTTTCTTGACTCTTGCCGGATCTGTCTTCTGTTGTAGACTGTCTTCTGATTGATTTTATCTCCATCGTTTGACTCTGGTTGTGCACTGCAATAAGATTTAATTTCTAATCAAGTATACATACTCCTTCTTTTTCTCTCTTAAGTGCTGCTAAAACACTTATAATGCTACTTCAATTACATGGAAAGGTTTTCTTTGAAATTATTTCGCTCAGTTTCGTTACTTAAAGGAAGGATACAAAGAATTACTATTACATTTTATTTGATGTTGATTAAGTTTTATTTTAACAGGGTAGCCCCATCAGTAAACAAAATACCGTTCTTCCTGAGGGCCCTGTATAAAGATCAACATACATTCAAATAACAATGACATTAATCATAATACAAGATTAACAATTACGGTGTCAGATATATATAAACATACTCCTGAGATACAAGTTGAGATATTATTTCATATTTTAAAGCAAGAAAAGAATCAATATTAAGTATGATAAACTAGCAGTTTACATATCAATTACATGTAGCCACAGTCCTATGGATAGTTAGTGTAATCTCGAAAATGAATTTTGTTTATTTGTGTTTTGTGTTTGTTTTCTTTCGGGGAGTGGGGGTGGGGTTAGGAGGGTGCATTTTTCTTCTTCTTTCTTTTTGATATTTGAAGAATGAAATTCCATGAAATAATACTGTGCACATGATTGTTTTGGCAAATGTTTCTTTGATTTGACTTACTGTTTAATAGTTTATTTTTAATTGTAAACATTAAAGGTCCCTTTTATGAAATTATAATTCTTCGTATTTTGTACATGCATCTCATCTTAATTGAAAAATCACATCCGTTTGCAATAAATACGTATAAAAATATTTTTAAAATAATATTTCCTCCAGGTATTCATGTCCAAAACAGTCTGCTAAGCTCCGCCCCCTTTTAAACCCGAATTCTCGTTCCGCGAGCATGATTGACGTGTGACGTCACAAACCGACATTGCCGATGCTTGTTTACAATATTGCAGCCAATCCGCAGGTCCCCTAAAAGCGCGCTATTTTATTTCCAATTCTGCCTGACTATGAATACATAATGAGCAAGAACAGCACGGAACATCTCATTTGCAAACTATTGAATAGACTACTTATCATTCACCAATTGTCATGAGTTATACATCAAATAAAAGAAGAGGGATCAGAGATTTGTGACATGCTTTTATTGTGTTCAAAATAAAAGACGAAATTGGTATAAAATGGTGTTCCTTTTATGACAAAAAATGGAAATTAAATGAAATATAAATCTGGCCAAATCTACCATAGTTTTATTGTGAGCCAGGGCAAATTTGACATGAGCGTAAAGGGCATTTTCTGTACTTTCCAAAGATTGAAATAACATTTATGTGCACTTCATGACAGGGTCAGGATCCAGCAATATGTAACCAATGTACACACTTTGTCTTTAAAAAAGTCAATTCCAGCATTCTGATTGGTTACCACCACGCAAGATGTTTTCTCACAGCCAGGCAACAGCTATGCGCATGTTTGCGCAAGGATGAAGCAACAGGTTGCGCAATGTTTCATTCAACGCGCACTTGGTTACGGATGGCTCGCTTGCCAATCACAGGGCTAAGATTCTATGGTCTTGACCATGGTCTTGACAACGGATGATCTGCGGCTGAATATTGCTGGATCCTGACTCTGTCATAAATTTATGGATGATTTGAATGTAACGATGAAAAAGATCAGATTCCAGCGCTTCCATACATATGTGTCTTGATGGCGGCTCATATACTTTTTATATGTCTTTTAACAACTTGAAATCTTGTGAAAAAAAGGCTTTTGTATGACTATTTCATCAGTTATTTTAAACATTTTATTTTTAAAATTCTGACTAAAACAAAATATCCCTGTGTTGGTAAAACTATTCATTTATTTTTGCAGAAAGTCTAATGAGCACAGCATTAATATTTATTGAAGAGCATAACTTTAAAGATGACCATGCGATACAGCCGACTGGGTGCAGGGAGAAAGTCCATTTTGGGCACTGGAAATAAAATGCGCGATTTTTGCTCATTTGCATACGACCTGCGGTCTGACTGATTGCCTATGTATTACATGTGCAAACTAACTTGCTGTTGTGTATACCACCTCGAAAACCACCTCTAAAGCGAAGTATGCCGCAACGCTGCGTTGTTGCAGGTTGCAGTAACACCACAAAGGAGGGTGTCAGTCTACATTTATTCCCTAAAGACCCAAATATAAGAAGGAAATGGACCGCAAAAGTAAAATTAACTCGCGCCCATTGGAAGGGGCCGAGTGAGCACAGTGTTGTGTGCTCCGAGCACTTTTGTGCGGAGGACTTCGTCGATAGCACGGGGCTGCGTATGGCATCAAGAAGAGGCCGTCCCTGAAACAAGTTTGATCATACATGTATCAATAATATGAAATTTGGCGACTCTGAGCTTTACCTCACAAGCACCTCTCTCAATTGGTCTTTACTATTAAAAATGATTTTTTTTTTTGTTCTTGATGAAGAAAAAGATCTTTCTCCATAAAGAGTGTTATAAAAATGTTTATCATGGTAGAGTGGAAACTCAGTATAAAGAGGTCTGATACAACAATATTCCTGATATAACAAGGCAATATTTTGGTCTCAACTCTTTATATTCTTTTTTTAAAACTGATATAACGAGATTCTGGATTTAACCAGGTAATTTTAATAGTCCCAAGGACCTCGTTATACTAAGTTTTCACCGTATATTTAATATTGATTTTTGTTACCACCCTGAATGTAGTGAAAATGTAACGGGCAATTTTCAACCTACAACCCCCCCCCCCCCCCCCCCCCCCCCCCCCCCCCCCCCCCCCCCCCCCCCCCCCCCCCCCCCCTCCGGCAGGAAAAAGGGGTATACATCACAGTTACAGGTTGATTCCTACTTCTCTACCTTATACATGTAGTTCATTTGACAGAAAATCTGTTTTCCAATGATTCCCTCTCTCTCTTTCACCATTTCTTCTCTTGTGCTTTCCTCCCTTTCTCCCTCTTTATGCCCAAAATTCTCCACTTACACACATCTTCCCTCAACTTTTTATCTCTTTTTTCCCCCCAATGATTCCCTCTCTCTCTATTTCTCCCCTTGTGCTTTCCCTCCATTTCTCCCTCTTTATGCCCAAAATTCTCAACCTTTATGCCCAAAATTCTCCACTTTCACACATCTTCCCTCAACTTTTTTATCTCTCCCTTTTTCCCCCAATGATTCCCTCTCTCTCTATTTCTTCCCTTGTGCTTTCCCTCCATTTCTCCCTCTTTATGCCCAAAATTCTCCACTTTCACACATCTCCTCTCAACTTTTTATCTCTCTTTTTTTTTTCTTTTTCCATTCTGCCAATTGTTGGTTTTGATCTCATTCACGCACTCACACCTTTCTTTTCAATTGTTAGTTTCATTCACGACAAGCCTTGCATAGTAAATGTGTTTGAGCTCTTCCAGAGATGACAAAAATATTAAATTGATTTGAAATATATTATTACTTCTGGAGAAATGTAGATATAGATGTTGTATCCAGGAAATGGTTGTCTTACAATTGAACATCAAAAATTCAATAGGAGAATGCCCCCCCCCCCCCCCCCAAAAAAAAACATAACAAAACAAAACAAACAAAACTGATTAGCTTCCAAAGTGTGTTTCATTAACAAATTAAACAACAAATGCCATACAAAATAACAAACCTCATATGCCATTAACAATAGAGTTATCATTCTTGACTGAGATTCATGCATCTTTACAACATCAATTACAAAAAATGCTCTGGGCAAATACTTACATGTGAACTCAGTTACCCAATTCCAATTTTATTTCTGACAGTGAAAATGAATATTCAAAATAAGCCTCCTAGACTCCTCTTTTCCTCTGATACTTGAAGCAAAAACAGCAATAAAATTTTTACCACATTGTCACAGTGTAGCACACCCTCATGTAATAAACCCAACTTTCAGGGAAACTGATATCCATGTATAGGAATTAAATATCATGAAAAGACAGACTGAACAATGACGTACTAGCATTTTTAACATTTCTTATAAACAGTTATATACATGATAAATGTATATGCTATCTAAGCGTTATCAAGTTAACAACTAGACCAACATATATAAGTACATAATAATAAATACAACAATAAATCAAATGAAGGAAAAAAAAAAAATCTGTAGAAAAAATAATGTCAATTTGAAAAGAAATATGATGTGAAGCAACAATAATGGTGATCACATGAATGACCCGATTAAATAAAAGATGTTTGCCAGTCATTAGTACTGAATATTTTTTTCTTTCAAATAATAACTTTGTGTAAATGTTTACACTTATGGAACAACAGTTCTGATACATAAATATTTTTAAAATGTTCAATTCTACTATCACCTTTGCATAATGTTGAGATTTGTGCATGTCATATCCAAGCCCCAGTAAAAAAAAAAATTCGAGAATAATGGTTGCATAGCTTAAATTAAAGTTCCACAGAGCTGCCCTCCTTTTGATTTTTTTGCAAAGGTTAAAAAAATATATATACATACAGTAAACTTTGAAAAGAAAATACCCTAAAGAGGTAAAATGCAGGGAATATTTCCAATTTAAAAAAATTATCTTTGAAAATCTATCTTAGAACAGTAATAAAAATCTCAGTAATAAGGTGGAAGTAAAACATATAATATTTATTTTTCTGTAAACATAGATCTTGACAAGGTGGGGGAAAAGATATTAACAGCAAAATTGTATGTAGGTCTACGCCTCTTCAAAGCCCCTGTTCTGTTCTGACCCAGGATCGAGTAAAAGAGGGGGCACAAAAATGAAAGTTTGTCAAAAGGTAGACCCGTATTTTTCTGGTCTCGCCAGCTTCTCGAAAAGTCGCTCAGTGAGGGGGGGGGGGGGGGGCAAAAAAAGAAATTCGCCAAACCTTCAAAAATCGCTCAGTAAGGAGTTATTGGGGTCCAGTTTCCCCTCCATAATTCCCTGACAAGTAACAAAAAAAAATCATACTTCTCTTCCAAAAGGGGGGGGGGGGGGGGGGCCGGGTCGGCTGTGCCCCCTGGATCCGCCAATGGTTCTGATGGAAATGCTGCACGGATTCTTGTCATGGCACAAGATGGGAGAGGAACACGTCCTGTCCTGCCCTGCCTGGCTTTCCTATAAAAGATTTTTTTTTAAGAGTACAAAGGAAACTATGATTAGACAACTTCAAAACAATGCACAGTGTAGTCTATGATGTAGGTGATAGTGAGGTAACTTTTACTTTGAACTTCACAAATAAACAATAGAAGATTAGCTAATAATTTAGTTGTCAACACCGCAGTGTAAAATGTTGTGATGGGGAAAGAGGAAACAAACGTTAATCTGCACATAGGACAAGAAAATACATGTACACTGCAAATAGAATAATCTTCCTCTATTTACATTAAGGCTAAAACATTATTTTCTTTTATAGAATATCGTAATATTAATTTCATAAGGAGCCAAATTGGCATTTTGCATCCAAACTGCTTTATATAATACAGGAATACTGCAGTAAGGATTAAAACAAAAAATATGGTGTACTCACTGATTTTCAGTTGCATCCTGCCTTGCCTGTCCGCCATACTGCTGTCGATACAAATAGTAAGCAGTTTCCATCACATACCGCTCCATGCAGACACACTGGATGAAACCCTGGGTGGAGAAGAAGAAGATCATATCTATTGTCAACTATAACGGTACCTACACTTACTTAGTGTAGCAGCACAAAGAAAACAAGCAAGATAACAGGAGAGCTAAGAGTTTTCTGGATATCAATGTTAGAATTTACTAGAATCAAACGCTACCACCCCATGCACCAGTAAAACTGCCCAAGCGCAAGCCCAGGCAGGGTCAGCAGGCGGACAACCAAACTGCGCGGCGTGTACCCCGGCCCTGTGCACATCGAGCTTACTGCCTCGATCAGCGAAGTATCAGCTCAGCCTCTCAATTGCAATCAGCCTCAGCCTTGCAATTTGCAAGCGTAAACAAGATTCATAATACGTGGATATGCGTGAATTAAACTTTAATCGGTAATTTATTATCAAAAAATAATTACCAATTGTTATTCCCAAGTCTCCCGTCGATATCCTCTCCGTTATTAAAATCAGGGACGTCTCTGTCATCATCAGAATCTTGCCCAGAATCCGACATGTCTGGCTCAAACATAGTATACGGCCGGGCCCCTAATTCCTCTTCAATTTCTTCTGGGACTTGATGCTCCAAATCAGATATATCTGATCCTGAATAAGTGTCCTGGCTGAAGAAGATGATGCCATCGTTGATGTAGGATTTTGTCTTTAAAAAGCTAAAATGAAGGGCTGAAATGGCACGAAGTCGAAGGGATCTACACGAAGCTCAATAGCCATAACACACACACATCGATACTGATCCAGCTTGTGTAGAGTCGAGCGTTCTGTGGGTGACGTCACATGACGTCATCGATCGCTGGACCGATTTTCCAAAATTTTTAGGGGCGTTCCCAGTTATTTTTTTATTTTCAAGGTTACAGATTAATGAATGGAATTCAGGTAATATGATTGACAGATCTGGATTCACAGTAGAAAAGTCTATTAAATGAAGTTCCTTTGTAATTCCATAAAAGGGGACCTTTAAAAAAAAGGTTTACACATAAGAGTTTATGAATACATTTGCTAATGCCATGTTACCTGAATTATTGTGAAGATGTTATTTTGAAAATGGAAGGAATAACAGAATCCCTATACAAAAACAAAAACAACCAACAACAACAAAAAAATAATAATGGTGAACCGGGCACACGAATTAAACATCATGATAATAGATGAGATACATGGGTGTATACTGCTCACTTATTCGTTATGAAATATGATCTCTCTTGCATTATAGGCCTATTTTTGAATGCTAAAGAAGGCAAATTTCACAGTACAAATATATAGCTGCAGATAAATATACTTACAAAGGTTGTATACAATTAACATTAAACAGATTGCGAGTATTGCAGACGTATACTGCACTGACTCTTGGGGATACAATATGTAATGGATTTAACTGCGATTTTCATTTTCAATCCCAGATCTGTTTGATTCATTTTTTTCAGTTCAATCTTTATTTTGCAATTTAAAAACAGAACAAAAAAAATATACAAACAAAAGAGTGATCCAAAGGAGAGACAGACTTATAAAAGTCAGAATTACTCTATAAATTATAAGTAAAACATTTGTATTTTTGGGGTAGAACCATCATAAATTCAGTTAGTACCATTACGATTTCAAATCACGATCCACGTTACCAACTGTAATTAACAATGATTAAGTTCTGAATCTGAAGTAATAAACATTTTTTGGAGGGGAAAACATAACCATAACACTTTTCCCCTTTTGTTTCAAAAGGGTGAATTGTAATTCATTCTAAACATGAATGTTTTCATCTGCATACCATTCATTCTTTCCGTTATGATTACACAACATTAAAGAGGGGGAGGAATAAAATCAATGAGAAATATCATCTAACATGTATTTACTTGCACGGAACATCTACAAAAGGAAACAAGTAAAGGATCAAAACCGTCTTACCCTTTGTCATCGGCACTCTTGATGGGATGATCTGTGACAAAACTGGAATACAATTTTATTAATGTTCAATGGAGATGTATTGGTCGCAATAATCGTAATGCATATCAATTTCTATATTACCTCTTAGTGAACTATGACGTACTTGATGGCATATATACGTAAAATATTCTACAACCTCTACATCCCCCATAAACTTTATGATATTATAATAAATACGAACCTGCAGTGCAGCTAAATTGGGGACTGCTTAAGGTACAAAGGTCCCAGGCTCACACCCAAATATGGTTTTTGTACCCGTGGGTCTTAAATATTATTTACGAATATGCCCCTCTATAAATGTACAGTTTTGGTAGCAAAAAGGAAATTGGAAAGAAACGTGTTAAATATAGTCTCATGTCGTTCTCCTATCAAAAGATGTTTGTAAGAGATCATTTGGTGTTCCACCTATGATTTCTGGTGAATTTCAGTATAAATATCTGTAAGGAACGCTAAATCACTGCCCTAACACCACCCCCCCCCCCCCAACGGCTCCCCGCACAACAATATTGGGGGTTCGCATGGAGATAGCATGTGTGTCACTATGGTAGTATACACACAATCCTCATTGGTTTTACACGTGTGTGTCATGGTATAGTGTATAGTGCATGCTGCCGTTGTTTACGTCCCTGGCCCGGTATCTAAATTACTTTTTGCATCTCATTTCTTTAATATAAAACTTTAGGAGGCCAAATTTTTACAGTATCTTTGTATTGCTAGTATTTTGCTATGTATCAACAAAAATCCAAGAAATCTGAGAAAAGAGGTTTTGAGGGCTTACCAAAAATGCACGGTCATTACATTTAAAGAATTGTAACTTGAAACAAATGTTGTTGTTTTTTCTGTGACATACACCAATTAGCTAGGCACCGCAACATACAGAATGAATACGATAAGATAGACAGACATGCGCTTGGGTTTTATCAAGTACCGTGGCCGAGGGAGTTTTTGAGTGAATGACTGACAATATCTTCATTATTCGCTGCGCACTGTCAGTCAGGAACAATTTCAAATTTTTGTTATAGTTAGAAATAGCGTCTCCAGGCCATCGGCCAAATTATGCAAAGAGAATTAAACGAATATGAGCAACATGTTTCATAACGCATACTTTGATTAATCTTTTCATTAACAGTTTCCAAAATATGCATTTCAATATCCTATAAAAGCGCATGCCTAGCATGCCTAGGTAGCATTGTGAAATCTAAATGAAACAAATCCTTTGCCTCATTATTACACACATTGTGATTTATTTATTTCATTTCTTTTTTTTACCGTTGAAATCTAAAGGAAATCCCATTGTCCTCGAAATGCTTTGCGCCAGTTTGAATTTGATGATGGCTGGATCTCCTGTATTCTCCTGTGAATATGAACGAGTGATTGTTATAGAGACGCAAAATTTATAATACCGAGTAAATGATGAATAGGATTTCAGTATGTTAGAGCCACTATTAGGAAGGGGGGGGGGGGGGGGTCTAATAATCAACAAATAAATTATTTAGATCCACATGTTGGAATTCTGTTGTTCCAGGTGAAAACATTTAAATTACAAACTAAGCTTGTTTCTTTCTAAACCACAGCAGAATATTGAACTCCATATATAAACACATTTCTCTTTTAGGTCTACATATACATGCTTCACTAAAGCCTCGCATATTGGTTTCCAATATGACAAAGCTGAAAAGTCAAATTTTATAAAACTACTTCACTTTTTTATATTGAGCTGACATGAAAACTACGACGAGTTGAAACAATAACAAGTAGTTTCTGGACGTGTATTTGAGCGTATTTGAGCGTATTTTGTCAAGTGCGAAAAAGTGGACATTACGTTTTCATTATGGTAAGTTTTCGAAATTGCTGAGGACTAATTGTCGCTGTAGCATGTGCCGTACAACCTTTATTCGGCAAGTTTATAAAAACTATCCGATTATGCTGTATCAAGCCTTTGTTGGGAAAAAAAAAGTTCAAACAATGTAATGGGCTTACCTCAATTTCAACTTCCACCTCATCCTCCATGTATTTTATGAAGATATCTCCTAACCCCGGTTGCATGATATACTCCTGGCCTGCACACGCTTTCTTGTAACCGTCTGGTATCTTATACTGAAATAAAGTGATTAAAGAAATTTGAAAATGAATCATTACACTACTCCCATTCTAGGATACCTTGGCATGGTGAGGAAACGATAATGTGAGTGACACATTAGCGTGTATCCCAGACTGCAGACTTCAATGGTTAGAATGGTTTACAGGATATGTCTGGTTACTCTTTATTGAAATGGATTGTAAAGATTATTCCTTGTAAATAAGTTAACGTGTTCATTATTAGCAACAGCAACCTTTAAAAGACCGGGTTAGTTTTATTGTATGACATCCAGTAGAGGGAGGGAGGGGGTGGACTTTTTCGTCATTCCTCACTTGGAACCATATGAAATGACCGTAAACAATTCACAGTGTTCCTCTTCCACTTCTTTTTTCTTCTTCTTCTTTATTTTTTTCCTTCTTGTTCTTCATCATCTTCTGCTCATTTTGGCTGCGAAAGTACAGTAGAAGCCTAAGTACAGTTCAATTTTATGTTAATTAGTTATAAAAGCTCATGAATATTCAAATATATAATTTCAATAACTTTACGTGTTGCACGCAGGCCAAAACCTGGTTTTCGCTGGTACACTGAACAAATTCGGCTTCATAGGCTAATACATGAAAAGTGGGAGCAGTGTGCACTTTTGACCCGCCGGAAATGGCCCCATGGAAAGCCGGATGCAGAAGCGGAGTTGAGACCCCCTGTGTGTGCGAGTCTCACACGCCATCAACGTCTAGGGTAGGTATAGTGCATATCACGGATCGGAGCGCTCACTGAAAACAGTCCAGGCATGTGGACTATAGGGCTGAGCGAGTAAAATCTCTAAATAGGCCAAATCAATTTGCTAGATGACAGTAACCAAGATACATACGTGGGTATCAATCTCTTTAATGGCAGGGGGGGGGGGGGGGGTGCAAAAGAATGAATTCTGTCAACCAATATCGTGAGATGGGTCACCAGAATCCGACGTGATGATCCTTCATCGGGAACTTTTTTGCATTTATTCATTCATTCATTCTGTAACAGTAATGTTATGGTTTTGAGTAGTAATATACGACGTCGTAATGAACTTAGTCTCAAGCTTCATATTTCAGTTTCAGTTTCAGTTTTATTTTCATTTCCAACAGAACAGAACAGAACATTTGATTTTGACAAAAAAATCAATTATACAATTATATATTCAGTAGTATAATACATTTTACATGGCGAGATTATAAAATAGAAAGTATACATAAACATCGCGTATAAAAGTTCTTTTTTATTCAGAAAAAAGTTTGCGGTACAACCATGTGAGTTGGAATAACTCCACGCTCCGGTCAAAAATGCTCTGGCCGTCGTCAGGAGAATAAGTTAAACTTCTTTTTTTATTGTTTAAGTTATACCTGTGGAAATGGAGGGATCCACTGAAAAACAGAGCTTGTAGAATGTGGATCCCTCGAAGTAATGACGAACATAATTTTTTTGTAACATGTATATATATTGACTAGAAAAAATATAAATATACATAGAAGATTACCAAAATGTGTCAGAATAATAATATAATTATAAATCCAGAATTTGAAAACTTGTTACGACACCTATATGGTATTGTGAACATAATAAAAAAAACAAAAGATATAAGACAACAGAAAATAAAGCAAGGGAAGAGAGAAATACAAGGATAGAAAATATTGCTGCATATGTGAAGATTAAAGGAAAAGAGAGGAGAGGTGGGGAGGTGAAAAAAGGACAGAGAGAGAGAGAGAGAGCACGATGTGCATACTACAACGGTAGTGACCATAGTTACATACATCTAGGAACCGAAGTTGATGATAGATTATTATGGGATATTCATATCAAATTTCTTAGCAAAGCGTCAACCTATAAGATTTTTACTTTAAGAATGCTCAGTAAGTTTATAAGCTCTACTATCTTGAATAAAATATACAAATGTACCATGGAACCAATTTCTGATTATTCTTGCTCCGTATGGGGGAATTGTTGCTTTACCAAACTGAAACATATAAGATTACTGAAAAGAGCTGCCCGAATTGTCGGTTATTTTGACTATAATGTAAATAGCTTAAGTGTAAAGGTATATGCAGTGCATGTGCAGTGATCAGTGTTCTCAGACTAATGTTTTTGCCCCTGGAATTCATCATTATTTCACTGTTTTAACAAAACAATATGCAACGTAGATATCACCTTGCGTGATGGTATTGTATACTCGTCGCACTCATCACAACCGGAGTCGAGTACGGATCCTCGTTTGTCTCAAAACTAGTGAATTATCTAGCAGTATTTCGAGTCTCCAGTTATAGAAATTGCCTCTCTGGTCCCACCTGTGGAAAATTTTGTGTTGCCATCTTCCAGCTTCATTTCACTATCATGCCTGAGAAGAAATCCAAGGAGAGGAATGCAGGGAAATTCCTTTCCCAAGCCGCAAAAAAACCACAAGGACACCCATCCCCCAGACGCCCATTTGTTGATAATCCAGATATCAACAACAAGGTTCTTGCCGCACAAGGCATGGCGGCTCCAGTGGATGGAAAGGAGTTGGAGAAGGGGCTATTTATTAATTTTGACATAGAGGACCACCTCCAAGATGTCAAGTCTACAGAACGTGGAGAATTCGCTGAGCTAATTTCAAAGGCTGTAAAAGCAGCCGTAGAAGCAGCAATTCCAGCTATTGTCACGGCTGTTAAAGATGTCTGCCTCTCAGCCGTCAAGCAGGAGGTAAACCCCCACCTACTCCGCCTCCAGTACAGCCAAGATGAGGTAGCACAACAACTGAGGCGGGACAATCTCCGCATCACTGGTGTAGAGGAGGGAGAGGAGACAGATGAGGGAAACGAACAGAAGGAGGAAAGTGAAGAGATGCTACAAGAAAAAGTGGTCAAAGTTGCAGGGAAAGCAGGTGTCACTTTATCGAGGGAGGATATCTCAGAATGCTTCCGCGTTGGAAAGAAGATCCAGGGGAGGTCTCGCCAGATTTTGGTGCGGTTTTCACTGAGGAGGAAGCGGGATGCAATTTATGCAGGTCGCTTCAAACTGAAAGGGAAATTGGATGGAGTATACATCAATGAGGACATCACTCCCATGAGGTTTGCTGTCCTCAAAGCTGCCAAAGGAAGTCCTTCTGTGAAGAGAGTTTCAACGCAGAATGGAAACATTATTTGCAAGTTGCAAGATGATAGCTTCAAAAAGATCGTCTCTCCCGATGACCTATTTGAAATAGGACTGGACACCATAGACTACCGACGGTTCAAGCTGCATTTTATGGAATGAAAGCACATTGGCCTTTTTATAAGGCAATAAGAAATATTAATAAATATTAATGATTGATATAAAATTGTCTTATGAATTGTTACCGAATGATATTGATAATATTCTGAATTTTGACACATCCAGTTCTTTTAAATTGACTCATGTAAATATACGCTCCTTGATGAAAAATTTTGAAGCCCTTAAACTGGTGTATGAAGATTGTATCCATACTAAATTTGACATTATTGGTTTATCTGAAGTCTGGGATGTAACTAATACATGTACTTCTGTTTTAGGTTTACAAGGCTATACTCTTGAAGTAGACTGTCGGAAAAATGATTTGAGAGGAGGAGGGGTTGGAGCTTATATCAAATCAGACCTAAAGTACACCCGCTTAAATTGCGATATTACCCATGCAGAATCTCTTTGGTTACAAGTTAACATCACTAATGCACTTACAATAATCGTGGCTGTACTGTATAGAAAACCTAGTACAAATGTTAAAGAGTTCCGAGACAGTTTGTTAGATACACTGGAACAACTCAAAATTGATAAACATAAATGTATACTCCTAGGAGATTTTAATGTGAATATGTTAAGTGTAGAAGAAATAGTGGATGATTTCACCTCATCTCTACAATGTGTGGGACTAGGACAATTAATTAAATCGCCGACAAGAGTAACCAAAGAATCATCTACATTATTAGACCACATTTATACAAACATTGATATGGTTTAATGCCATTCAGGAGTCATCCAAACTGACATCTCCGATCATTTTGCCGTGTTTGTAATTTTCAAGGACATAGCCAAGGAATGCTCGAATCCGAAAAATATTACGTATCGGTGCTATAAGAAATACAATATTGAACAATTTACAGAAGACCTTTCTATCTCGAACTGGGAGGAGGTATTCTATTGCCACGATGTGAATGTTGCATACTCTACTTTTTGTACAATTTTCTCAAATATCTGTAATAAACATGCACCACTGATAACTAAACGAATTGGGGAAAAGAAAGATACCAAAAGGAAGCCATGGATTACGAAAGGGATAATTAAATCAATAAGAAAGAAACAAAAGTTGTATGCCAAAGTCTTACGGACAAATCATGATGAAGATGTCGTGAAAAAATTTAAGAAATATAGAAATGTTTTGACTACGGTATTAAAGAATGCAAAGAGAACATATTATAGCAATTTATTACATGTAAACCGGTGGAATACTAGTAAGACATGGAGTATCATTAATGAATTATTAGTCGGAAAGAAAAAAATGTCGCAAGTCGCTGAGATAGACAGGCTTATCAAAAAGGTCAATGGAAGAAATACACTCATTACATCTATGTATGATATTGTAAATGAATTCAATAATTTCTTTGTCAATATTGGTCCGAACTTAGCGGATACCTTACCAAATAGAAGTATGTCACATATACCTTACTTAGGGGTACAAGCTGATAATTCTTTATTTTGGAAGCCTGTTACTGAGGCTGAGGTTTTTAATCATCTCTTAAATCTAGATGTCAAAAAGGCTTGTGGTTATGACAATATACCTGGACGATTGTTAAGAGATGGTGCTGCCTACATAGCACGTGTCCTTACATATATTTTTAATCTATCCTTAGAGTGTGGGAGGATGCCAGATGAAATGAAAATAGCAAAAGTTTCACCTATTCACAAAAAGGGACCAAAAGAGGAACCTGGAAATTACAGACCAATTTCGGTTTTACCAGTGTTAAGTAAAGTCTTTGAAAAAATAACAAATGGCCGGCTGATACAATTTTTAGAATCAAACAATACCTTTTACCATCATCAATATGGATTTAGAAAAAAATATAGTACAAAACTATCATTGATAAACTTGTCTAACACTATTTTGAAATCAATTGATGAGGGTAGAGCTACACTTGGGATTTTTATTGACTTCAAAAAAGCTTTTGATACTATAGATCATAAGGTCTTGATACATAACCTCTCTCATTATGGTATACGGGGTCTTCCGCTGAAATGGTTTGAAGACTATCTAGAAGGCAGGTATCAATATGTTCAATGTGGAGAAATAATCTCCAGCAAAATGAAAATCAGTTGCGGTGTTCCACAGGGGTCAGTTTTAGGACCAACACTGTTTTTACTTTATATCAATGACTTACCGTCAGTTTCTAACTTTTTCAATTTCAGACTATTTGCAGACGATTCTAACTTGTTTCACACATTTCCAGCAAATCAAAAGGAGATTGATGCCAATGAAATAAATATCAATATAAAGAAAATACACGAATGGTGCATTGCAAATAAGCTTACTATCAACTCTCTGAAGACAAAATTTATGTTAATTAGCAGCAGGAGGAGAAAAGTCACATTATCAGGTAGACTAGAAATAGGTGGAGAAGTAATTGAAGAGGTTGATGAAGCAACTTTTGTAGGTATAACGATTGATAAACATTTGACTTGGCACAATCATATCCGAGCTATTAATTCATGTATACGGAAAAGAGTTGGAATTTTATTCCGCCTGCGACATGTTGTACCCAAATATACATTGGTCTTATTATATAAGGCTTTTATAGAGCCACATCTAACCTATGGAATCGAGGTATGGGGGAGTACATACAAGAGTAGCTTAAATTGTATACTTTGCAGTCAAAAAATGGCAGTACGTGCCATCACATTTAGTCACTGGCGAGCTCATACTCGCCCATTATTTCGAGAATTAAAGATCCTCAATGTGTTTGATATGCACTATTTATGTGTAGGAACCTTCATGTATGACCTGGGTAATAACAACTTACCCCACTCTTTAATAGACTATTGTGATACAATACAGCACTATTATTTAACGAGACAAAAAACAGGTCGACAGGTGCATTTACCAAAATTAAGGACTACCCAAGGACAATTTTCTCTTTCTTTTTTAGGAAGTGATTTATGGAATAGAATACCAACTGATATTAAACTGAAATCATCCAGAAGTAGTTTTAGGAAATCATTAAAAGAACATCTTTTAAGGCATGCCCTTTTTTCTCCCCCATTTTTGTAAGCTTGCCTAGCTCCTGCTGCGTTCGATGTGCTCCGTTGGGTTGGTTGCCCCTGTGGTGACCTGCTTGCCCGATTGCGTGCTTTGATCGCCTGGAGGCGCTGAACTTAATCGGTTCAGTGCTTCCAGGTTGTTTGCATGTTCGGCAGCGGATTGCGGTGGGGGTGCTGACTTGGCGGATCGGTGGGACGCGGCGGGGGTTAGGTCTTTAGGAGTGAGCATGCGTGCTGGGTCACGGGAGGAGCGCTGTTTCAGATTGTATATTTTTTATGAAGTTGAATAGTTTTAATATGTATAAATTATTTATCTTGTATTTATATTTATATGTTGTTGTTTTTTTAAATTGTAAACTCACACTGTTAGTCTTCGGACTTTTTGCTGAGTCTTTTTAATAAAACCGAACTGAATTTGAATTTGAATTTGATGTATAATGTTTTACTCTCTATATCCATGTACATGTACATGTAACACCATGCTATCTATGTATGTGGTTGTAATTGTTATGTTTGTAATGGAATTAATATCTTCTACTATGTAAATTTTGTAGAGGGGCCAGGCTCGACTAGCACTTGTGCTATTTTTTGGTCCCATTTACCAGCTATTATCATTTAAGTTTCAATCCTGTAACAATATTTACTGTGTGACAAATCTTGTTCACATGATGTTATTGTTGGTGAATAAATCAAATCAAATAATCAAATCATTGAAATGGCAATCCATTGATAATAGATTTGATTACTTTTTAGCATGTATTATGTATAACTGTATTCATGGAAATGCCCCAGTACGAATGTGCAATGAAGTTGGAAATGGTTTTTGATAGACACAGTTGTAATACAAGACTTGCCAATACATTGAATGTGGTTTTACCTAAGCCTTCTCTCTAATGTTTTAAGAATAGTTTTAGATACGCTGGTGATAAAATTTGGAATAATTTGCCTTCATTTATAAGGAAAGATATTTTAAACCTGCATGACACAATATGCCTATTTTGACACGGTCCTTCCATATCTCATTTCACTTCTATTTTATTTTAGTCTGCCCTTAATCTCTCTCTCTCTCTCTCTCTTTTTCTCTCCCTCTCTCTCTCTATTTCTTTCTCTCCTCCCTACCAATTTCCCTTATATCTTCTCTCTTGCTTCGTTCTATCTGATGATGGGCAATGTACACTTGGAATATTCATTGATTCCCAAAAAAGTTTTTGATACAATTGATCACAGTATTTTGTTACATAAACTGTCACATTATGGTATACGCGGTTTGCCTTTGAATGGTTCCATAGTTACTTTCTACATCGATTCCAATTTGTTAAAATCGGGGATACACTATCAGACAAGATGCAAATCAAATGCGGACTTCCGCAGGGGTCTGTTTTAGGCCCTACTCTATTTTTGATTTATATAAATTATTTACCACTAGTCACAGACTTTTTTAACTTTAGGCTATTTGCCGATGATTCAAATCTATTTCATACATTTCCACCTCACCAGCACATCATTGATGTGCATCAAATTAATGCAAATTTACATCTGGTTCAAGAATGGTGTTTTGCAAATAGACTTACAATCAATTCCGCAAAAAACAAATTTCATGCTTCTAAGCAGTCGAAGGATGAGGCCCTTTTTAAGAGGAAGACTTGAAATATTTGAGAAGGATATACGAGAGGTTGATGTTGCTACTTTTGTTGGTATACATATTGATAAACACTTGACTTGGAAACCCCATATTCAACAGGTAAATAGCAGTATAAGGAAAAAAGTCGGAATCTTGTTTAGGCTAAGGCATTTCATGCCAAAACACACTCTGATATTGTTGTATAAAGCTCTAATACAACCGCATATTACATACGGTATTGAAGTATGGGGGAGCACTTATAAAACAAACCTTCAATGTATACTCTATACACAAAAGATGGCAATGCGTGCTATTACCTTTAGATTTTTTCAGATCCCACTCGAGACCATTATTCCAATCTATGAGAATCTTAAATGTGTTTGAGTTACATCATCTAGCAGTAGCAACTTTCATGTTTGATTTGGTGCATAGAAACTTACCTCACTCCCATGTTGATTATTGCGACATCATACAACACAGTTATTCAACGAGACAAAGGGTGGGAGGACAGTTGCACCTTCCACATTTTAAAACGACTCAGGGTAAATTTTCAATGTCATTTGTAGGTAGCAATTGTTGGAATAAACTCCCTTGTGGTATAAGACTAGAAAATACAAGAACAGGTTTTCGCAATGCTGTAATGCAGTTGTTGTTAAATGATACGTAATCATTATTGTTAAAAGATAATTTAATCATAGATTAAATTGTACAACCCACCTTTAGTTAGCACTTAATATATATAGTATTAGACTGATAGAATTTTAGTTAGCTTAGTAAATCAGTGGTTTTTTTTTGTATTTATACATTGTTTTAAGTGATAACTATTGTTCATATTAGTTAAAATCATACAAAACGACCAATAAGTCGCACTGGGAGTTTTAGAGTAAACAGCTGAAAAAGGTTGTTTGGGGTGGAAATTTCCATTTTAAGTTTTTGGTATTTTCTGAAAGTTAATTTATTAATCTACCATCTGACAAAATTTTGGGGTAAAATACCATGCTGAAATATGTTTTTACTCTCATTCAAAATGACCATTTTTTCTTGGATATGCAAACTTTGTGAGTCAGCTTGCTGGGATCGTACTTCACATCGCTTTTCTGGTATAGCTCAAAAACCATGCACTATCTGATATTCAAAATCTGCAGAAAGAAAGAAATATATCTATTCTGAAGGTATGGAAAGTTTCAATGAGTACTTTGCAGTGTAGGCTTTGGAGTTTTGACTCAACCTTTTGTGCGACAAACAATAGGACACAGATTAGGCGCTCTTAAATGGTCACTCTTCTTTAGAGCCGTTTTCAGTGTTGTTTTGGTCATTAGCCTGTCTGACACTCCGACATTCTCACTGTAATCTATTTAGGGTTTGCTTAGTCTATGCAAGACAAGTTATATATCATTTTAAAGCTAAGAATCTAAGCTTTCAAACTGTGCTGAAATTTAAAAAAAAATTTCCGACTTATTGGTCGTTTCGTGGTGGAGGGTCACATATTAGCATGATTGATTATCATTATTTATATTTTTATGTAGTACATCTTTATCTGTTCAGGACCAGGATGTAAAACAGATTTTGTTCCTGTATATAGATTCTTGTTTTCCTAATTAAATATACTTCCACAAAAATAAAAAAATAAAAACATCTCTGAATTTTCTGTCAAAGAATGATGAAATATATGCAATTCAATTCTTTGCGTTCTCATGATATCCATTGTTTCAACCTTGCAATGTCCAGTCCATGTTATGATGAAGTAAAATTGTCTAGACAAATATACAGATGGTGCCCTTTTTGGCTGGCTCGAGTCACAGCAGACAGACATTATAGACGAAACATAATGACATCACCACAACGTCTTTTTCCTGTGCCAAAGGCAAAGCATAATGTGTAATTTTCCAACTTAAAAAAAAAAGCTTCCAGTTTATTTTCATGGAAACCAGTTTCACACAATTTGAAAATCAAATTAAAATCATATAATTCAGTGTGTTAACTGTGTTGGCAAACAGTTATGAAAATAAGTGATTTGCATAAGGAAATGAAATCGTATATTTCTGAACAAATATCTTCATCTATGTATAATCGTAATGTATTATGCTTACAATAAAGATGAACAAAACACAGATTATATCCCAAAAAGGTGAAGATTAAACATGGAAGTTTTAATTTCAAGTCTAAAACTTTCACATGAAACTAGATCATTTCAAATGACGATCATTTCAAATACATGTACCGTAGCAATCAGCTGCTATATACACATTAGCCGTAAATACTGAAATGTATTATGTTTACATTAGGAAAGACATCATTCAGCTACAATGCTACAAGGAACAAAACTTAATTTCAGTTTACAACAGTGATGTATACTATTTCCAAAATTACATACCATGAACTGATTACGGCATGCATTTTATTTGACTGCATTTATCTCACTTGTCATTCAATAGAACAAAATTTTCAAGATAAATTTCACCTATTATTGAAAGTTGGACACTGTGCATGCACAAAAGGGTAGACTATGTTTTTCAGACAGTATGTTCAAAGACAAAGAATAAGAACGTTATGATTTTCAGACAATTTAGACGGGAAAGATAATAATATCTGAAGAACTTCCCCCATTGGCTTCCTGCCCAGTTAACTCGAAATATCCATTTTCTCAATGTTATGATCAAACAAAATTATTAGAGGGGGACAATGACACAATGTAAAAAAAAAAAAAATGAAATCACGTACCATGCACAAAATGCTCTGTTCTAGATATGTTTTGTTTTGTACACACCAATAAGGATAGTTCTGCATTATTTTTATGACATCACTCAGAATGACCGCATTCATATAATGAGGAATTCCCCCATATCCACAGTCGTCTCAATTTTCAAAAAAGAGAAAAAAAAACATTTTCCTTTAAAAAATACAAATTGTAAATATCACACACATTGCTATACGATAGACAACTGTCACCCTAGCTGAGGATTATTGTGCACGTATAAGCCACATTATTTACAATAACATGAACCAAAACATTAGAGCTGAAATTAATCGGCTAGTTGATTTACGAAGCAGGTGTTCGAGAAGTAACTGTAGAAATAACGAGTAAATAAAGCACATATTCGCTACCTCTATATCCGTGAATAATGATACTTAGAATGTCGTTTTGCTACAAATCAAAGTTAAATAAAGTTTTAGACAATGAAGGATGCAATGGTACGTTGGTTACTGGATATAATGTCCTACACGTGTGATTATAACGAAATAATGGCAGTTACTTCTCTTTGTTAGAGATAAATACCATGCGTCACATACATCAAATGTCACCATTATTTGATCGCATACACGAGGCGAGGAGGGGGGGGGGGGGGGTGGGGGTTGAATCCGTCACCTCATACTCGAATATTCACTTTTTACATCTTATCTATCATATTTTTAGGACAATCTTTTATAAATTAATAGTGTCATTTCTTCCTCGCTCGCTCGAAAAATTCAGGCACTAGAAAGTTGATATTCGGGCATTATACCGACATCCTATTAGACTGACAATGGTGGTTAGGTTAACCCTCAGAAAAGTTTTCATAAGGCGTACGAGACCGACATGTCAGTCTCGTGGTCTGTCCGGCACGCCTCGCCGCGCCGCGGCGTCTCGAGAGCGGTAGCCGTCAGCCCCCCCCCCCCCCCCGCCCCCGGCGAAAGTGTGCCCGCATGTGCCTATATACTCTTATCATGGAATTCTGTTTATATACACACACACACACACACACACACACCCTCACACACACACCCCTACAAACATATTATATACATATATATATATATATACACTCAACCAAAAAAGTAAGTTCCCCCTAGCATTTTTGGATATATCTCAAAAAGTATTTTACCGATTATCATATTTCAAACGGGAATGGATAGGAAATTTTATTACTCATAACATGAATGGCATATCATTGCCACCAGATATCATTATTGGTGTGAAAAAATGCATTTTATGTCAAAATGCATGGGAAAAAAAGTTGCACTTAAGGTTATATGAAGCATATTGTGTACATTTCCTATTCAAGTTAGCAAATGACCTTTTTAAATTGTTATGTAATTCTCAGGAATTTCTTCAGTTACAATATGCTTCCCTATTAAACTGTATGCTCATGAAAAGAAAGAGATAGAGAAATATGCAATAAACCATGCTTAAAAGTTCAGAATCATGAGTGATTGTTTGATTATTTGTGTAAAAGTCAATGCAAATCACTAAAGTGAAATTTCTCTATCTCTTTCTTTTCATGAGCATACAGTATCGTATTTGCGATCGTCCCATCGCCTTCCAAGCCGTCCCTGGGAGGGTAAAGATGAAGAACGTGTCGCGTAATCGTGCCATTTCTTTCCATTCGCATACGGTTTGCGTGCATAATTGGGGACTCAGTGGAGAGCGGACGGTGCTCTCACTATGATCGATTTACTATTTTGACGTCAAATTATTACACGTTTGCGTTATAGCGGTTTCGCGTGATTTTACTACATTGAATAGGGTGAAGTGCAATTCTTGAATTCTTTTATCAGTGAAGCATTGTGGCTTGGAGATGAACCAGGTTGTTATCTCCTTGGAAGTTCTATTCATTGTAGTAGGGAAGTTTGAGACAGGGGAATGTTGTTCCTTTGTTGCCCCTTTGTGTTGTTAATTCATGTATTTGAAAGCTAATGTAGCCCAATAGTGAGTATAGGGTTTGTCCAAGTTTACAGTTTAGTGACATGATCAGAAAGTAGTTCTGGTGGATTTGATTCAAAGAGGGTTATTTGGTACACATAGGCATGACAGGGGAAACAATGTGGGTTTTTTTTAGATTTACCCTTTCGTATAATTTAAGTGTATCTCGTCACTGCAACTTGTGACTTGTGATTCCAAAGAGCTAGGGTGTTAGTTTTGAGGAAGCAGTCGTGGCAAGACAGGGACATGGACATGTCTTGCCAGTATGGACGAGTTACGGACTTACGGCTATGTTTTATTCGTTTTATTCGGCTATTCGTTTTACTACGGTTATCGAATAAAGACCACTACAACCGTGCGAGCGGCTCATCGTATCCTTTGTGGGATCGCTTCAGTGGTGCACCAATGGGATTGCGCATTCTGCAATGAGCTTCAATCCTCTTTGGCTGAGGGACCGGACCAACATGTACACAGTCTGGGCAGTTGTGTGGACAGTCAGGAGTGACAGTCAGGATTGTCAGGTGAAAGCCAAGGTGGCCGAGGGACCGGGACTAGGATGGGCTGGGCAGTCAACATGTCGATAGTCAGTAGGGACAGTCAAGGTCAATGGGGCTGGTCATTGACCGAAGGGTACGTGGTCAGGTAAAAGCTAAGGTGGATGGTCAAGCAAGAAGGAATTGACAGGGAAAAAGACAGGGACATGGACATGTCGGTATGGACGAGTTACTTCTATGTCCAGTGCCAGTATAGCTGGGGGAGGCGACCATTGATTGTAGCCGATGAGTAACCGATCAAGGGTTTTTTGTTTTTGCTTTCTTTGTGGTTTCGCTCTACCACGGTTATCGAATAAAGGCCACTACAACCGTACGAGCATCTCATCGTGTCCTTTGTGAGATCGCTTCATTATAATTATGTATGACATTGTACAAGATCATAATGTGACCAAGGCACCACAAAACCACCAAAAAGTCGCCAGATATGAATTTTTAGTTAAGGTCTGATTTTGACGGAGCAGATTCTCAGCTTTAAAATGATATATAACTCATTGGCATTGCATGTTCCTAACTCACTGTACAAAGAGAAGAATGCACAGTCCCTCATAATGTTACTTGTGAGAAATACGGGTTTAAAGTTTTGCAGTCTATTGAAGCACTCTGACTTGCAAAGGTGTTGTGCTAAGGTGACAATAGGAGGATTAGAACTCAATGAAAATTTATATGAAGGGATTATCAGATTTTCCTGAAGCTTGGCATACTAATTAGTCATATCCTGTTCATCATAGTGCACAAGTATCAATGCAAGAACTTACACTGTTTAAAATTCATGGGAGATCAAAATGAGACAAGTATTCAGGGTCTTGAAAAAGAAAAGTAATACAAAAAATCCAGAGAAGACCCACATAAGTCCAATAAAAAAAACTGTCAAAATTACCACTTTTAGATTGTTTGGTGCCTCCAAATTTTTAGATTACTTAGAAAAAAGTATACTCTTTCAGGCAATACCCAAAACTAAAATTTGACCATGCCACCCAAAAACACATTGATTGAGCTCTAACTGAAAATCACACAGTGCGACTTTTTGGTGGTTTTGTGGTGCCTATATTCTTGTTTCATAAAATGAAATATAGCTTATCTAGAAATAAGATACATTATACGGCATAATAAAAATTGAAATGTAATATTGAAAGAGTACTTAAACTAAGTTATGTCATAAATTATATATTATATTATTACATGATTATACTCCAATTTTCCATCACGAAATATAGACAATATAAATCCTTTATAAAATTAGGATAAATTAAATAAAATTAAAAGAAAAGCTGATTTGCTGATATTTCTCTTCAGTTACAGAATTTAAAGAAGTGAATTTAATGTGATATAAAGCTGTTTTGTCATATTTAAGAACATTAAGTCAAATTGCTCTCTGCAGCCACTTTGTAAAAAAATGAGCAGGGAGAAAAAATCAATTCACTAGGCTTACGCCTCGGCGCACAAACCGCTTTTGTAATATTACCCTCAAGGCTGTTTGAGCTGATATTAGAGTGTAGAACCCTGTTGTAACCTGCCAAACAAGACCTTACGAATCCGCATGCCCCACATAGAAAGAGCCCTAGCATTAGCATTTCCATGATAACGTTTTTACTTATAGCACGTATAAAATGATCGTTTTTCCTATTCGGCCTAAGCTGAATATTTTGTAGTTACAAGCAAAAGATTAGAAAAAGCATGCATTTGCTAGGCCTTTGTATAGATATGGCCTATGGTTTAGGGGAAGCTTCCTCCATAGTGATTAAATGGAGGTAAGAAATATTTACATCACAATCATAATTTACAAAACGTTTTACGGGTAAAGTGGACAATGGAACAGAAAATTTTCTTGGCTGAAGAATTATATTCCTAGAGGAGACCATTAGGTTTTAAAAACTATCTGAATCATCATCGTTTGTTTGATCGGGAGTGCACATTCTTTCTCCATGTAAAGGCGAACTTCGACAGAGTTGTTCACAATCTCCACGTTTCAACGAATGAAACGCATTGGCCAAGTCGTCAAGGTTCTGAATCTTCTTTTCAGACTCAGTTAGTCTGATCACCTCCTCAGTCGGGTTCTTGCACTGCTCCAGTGACATGATGTATTGCTCAAGTCCCATCTGTATGGCAAGACCTTTCCAATTATTAAGAACTGGGCTGTCTTTATTCAGAATGACACCCAGCTCGTGGCGCAGCTTCGTTGGGACTACAGTGGGTATTGCAACAGGAACTGGGTTATTGGTATTCCCATATGATTGGTTCATTGTCCTATTGTCGACATAGATAACATTCGTTGGTCTGTCTTGCATTCCATGCATTCGATTGGCTCCTACTATTCGCTGCAGTATGCCTGACATGGGATCTCCCGGAGCCATACCGCCAATTTGCTGTTCTGCTACAGCTGTGTACAAAAATACAGATTGAGGTGAAGTGGGTTGCTCTTCCAAACAGAGTAGATACCATTAGGCATGAAATTCCTGAAAAGTCTACTTTTTTACATTACATTTATTATACATAGGAATTGTGTGCATACAAAATATATTCATGTAGGCTTGCTAGTACAGACAACATTATATGTCGGTTATTCCTATTATATTCTGGAGGAATAATAATTTATATTTAAAACAGTGCGTCAGAAAATGAAAGTTCGTAAATCTGAAACTATCTTCTGAAGCATGTCCCCTTTTATAATTCGTAGACAATTTTGACATCTTTGCGTTATAATTACCTATATCCCCCTGCTTCATTTCATCAAGCTCTGAGGATTTCGTGTCAATCTCATCGATTATCTCAGGAGGAACGCTTCTGTCCTTTTTCTCTTTATTCTTCTTCTTCTTTCCTCTAGCACCCCTTGATTTCTTTTTCTTTTTCTTGGCAAAGCTTGTCGTGCCACTTTCATCTCCTTCTTCATGACCTTTGTCGTTTTGCGTTGAGGAAGTCTTGCTCTCAGATATCGTTGAACTGCATTGCAAAATGAATAAACTATTTTTGTTTAAAAGAAAGGATATAAATGTATCTGTTCATGATACAGGTGTGATATTAAAAGCTGTATTTACAATGCCTTGCCTTGCCAAAGCTTTAATATTAATAACGCGGCTTATAAACGTACCATGAAGCATTTGATCTACAGCTTGGAGGCGTAATAATTGTTATGAAATGTATACTGATGATGTCATGATTACATAAAATCGTGGTTTTAAAAGGTATTCTGGATTTTATAGGTAGGCCATTTGAGTATGCTCATGTATGTTATTGTTAAAGTAGGGCAGCTGTTGGTGATACCTTTGATGAAAAGTCTTGTTATCGTTATCATTATACCTTCTAGTGAGGTCTGACCCTCCCCCGCCCCCCCCCCCCCGCACCGGTCTATGTATGTGCTGGCGTGTATGTCTTTGTGTGCATACGTGGGGCAGGTGTGTGTGTGTGTGGGTCTGTTTAGCAGTATGTCCGAGGACATTTTCGGACAGAGAACAAAAAAAAAAAATCATGAGAACAATGGTCCTCGAAAGCCGGACAATAGTCCTGGAACGTCGAACAATGAATTTGTGCTTTATTCCGTCGACTGTCCGAAGACGAGGAACAATAGAGGAACAATACTTGTCCTCGGAAGTAAAGCAATGTAAAGCTGCGTGTGTGGGTATGTGTGTGTGTGTGTGTGTATGTTCATGCATTGCCCTCAATTTACTTACTTCAAACGAGTGGAAACTCTTCAAAGTGGCTTTATTCACTGTCACGTATCGAATAAAAGTATCTCAGATGTGATAAAGAAAACATATATTATGAATGGTTGACTTTGCAGTTAGGTACCTGACTTGAGGAACAGTGAGCAAATCCGTTGAAGTTGAAGAGAACTCGTCCTCTGAAGAAGGTACCATTGAGATTAAAGAAGAAGCTCTGTGGCTCGACCCTGGATGACTTTGAATACAGGTAACTGAATATTTGATGTAATATGAAATAATCATAATTGTAAAATCATGAAGTCGGAGTTCACACGAAGTGCTTCATATTATACTATTATTGTCTAAAATTTGCGCTTTTTTCCCATCAATGTCACTCTTGATCTAGCTATAGGTGTTTGGTTGAGAGGTTTTCAGTCGTAAACGACTCTTCTACTTATACGTTGACTATTGCTGTATGCACATTATATAAATATTTTAAATGGGAGAACGTATAGATGAAATAGAATTAAAATAAAGTTCACTCAGAGAATAATGACACAGCAGATATATCCACAGGTTGATTTCCACAAGCGCTTTCAGTCTATTTCTCCAGGTGGAGTGATCGTACCTGTTAGTTACATGCGTTTATATAATATATAAAAAGCAAGGTAGACATATTAATTGCAGTACGAAAGTCTTCAAAATCTCAGTTATTCAAGTTCGGAGGTACAACCGGATATGAAGAGATAAAGAGGTACAGGAAAGCCGAAAGTGATGTTCAATAATAGTAGCGGGCAGAATGAATGGAGAGAGAAAACAAGAGACGAGGGTAGTTGGCGAGGGTTATTTTTTAACAACACATAACGCCAAATCGGTATCAATAGAGTGTAAGAAAAATGATAAATTGAATGGCCGTATTTCAAACATAGTGAGTATTTATCTGTACTGCATGCATTCGGCATTCATGTTGCACTTCTTCAGATCCGTGATGTCGCCTCAGATAAAACTTCTCTTTGCACCGTTAACTATCTGCTTTCTCCATATTTCAGATTCAATATCTTTGTCTAAATTGTGGTAACTATCCAGCGACCTGTGTTATCAAGCTGGAGGAATTTTGCTAATTATTATGATATATTCTTGGCAAGCCAAAACTAAATGGATGTAGATTGAGATTAATTTAACACGGAACAGATTTAACAACGTCCACCACTGACGATTCACTTCTACTCACCCTAGCACCACACCTGTGGTCATTCAACCTGCAAATACATTCTTATATGTAAATAGGGATTTGTCTCGCTCTTCTAAGGAAATACATTTCATCTAAGATTAAGAATAAGACTAATTAGGTCGTTAAAAAAAACAATAGGACAATGTGATAAACCTCGTGCTCATTTGACATGTTTGAAGTACTATACTTCCTTAATCATTCTTGTATATAAAGTCAGGCAAAACTATCAAAGGCTCACTTGACCTGAAGAGATGTTGTAAACTTCATTTTCTATATCATATTATATATATATATATTTTTCTCGATAAAGGAAAATAGAAGGTAAATTAATGTACATAGATGACAAATACATAAGTTTACAAAAACAAAGAAATAGAGAGAAATATAAAAAGCCCAGGAGAAGAACCAATTTTGGTTCTAAGCAGGGCAGTACATTAAAAAGGGAAGTTACATCGATTGCAAGAGCTTAATGTGTTGTACATCATGACTAATAAGGTCAATAAATTTTGGTAAGTTTCTAATCCTGTATGTCATGTCCTTTTCACAGAATATCGTAAAAATAAAATTTACTTCTAATCAGATATATGCCCTATATTGTAAACCATATGTATATATATATATATATATATATATATACATAGTTTAAATTACAGGACATACGGCATCGCAAGTTTTACCTCTTTCTTTGCGGATTTTTGGTCTGGCACCCGGGTCTTTCTTGGGGCTCTTGCTGGTCTTGACAGTGTTCTGATGGCCCTTGTCTCCGTCATTTGGCTCGTTTTTTCTTTGGCTGTCGGCATGTGTTTCAGTTGCTTGGGTACTGCAAATTAATTTACTTGGTTATTTTCGCTAATCTGGCAAATCACAGCCCTCTTTGTGTCAAATTTGTTTTAGTTACCTCTCCCCTCTTTTCTAGACCACCACGAGATAATAAATAGGGTAAAAACAAAAACAAAATAGTAAATGAACCTTACATTAATTTACTCATACAAATTCATTATTCTCTTTGAATGCATTTAGAGAATGTACAGATTCTAATTAACAATTACCCCTTAAATTTCGATTTCATGTAACAAATGTCTCTGTTAAAAAAAAGAAAAATCAGGAGGGAAAGATGCCAATAATGCAACGTAAATTGCCATCCATTTTATAGAACAAAGACTGGGATTCTAGCCCAAAATTGTAATCTTACCTAGAAACCGGTTGACCTGACGCTGGAGGATCTGAATGAGAAAAATGAATACCAAGAAGAGTATAATAACTACTGAAAATTACACATTTAAAAGAAAAAAAGTACAACATATGAGGCATTATGAGGCCAAATACTTAGACCTCGCGTGGCTGATACTGCTTATTCTTATAAGAGTCTGGAAATGCAAGGGTGCATGCGGCTATGATGGGCTCAACATCAGCTACCCCTTACATGTGTATTGTCCAGCACTGTGTCTTCAAAATATGCCCTACGTGGCCATTACGGTCATGTGAGCGTAATCCTGCATTGCCAGTACAATATCACTTGCCACTGGTAGTTGTATAAAACCCGGCGCCCATTAAAGCGCCGACAAGATTAGGAAGGGTTGCGGAAGTCTTTTCGGCATTGTTTCCGCGCCAGACCCGGAAACATTGTGAATCATCGTTTCTTGGGACATTACTACGAATTTCTGCGTATTGACTGCAGTCATACCTGGGAATATCCTAGGAATCAATCGGGAAGTTCGCGAAATTCAGCAGCAAATGCTGATTGTAGCAGGACATCCCAGACACATCTAGGATCACACCAGGAGTAGTAAAATCACGGACTAGGACAATCCGACAACCATTTAGATATGCGGACAATATCAGGAAACAATGCAAGGTTATAAATTCGGCCCCGACTTTGTTTTCTTCTTCTCATATGCCTGCTAGCCGTAATTCGCGAAGCTGCCCGCACCGCGGAGGCTTTCAGGAGCGTTTGCAGAGGAGGCGAAAATGTTAAAGTAGCTATCCAAAGAAAATCACAAATATGGCAATTAATGTATCACTAGAAACTGGGAAGCTTACAGATGGCAATCGTATAAGTTTTATGTCAACTGCGTATATGATGATTATAAAAACAACACAAATAAAAGCTCTTCTCAGCATCTGGAATATCCGAGGATTCGCCAGAAATATAGCGAAGTTTTGATGTCGTCACGCTAGGGAACAATCATGCTTAAGCAGACGACGTCCTATAATGAATAAACGTAACTGCAATGCAATTATTTATCAAATTATAAAGAGTTTGGTACATTTAAACATGACCTCATTTCACACCATTCTAAAAGGGAAAGTGAACCGATTCTGATAACTAAAACCGTTTGATAGTAAATACACAGGAGAAGGGTCAATGATCAATGAAATAAACCCCACTTTCAAATTGAAAAGCCCTCCGAATAATATCACAGATTGTATTCGTTCCCTCTTGAAACGCCGAACATGCCCCGGTGCAAGCAGCTGAAAATACAATGGCGTCTTATTTTGTTTACAAGTGACTGATTCCTTTATTTTTTTAACGCTGCATTTTTCATCAAAATAATACCATACACGAAGTTAAGAGTGAGGCAACAGACTAACATTAAGACTGACGCTAGTCAAGTAAGAGAAATAAGTGAAGAGGAGATGACAAAACAGGCACTGAAAAATGTGTAAGATGTTATGGGACATCGTCTGCTTATAGACAGGACTGGTCCTTCGTGTGTCGTCACACATCTCAGCAGCGTTCAAGGAGCTCTTCAGCTGCTATATCGGGGGCTGTATTTTACCGTTTTATAATTGATAATAATCATTAATTCAAATGTTTCCAAGCGTTGAATTTGGATAACCTTGTTTAATTTATGCCATCTATGCAATAATAAGTATTAAGCCAATATTTATTTTGATGGAATTTTCTTGCAATGTGATCTTTAAAGAAAGGCAGAATGTCCTGATGATTTCCGCACGACAAAGCAGACACGTTTCCGAAGGTGTCAAGGAAGTTCATTTCCGCGTCTAAATCAGGGTCTCGACCAAAATTTGGATGGGGAATTTTTTCCCTCTCCCGTAAGTGCGGAAACGCCGTGAAGTGTTTAGGAATGATAAAGGCAGTGAACTGTATCTTTCAAGAATATGCGGATAGATTGCTGAATGAGTGCGGATTTACTAGGTTTGTATTCCGCGTCTTGTCCGCGCCCTAGTAGATGCCAGGTTTTAAGTAATACATATCAATGTGGTCTTGTTATGTCATTGCAAAGATGTGCGGAGCTCGATAAGCGATACTTCTGACAAATGCCGAGAAGGCATATAACAAACAATATTATCCTTCCGTTACAGTATTATCACACCATGCGACTTTTGTGATGTATTTGTTCTTCAAAATAATTACCTTTAAAATCGATGGAAAATCCAATCTTCTTTGCCATGCTTTGCTTAAGGTTGAACATTATCATTGCCCCGGTTATTCTCTTCTCATGAGAACGGAGTTCAAATGGAATGTGATGGTTGTTGAGAGGATAGAACACTTCTTCCTCCAAACTCTTAGTATATCAGAAATGAATAATAAAATCCATCCGTGACTAAAGTGAAATAAATGTATTAACATTTATTAAAATGAATTCAATTAATGATATGTTCTCTGTATATCGCATTAAAGACAAATAAAATGAATAAAAAGATCCATCCGTGACTAAAGTCAAATACATGTATCAAAATTGATTAAAATGAATCCAATCAATGATATGTTCTCTGTATATCGCATTAAAGACAAATTAAAGAAAAAATTTATTTGCATATCTATGTATTGTATTTTAATATTTACCGTTTGCTTTTCTATATCATACGTAATATATAGATCTGGAATCTATAAAATGCCTGCATGAGATCTAAACTGAAGGTAAAATGAAAATCAAAACTCTCATAATTACAAATCCTGCCCAAAACGCAAATTTTGCAAATTTATTCATTCCATTTTTCCATTCTCTTCTTCGTAAGTAATAGAATGTAGTAGAGATAAATTGTGTCCACTTTAAATCATCAAACCCGTCGTGCTTTAATATTATTTGATTTTCTTCCGTTTTAAATAAGTACATTTCATAATAATAATTAATGTCTACCTGTCTTTCCATTTCTGTGCGATTCTCCAAGTATTGGATGGTAAGATCTCCCTTTCGCCATTTTATGAAAAATTGTTCACCCAGACAAGCTTTCTTGTATCCAGCTAATGTCTCCTGTTTAACATGGCATGAAATTGAAAAAGAATTTAAAAACGAAAATGAATCCCTTTTCCCCCTCAACTTTGGAACAAACAATACACGTAATATGGAAAACCACACCCCTCCGACACTTACACACCTACAACGCACAACCGCACTTAAAGTGGCATTAAACTGGCAGAACTTGAAAAGGTCCATCTTACAGTGATTGCTAAATTAAGATTATAACTTGACAATTGCATTTTATTTGAATTTTGACAAACAGCTTGTCTGGACAATAGGCAAATGTTATATCTAAAACCATTATTTTGACTTCCCATTGTGGACAAGTGCATTCTAAGCTTTTACATACTAGAATGGGGCATGACGGGAAAATGAGAAGCACAGACACCTATCAAATCCTGTTGAAAGATGGCGATATCAAAGAGCTTCAGTTTAATACCTCACTTTTCCCCTATACATGCACGGCTTAGGCTTACCCCTAAGGTTGAGACGGTACGAGATCGTGGCAAGGGGCAATAGACGAAGATAAATATACTGAACTACAAAAGAAACGTCGCACATGTATGTATTTGAAACTGTTTTATTTACAATGAACCATATTCTTTATTCAAGAGTGAAAACTGAGAAAATGTTTTGCTTTGTTTTGATTAACAAGTACAGATGTGCAATAACGATTCTCGTCGTTTATAGCGCCAGTTCTGACGTTGTTGGGCCCACAGGAGACGTTTCCGACGATGTCCAACGGTGAGGATAGGGCCCCGCGCAGGACGCCGACAAGACAAGTTGAAGCTTCTCAGCCGACGACGAACAGTTGCTGCAGAAATTGGTCTGTTGTGTATGCCAATAGTCTGTAGAGCCGATTCTGTTGCTCTGCGGAAGCGATCCTGCAAGTGGACCCGGTGAAGATGGCGATCTTGACGGGCTGTTGTCACCCTGGGACAACCACTGCGCTGACGATCGTTGGTGCTGTTGGTTGCATTGTATCGCTCCCGCAGTCTATCTACTGTCGGAACGCTGCATTGAAGTCGTTGGCAATGACTCTAGGACGTTGGCCAGCATGAAGACGTCCGATGGCTTGTTCCCTCTGGTTTCGAGTCAGACGTGGCATGGTGACAGCGCTCAGGAAACGAATGACAGGATGAAGGTTTTGGGTCCCTTTTAAACCCACTGGATAGAGGATGTGCATGTGCATCATGCTTTTCAAAAAGCTGCGCTCGAGTGCACTACCATGTTCACGGAAAGGATATGAGTTTTAATCCTACACAGAAATCACATTTTGTTATGATGATGTGTTATGGACGGTCAATGCCATATCTGTGATGTTAAAAAAGCATAAAATGTGATTTTACGTATCAAATTCCAATATCATGTGTAAAAGATATCAATTTGAAAAGTGCGACGTTTCTTTTGTAGTTCAGTATATATGTGGTACTTTGACTTAGCGAGTGGAAAAGATCATTGCCATTTAAGTGTAAATGCGTCATGGTTGAAGGAACATAAATCATGATAATTATCCTCATATTTTGATTAATACCATTATATGAAAGAAGAACACCCTCTTTCTACATACATTTTTTAAATTTATTTTTAATGCTTTTTATTGTAACTAGATAAAAACGGACATTAGCAGAAGAAAAATCAATTACATGTATATGTACAATGGGTTTGTCTTTGAAATTGTTGTGAAAATCGTAAAAATATCAATTCATCAATCGTAGCCCCTTGCAAAAAAGATCAAAGGCCCCTAAAAATGATAAAGAAGGAGAGTAGGGCTAAAGAATTACAAATTATAATTTGAATTGAAATAAATACTTTACTCTAATTGGATGGAGGGTTAATATTAGGTTCTTGCATACTAGTGATTATGACATAAGATTGTGTTCACTACTATTTACTCTGACAGAATAAGTATTGTCAATTCCTTTGTAAAGTATGAAGAGTTAGGCAGGAGGCCTACATTTATGTTGTATTTTACTGATTACAATATTGTACTTTCCTGCTATTTTGTACCTTTTTTTAAATTCCGGTTCAACGATTTGTCTTTAAACCGTTTTGATTCTCCTTTTCACTTTCATGAATATTGATAATACAAAACTGTGGATTTTAATCCTACCATGACTTCTTTCACGATAAAAACAGGGCAGGGCTAAAGAAAGAACAATGATATTCATATATCATACCTCTTTCAACCCTATGTCATCTACGATGAACAGGTATAAGCAGTGTGGTTTGTTCCAGCTAATAGACTCTGGAATGTAGGGAGTACAAATGAGTCTTTTGCCGATGAAGTATCGTTTGATAACAGCCACAATCCACCAGTCTGAGAAATGATCGATGTAAAGGTCCAAGTCTCGTTCCCTTACGATACATCGTGGGACCCCCTGCGTCGAAGAAGTTATCGCTGAGAAACGGCCGCAACCTAACACAATCAATGGTATTGTTACTAATCTTAATGTCGTTCTTTAGAACATCCCATGTCGAAGTTAAAATAGTATAATACACTAGTTTAGAGAGAAGGATTTCACTTGGCACCGAAGAAAAAATTAATCATCAGTCGAAAGAGGAGGAACATGAATAAACTAGAAATCTTAAATGGCAAAACTGACCGAAAAATCTAGGTCTTTGTATCTGATTGATCTGAGCTTATCTGATTTGTTTGCTTTCATCCAACATACAATGAAATTAAAGTCTTTTATCCAATTAATTTAAGTGAAGATTTCTTTTGTTCTATTGATTTTTTTTGTTTACAGCTTTTACTTGATATGAAATTGTGGAGCCTGCTTAATGTGTTTGTGGGTTTTTTCAGTTTTCGTAGTCACATGCGTAGGCTATATATTTTTAACATAATACGGACATTGAATATTTGTGGGTGGACATTTCAGGTGTGACAGCAAACAAAGAAATCAAAAATACATTACGATGTTTCAAAAAGTTGTGTTAATCATTTATCCTAAGTAGCTTACTGCTTTCACGAGTGTAGAGAACAATCTCTGCACGTTCTGGCTTGGTGAATATCCCAGAATGGGCCATTGTGATTTTGACAGGATCACTGAACGTCAAACCAGGTGACGTCATCTGAAGCCCGGATGTGATGACCATCTCTTCATCTTTGAGCAGTAAATCAGCCGGTGTTTTTCTGAGTTCATGAACAGTGATCTCACGCTTGTTCTTAGATTCTGAAGACAGCATTCTAATGACAATATGATGCCTTTCCAGTTCCACGTGAAACTCTTAAGCATTATTCAAAGGGGAACAATTACGAAATAAATCTCATTTTCAGAAGAAATAAATGTCCCATCCCAAGGAAAAAAAAGCTATAGCAGCCATTCACATGATTATGTGATTAAAGACTATACAGGAAAATTTATTTCATTTCAAGGCTCACACAAAATTAACTCAGAATTAAACTTCCATCTGGACGTGTTCCTGGACAATTTCCATCTGGAGTGCGTCAAAAGAAAAAATAAAATCACACGTCGCATTTACCTTAGCCTTTCATCAAGGAGGCATGCTAGGTCTTATCTTTGCTGCTCTACTCTTAGCTCTGCATATCTTCGAAACGTACGGAAGTCCTCTGATTGCGAGAAGTCGACACACGCGTGAGTCGCCTTCTCGCAATCAGAGGACTGTTCCGCGCGTTTCGAGGATCTACAGAGTTAGTAGTGTAGTAGTAGTTAAAGAAGTTATATTTTGAGCTCACATTCTGAAAATAATATACCGGCATGGAATCCCCAAAATATTTCTACTGATGATCGGTCACATTTGACTTGAACAGCTTTCCGAATTATGGGTAACTCCAAATATCAGTCCTGAATTGTTTCAAAACATTTTTTATGTTTGACTAAAGAGACAACAATGAAAACTTCGTCAAGACAACCTTGTGAATAGATTTACCTTCGGTACTTGTTGCTACAGGCTTCATTCTCGACCATCTGGAAAACAAATTCATATTGAATAATAAATTTTATCTGCTTTCTACCTCTTAAGTTATAGACCTACGGCCATGGCACTAACAATTACGTAAACAACTCCCGCACTTTTACACATGCTTATCTGTTTTCCATGTTATATTGTCCTTAAATTCGTTTTGTCATTTTTTAGTTCTCTGCATTTCTATTTATGTTGATTGCTCTAAAATTGTATCTACTCTTCTGTATATACATATACACTCATAAATTGTTGCTTTGGTTTTTTGTTTTGTTTTGTTTTTTATTTTTTGTTTGTTGTTTTGTTTTGTCTGTTGTTGCTTCTTTTTTTTTCTTTTCTTTTTTTTTTTTTTTTTTTGGGGGGGGGTGTTTATATTTGCTGTTGTTGCTCTTGCTTTTTTTTTTTTTTTTTTGTGCGTGTGTGTGTGTGTGTGGGGGGGGGGGGGGGGCTTACCTTGACGAAATCACCTGCTTGAAGTCTTTGTCCCATGCGTAATCTATAGGCGTTTTCTCACACATGTCACGAATGTAAGGACTGGCGCCATGCTCCAGGAGAAAGATTGGCAACGTTTTCTTGTTTGATAGTGTATGAAAATAGGGGTCAAGTAAGAATGATTTCGTGACACTTTGATCGGATCACATATGTTGAAGATAAAATATTATTATATTATATCATTTACAGGAATAGCTCATATTCCACCATCCTTTCCTGTCGTTTCAGCATTAAAGGGATTCGGTAACTTTGTGGAGGCTTGATTTAATAAATTGTTGAATTTTGATATCTGTCTTGTATAATGATGTTCAGAAGGATAAATAAATAGCCAGGAATAGAAAAGTTTTCAAATATATAATGCTTTAGTAATAATATGCAGGGCCCCCGGGGAGAACAGTATTCAGTGCTACCCTGGGTAAACAAGACATATTATAATTAGTATTATTATATTATTATTATTAGTCTAACACGGGGTCAATGGGGGAACATTAGTCTGGCATTTCCGGTCACTTGCGTACTTTTGTGAAGGATATGATGATTTTGAAGTGCTTCTTCCCCCCCCCCCCCCCCCGGGCTTCATTTGTACACCATATTACATACACTGAGAGCATGTAAGGCCAGGCAGCTCAGATTTTATCAAGCCTCTACAAAGTTACAAAATCACTTTAAATCATTTACGGTACAACTACACGCCCAAAATTGTAAGCCTGAAAATGAGGACACAATCGGTTCTGGCTGATAAGCATTCATACACGTATTTGGAAACTCTTCTAGTCCTGCAGTGTTGCCGTAAGTACGAGAAAAACAAGTTATACTTTACACCTACCTTTGTTAGTACGGCTGAGGTTTTCACATTCCTCGGCAACTTAATAGGAAGATAGCATAGTATTATCGCTTGGTGGAGGCATGTCTGGCCTAGATGTGATTGGATGTTCAAGTCAGCTCCACGAGAAACCAACATCTCAATAAACGATGTATAGCCATGGAGTGTCGCTAGATGAATTGCTGTGAATCCATTCTTGTTAGGTTGATTGATGAGTTTGTTAAGTTCCTTGGAAGAAAACATAATTAAATGACATTTTATGAGTATTTTCTATCTTCAGAGGCAATTACCTGTTACATATGTTCCTATCGGAGAAAAATGTATGCACTATAAATCAATCAACCGTATATATCTTTGTGTGTGTGTTTGTTATTAAAATGCAGTCTTCGAAAAACATTTGAGTTTGAATTTGACGTGTCATTGTTCAAAGATTGTAGCAGGCTGTATGGACAAGCTGTAGGGAGCATACGGAGCTGCAATAAGGAACGAAAATAATACTGATCTCATCATTCAACATATCATTATTACTGAACCCCGGATATCTAATTTAAAAAAAAACAGAGGAAAATTTTGCACCAGATGTTAGGTGGCGACGGTGTGCATATACTTCGAACTGTTTCATGGGAGGAAATGCCACTTCCACTTTTTTCTTAACAAGACGCCATGCAACTGCTAAGTATAAATCGATCCGCTCCTTTGAATGATTTGAATAATACATTTAAAATAACAGATTTAATAGTTACCTTATGCAGGTATATCCTGCCATACATTGGTCGTGGCTTGCAGTGACTAATAAGACATTCTGCGACTTTAAGGTCACCCTTCGTAGCAGCAATATGTAAGGCAGTGCCATTATGTGCCGATTCCATATATATGTCAGCTCCGTGTTTGATAAGGCATTCTATGACAGTCAAGTGACCATGAAATGTTGCTACATGCAAAGCAGTTATTCCATCTTCGAGTCGTGTATTGACATCAGCTCCGTGATCTATGAGACATTGTGCAGCTGCAGGCTGACCTACCTTTGCAGCAACATGCAGAGCAGTGAATCCATGCGTATTTTTCTTATTTACTTCAGCTCCGTGACTGATCAAACAATTTGCTATATCAAGAAAACCCTTCTCAGAAGCAATGTGTAAGGGAGTAGTCCAGTATTTATGAGTACCCGGATTTACTTCTGCTCCATGGCTGATAAGGTTTTGCACTACAGAAAGATGGCCATCTCTGGTAGCGACGTGTAAGGCAGTTCCTCTGTCCTTTGTTTCTTTGTTCACTTCGGCTCCATGGTTAAGAAGGAATTCAATGACATCTATGTGACCATTATGTGCAGCGCTATGTAGAGCAATTACTCCATCATCATCTCCCAAATTAACGTCAGCTCCTTTACTGATCAGACACTCTATGACATCGAGGTGACCATTCAATGCAGCAATGTGTAAGGCAGTTTCGCCACCCATAAATTGTCCATTCACCTGAGCCCCATTGTCTATGAGGCATTGTGTGACATCAGAATGACCACTCCCAGCAGCAACATGTAAAAGGGGTTCTCCAAATCTGCCTCCAACATTGACAATACCTACTTTTCTGATTAGGATTTCCGTGACGTCTAGGTGTCCGCTGCCTATAGCAAGATGCACAGCTGTCAGTCCATGTTTAGTTGCCTTATGAACGTCAGCACCGTTGTTAATTAAATAGTTTGTGACATCACGGTAGCCCAGTTTCGCAGCAATGTGTAAAGCTGTCTCGCCACTGTGCGTTTGCAGATTAACTCTAGCTCCTTGTCCTATGAGGTGATGTATAACATCAAGTTTGCCTTTTTGGACAGCAAAGTGTAACGCAGTTTCCCCTCCAATGGTTTGTGCATTGACTTTGGCCTCATGACTAATGAGATACTTTATGACTTGAATGTCGCCCACCAACACAGCAGAATGTAAGGGAGTTCTTCCATCATTTGTTGGTATATTCACGTCAGCTCCATGACTGATAAGGTATTGTATGATGTCGAGGTAACTGTGTCGAGCAGCAGAATGCAAGGCAGTATTCCCATTGTTAGCGCTTGTGTTCACTATAGCTCCATGACTGACGAGTGTCTGTGTGATGTCAAAATGTCCAAGTTGTGCAGCAAGAATTAAGGCAGATGCTCCATCCTTTGAATGTTTATTGATGTCAGCTTCATGATCAATAAGATAGTTTGTTACTTCAAGATGACCATTTTGGGCAGCAAGAAATAGAGCAGTTGCTCCTGTCGTTTCAGCAAACTTATTTACGTGAGCTCCATGACTGACAAGATTTTTAACGACTTTAAGATGACCATCCTGTGCAGCAAAGTGTAAGGCGGTTATTTCATCATTTGATTCTTTGTTTACTTTCGCTCCGTGGACGATAAGACATTCTGTAACATGATGATGACCGTCATTTGCTGCCAGATGTAAGGGAGTCATTCCACCCTGTGCCTCCTTATTCACGTTAGCTCCATGTTTGATAAGGTGTTCTGTAACAGGAAGATTGCCCATCATCGCAGCGAGATGCAAGGCAGTATTGCCATTCTTCATTTCCCTATTCACTCCAGTTTTATTGGTGACGAGGTATTGTGCGACGTCTAGGTGGCCATCGCGTGCAGCAAGATGTAAAGCAGTTGCCCCATCCTTTGTTTCCTTATTCACGTCGGCTCCGTGAATGATTAAGAATTTCGTGACACCAAGGTATCCTTCCTGTGCAGAAAAAATGTAAGGCAGTCATACCCTCCCTTTCTCCCATATTCACATCAGCTCCGTGGTCGATAAGATATCGTATGATATGGAGATGACCCGTCACAGCAGCAAGATGTAAAGCAGTAATTCCATCCACTGTGCCATTATTCACTTCAGCTCCTCGAGCTACTAAATACTCTATAATATCTAGGTGACCCCAAAACGCAGCAAGATGAAACACACTCATATTGAGATCTGTAAACACACTCAGGTCGGCTCCTTTCTCAAGGAGATACATCATAATAGCCAGGTGCCCCTGCTGCACAGCCAGATGTAAAGCAGTGAATCCGCCATCACTAATCCTCTCCAAATCAGCACCTTGGCTAAATTGAGATTTTACAGTATCAAGTTCACCTGATAATGCAGTACGATGTAGTGGTGGTAGAGGTTTCTCTTCTCCTTTCTCATCTTTTCTTTCGATTGCTACTTGTTTCATATATCTTCTCACTATATTCGATGTGTAAGTTCCCAACTTGATGTTTTCGTGATCTGTGTGTTTCAAAAGTTTCACCACCAGATTATCGGAGAAATCAGGAATGTTTCCAAACCCCATTTTGATTTCAATGTGCTACGGACTCTGATCTTAAATAATGTATTCTTCAATAATCAAAAATGATCAAAATGTGTCATGTTCATAGTTCATGTTGGGTTTTAAATCATCAACAGAGCCGCCAATTCAATCAATGTGAATGTAATCTCCTGTACCCACTTAGAGACGTTATACGTGAGTGAAACATGTGATGAGAAAAGCCTGTCTACGTCGATCACTTCAAATTAGCGCCTTGCTATCACGCGAACAGCATCTAATTTGTCAACTAATCCATGGCGTCGATAAAAGAGGGCCCTGCGTCTCGCCAGAAATGACGTCCTTTTATTCTTGTTTAGATTACATCGGTGAACGTTCCTCTCGATCTGTGAACGAGAAAAGGAGAGAAAGAAAAATAACTTAATGTTTCAAATGTAGAAACTACGAAGACCTGGAAGGGCCAAACTGACGACGTAAAAAAAAAAATATTACGTACGTACGTACGTGATAATACTACGTACGTACGTGATAATTACTACGTACGTACGTGATAATTTTACGTACGTACGTGATAATATTACGTATGTACGTGATAATTACTACGTACGTACGTGATAAATCACACGTGAAAAAGGTTGAAATTACACAGCTGCCTTATTATTATCCGTCGATTCCCGTTGATTTGCCACAATATTGTGAGCCTGTGGGCTCTAGCTTGTCTAGTGTGAAGAAACCTCAACATTTGTGTGGTGTGTGACGTGTGTTCGTGGGCGTGTTTACCAGTATGTCCGAGGACATTTTCGGACAGAGAACAAAAAAAAATCATGACAACAATGGTCCTCGGAAGCCGGACAATAGTCCTCGAACGTCGAACAATGAATTTGTGCTTTATTCCGTCGACTGTCCGAGGACGAGGAACAATAGAGGAACAATACTTGTCCTCGGAAATAAAGCAATACAAGACTGTGTGGATATGTGTGTGTGTGTGCCTCTTCATTTTCCCAGCGGCAAGTCCGGTCCCAGACAAATCAAAACAGAATAAAGCAGTTCGACTCTGTTCGAGTAAAATCGAACAAAATGAAGTTATGAATCTTTATGACACTTAAAGCTAATGAAAACAAAGAAAATCACTAGACAAATTGGCCACTTTGTCATGAATTTGTAACGTCCCATTTCCTCATCACACAGTCAGACCCAACTTCGGAAAACAGAGCACAGGTATATAGTCCGAAAACGGCGTTTGAGTATAGAGCCCTCATCGTTCAGTGCGAGACAATGTGTACAAAAGGCATGTGGAAAATCTTGCAAAGTCAACCTGGCAACGATATACATATTCTTAAAAATAATGCTGCGGGTCAATTATCTTCAAAATCCTTGAATGATTCGTCATATGAAATCACTTTCAAATGACAAACATTTGAAATAAATATATCCACAGCATTATTTTTGAATAATATATTATCAACAGCAGGTCGACACCACAGAACTCCTAAAGACGTAGAAGGCTCATACCCATTCACAACGCATAGATCGCGGTATCGCCGTAATACCCGGTGTAGGATTCGCTCGAGTGCACACGCCGACATATTGCTTAGTCCTCGATCTTTGCAACTAACCCACCAGACCGTGTGCTTTTCAATGCCTATTTATATTATATCGGATCTTCTTTATCGAAATAAAGGGCCTTGTGCCTTCATCACTTGAAATCTTGAAGTTGGCTTTTCCACTGAAGTTCAGCTGCTCTTTCATACATAAGTAACGTCAACTAACGTTAACTAATATCATGTACATTTTAGGGGGGGGGGGATCTCTTTCGGACACAAAAGTTAAAATTGTATTCTCTCAAATTCAAGATAATATCAAACAGTTGTTTTTTCTATCACTATTATTATTTTATAGTCCGGGTTATAATTGAGCGAGGTGCCACCTGGAGAGGTAGAAATTCTCATGTGGTTTTTCTAGACCAGTTTTTCATGCTGAACAAGAATATATGAGGTAAACAGGCTGTATCCGCCAAAAATTCATATAAAGTGACTATGTAGGTTAAATAAATAACAATGACACATGTTTAACCACTTTTTGCATTCGTTTTTATTACAGTTATTCCCAAACAAGCTACGATTGTATTCCAGAATCTAAAAAAGCGGTATAAAGTGAGGGCGCTCTTCAAAATGGCCGCCAGAATCATAAATAAAGCGTATATATTTGTTAATAAACATTTAAGAGGCCGCGAATTGGGCATATTTTGCATTTATTGTGATGAGAGTTATTCACAAAGTATCTACATGTGTACCATACATTTTATAAAGAGTTAAAAAGGTGAGGGCGCTCTTCAAAATGGCCGCCAAAATCATAGATAAAGTGTATATATTTTTAAATAAACATTTAAGAGGCCGCTAATTGGGCATATTTTTCATTAATTGTGATGAGAGTTATTCACAAAGTATCTACATGTGTACCATACATTTTATAAAGACTTTAAATGGTGAGGGCCCTCTTCAAAATGGCCTCCAATAATCATATATAATGGGTGTGGTCCTGTGTGTGTTAAAACATCAATGAGGTACAATTTTACCTTTTTGCATTGGTTTTGATAAAGCTTTTCAAAATAATCTGTATTTGGGACAAATAATCTGTTCTGAGATTTAGGAAAATGGGGGCACTTTTGAAAATTGCCTTCCCCCCCCCCCCCAAAAAAAAGAAGAAATCTTGATAATGACTTAAACATGTATTAGTAACAGTGCATAAAAAGTACCTTGAAATGTGAATACACTTTTGTGATGTAATTCTTTGTAATTATTTGAGGATGCTCTGTGGTGTTCACATTCACTTTAACAATCACAAATGAACTTATATTTTAAATGAAAGTATTAAATTTGTTATTTTCTGTTTACTACACGATGACAGAAATACATTTTCAACTCTTTCATTATTTTCTGAACGGTTTCTATCTTCATGTAGGCTATTCAAGATTACATGAAAAGAGCCCTGTCCCAGTTCCCTATTAACCTGAGATTTTTGCAGAAGTTAAGGTACCTTTAATTGTTTTATCTCAAAGGTTTTCAAGCTCTGTCAGGTTTTCGTTGGAAAGTTGTTTTGATTCTCGTTTTTGTTTTGTTGCATTTGCTGTTGTTGATTCCTCGTATAGAAATATTGCTAATTTCATCAAAGATTTCATAATGCTAATTCAATTATTGTTTATTTTATTTCAAGACACAGTGTCAGATCTTAGTCTGAGTTAAATCAGTTTGTTTACATAAATCATAACACTTGATGTAAGTTTATTCCAGCTCTTTGTCTTGACTGGACTTTTTGGTGAGTGCATTCATATTTCCTTTTACATTACTAATAACCCTACATTTTTTTAAAAAATTGGTGACACGTTACACCGATCGAGTGGTTTTCGAGCATGCAGTACTGTTCTGTTTTGTTTAATGAAAATTATATATTTATTATATTATTTGATATATCTTAATGTAATATACTTTTCCCTCTACATGTAATGTTCCATGAAGGTTGTTAACAATAAATAAAAAATACTCAAACAAGATATGAAGAGTTTGTTCGCCAAAAAAAAAAAAAGATTAGTGAATTTTTAAGGTCTATGCTGCTTTTGACAATAAATTCTAAATATACCTTTATATTTGATAAAAAATATATTATTTGAAAGGTATCATCTTTTTACTACGAGATTAATAACTTTATATAATTCTAAACATGAACTTATCCATTTTTTGAACAAACTCTTCGTATAATACGTAGTGTTCAATTTTTCACACAGGTATACAATTTGAAGAAATTGAAACTCCTCATCAGCGCCTGAAGTGTGTTGTCCACTACCATTCAGACGCAAAGTACAGCACTATAGTACCCTTGACCGCAAAAACATTTGACAGAATAACTGAAGCGAAGGAAATAAGAGAGAAATGGAAAGGCGAGAATTGACATGCAGAACAATGTTCTACTGTTCCCAATGAAATTCAGCCTGGCATTTCTTGTGTTCATATGACTCCATGCTACAAGAAGTTTGCCCTCTTTATTTCTAAGTCAAAGAAGAAAGAAGACACTGGAGAAAATGAAGCTGACCAAAGGCCTCGTCGACAGAGTTATGTAGAAAACCCAAGGTCACTCTTTCCTAAGCACTGCTTCTTCTGTAAATGTGTGAAAAATAGAGTAAGAGAGAAAATGACCCCATGTCGCTTGCTCAGAACAAAAGCGGCAGAGACGAAGATTAAATGTCAAGCTGAAAGAAAAAATAACAAAGACATGTTGTTTCATGTAAGGAATGTTGATTTAATTACCAAAGAGTTCCAAATGCATGACATATGCTATATAGGGTATGTAAGAGAGGGTAATGATGATGCCCCAGGTACAAGTGAAGAAAGTCATGGTGATTTTGAGGCTGTGAAGGCATTTATCCAAGAAACGGTGATTGAACTCAATCAGGCAGTATCCATGGTGAAAGTACATGAAATATATAATGATGGTCATGAGGGTGACACAAGGTATAGAAGTAAACTCAAGCAGAGAATAGAAAGATGGTATGGAGATGATGTTATCAAATTTGTAGCAATTGATTGCATAACTCCTGAAATCATAATCAATGCAAAGGGTCTGAGTGAAACAACAACAGTAAAAAACAGAGATATCATCATCAACCTTGCAGCCAAATATCTTAGAGAAGACATTCAAAGTTATGCAAATGAATTACCAGATCTGTCTTGGCCACCGTCTGTAGATGAACTAGAACAGCAAGAGGAGGGTATGCCAAGTCAAGTTAGGAAATTTCTGGAAACCCTTTTGCGCTCACCTGGACATCCCAATCAAGAAAGGGTCAACCTGCTTGTGCGTTCTTACTGAAATGATCTCATCCACGGAGTGACAAAGGGCAAAGTAATCACACTGAAACACTTTCTTGTTGGAGTGGGAATGCATAACCTGACTGGACAAAAGACACCCATTCATATCCTTTCACATCTAGGGCACTCTGTGGACTATAACGTTGTTTGCAGTATCGAAACCGCAGAAGCAAGAGCAGCACAAGAAATGTCACAACAAGGGACCTCCTTGCCGATCAAACCGGTCAATGATGACCCAGTCCTCACCATATTCTGGGCAGATAATTTCAACATGCATCGGGATACACTTTCTAAGAAGGCTGTACTCGACATAACAAACATCGTTGCCTTTCAAGAGCAGGAGCCTGTGCACATTGTTCAAACAAGCAGGACAGCAGTCCCAAAAGATATCAAGCAAAGATCCCTGCCCAATGATCAACCTTGCCAAGCAGAAAAACCAAGAGTTGATTCTAAGAAAGAACCTGCATCATTTCAGAATATGATTGGTCAAGGAATTGATGAAAGTGAAGTTGGGAAAGTCAACAAGACGCTGTTAGTATGGAGTATCTTGAGGCTCGTAGCATCCAGAGACCAAACCTTGCCAATGTTCTCCGGTTGGTTGATGCAAATGAGAAATAGGGTTGCAGACATCTTGGTACAAAGGACATGCGAAACATTTCTCCCACCAATGACAACACCAATAAATGATTATGGAACAATTTACAGGTTATTTTTGTCCCTTCAGCATCTGTGCACTGAGGTCAACATGCCATACGTGAATGTCACCATGGATGTCGGAGCTGCAATGAATGCCTACAAGCTCTTGTGGAATTTCCCAATGAAATTCAAGAATGTGATGTTGCATCTGGGTGATTTCCACTTCATGAAGGAGAACTTCGCAGTAATCGGAAACCTGATCGCTGGATCTGGTTTTGAAGATGTAGTATTTCAAGCAGATATATGCTCCTCTGGTTGCCTGAATAGAATTCTAAGTTGTTCACACTACAACCGTTGCTGGGCAATTCACAATTTGTTCTGGAGAGGTTGCTTCTGGGAACATTTATTGACCACGCGAATGCTCTTATTCCTGATTCCTTGATGAGTGTGAACGATACCAAGACTTTGACTGATCTACTTCATGAAGACGAGAACCAGCAATTTCTTGTTAATTACGAGAACTTTAAGTCCAATGTGCGTGAAGGAGCTTATGCAAGAACGGCACAGTTTTGGTTGCTGTATTATCTAGACCTGATGAAATGTCAGCACATGCATCACACTGCAGTTCAGGAGAACAACTATGACCTCAGGAGGTATGGATGGGAGTTCATGTTGCCATTCTACTTTGGTCTCAATAAGACGAACTATGCCCGGTATGGAAGCTACTATGTCAAGTGCATGGAGAATATCGAGTCTCTGTATCCTGGTAATCGTCAGTTGATTGAGGAGAAAGGGCTGTCAGTACAAGGTCAGGGTAGATATGCATTGCGAACAGCAGTAAACCAGCGTGGAGAACAGACCATCAACAGAGATGCCAAAGTTGCAGGTGGTATAAAACCATTCTCTACAGATGATAAGTCAATCCTGAAATGGACACTTAACCGAGCACATCAAGCAGAAAATACAGCATCTTTGCGAGCCTTCTCCAGTGCTGAACCTGAGGGGGATACATACAAGCAAGCACGACCATCACACATCCTCTCATCTGAAGTGAAGGTGCAGAAGCTAGTTGATGTCATGACCACCGAGTACATAAACCCATTTGATCACAGATTAGATAAAGATCAAATATACAACCTGAGCTCTGGAACACCGGTCAACAAGGACATTGCTGATGGAATATTGCAAGTTCTTCCAAACGGCAGGTCAGCACATGAAACATTTGTAAAGGACAGGCTCAAGACAGGAGAAGTGAAGTTTCATGACCCTATCGAGCGCAACAAGCTATCTCTGTTCTGAAATGTGACCCGTCACGACAAAATGAGACAGAAGTCGCTGGGCTAGAACTCGAGAAAATTGGGCAAATCTTAAAAAACTTCAAATTTCGTCATTTTTTTTTTCTTCGCTGATTTGAATCTTCAATGTTTCATGAATGCTCTGTAAAAAAATTGAGTCCTAAATATAACGGGAAAGGGTAGAAAAAGCAGTTTTTCTACGAGTGTTTTTTTCGGTCAACTCTTCTATTTTTTCGGACAGCTGGCTCGTGTCAGAGCGAAAAGAAAGCCATCCGCTAGGCCCCGCCCCTAGCGACGCGTGGCTTTGTTCATTGGACGTTCGCAGTCACGTGATCTCTGTAAAAGAATTTGCAACAAGTACATGTACTTAATGCTCGATCGCGCTGGCTCGCTCGTGCCGTCTCGAATTGTTCTGAAGATTAAGATCAGATATTGCTTCTGTTATCATCGCATTCGTACTACATGTACTTCGGTCCCGTTATAATAAAGTACAATATTATCAATATTTCATTAATCATTATTTTTGGGAGTCTTTCTTGTTGCGAGTACAGGCTAAACAAAAATATTTTTCTTCTTTCTCTTTTTCAGTTATCAGTACCTCCCCTCTATGTCTCTTTTTCTTTACAATATTTTGTTACTTTGCTCAGCCTAGTATCACTTTAAAGAGAGTCTGAAATTCCCAAGATCCCTTTGAATGGGGGGGGGGGGGGGGGGTGAACCAAATGAAATTGTGACGGCGAATGAAATGTTTTAGAATGTGATACATGTTCAGAATGAGAGAGAGAGAAGAATTCACTAATCATCTGTTGAGGGTTTAGCTCTATTAAAAAGCAAAGAGAAAAAGTTGAAATTGAGAAGGTGGTAGATTTCGTAAAGCAAGACTCGACTAGCGCAGAGAATTGTTAATCGTCAATGAAAGATCTCTTCATTACGAAGCTGGTTTAAGCCATCGCTGTTTAATCTATTGAAAGTAGAGAGGGAATAGAAAAGAGTTGGCTTTCAAAACATAAGTAAGAAGAACTGGAAGTTTTGATAGAAGTGTGTGATTTAGAAGGAGAGAGGATTGTCAACTAGAGTGGAGTGAAAAGATGACTTACGAACAACGAAACTGTTGATACACGATAATAATAAGGGGTTAATTCTGTAACCCTTTGAAAAGCCGAAAAGAAAATAAGCCTTTTAACCAAAAATAAAAGTACATGTACATGTACCTGTGTAGAGGCGCGATTTAGGACAAAGAGAGAGAGAGAGAGAGAGAGAAAATCAATAATCGTCTCTAGCTGGAGGTGACTTAATCCTTGTTCTTTGAAAGGGGCGAATTCTCTACCTCTTTATAACATGGCGAAAAGAAAAGAAATTAACTATTAGACACCAGTATACATTTTTTTGGAGTAAACTATAGAGCGGAGAGAATCGATGATTTTCAAGCTAAGACGCAGGTTATCTTCATCATGTTCATACTGCCATTTAGCCAGGGGCGGATACAGGATTTTCAGAAAGGGGCCGCACACTGAGGAACCCTCCGTTTGACGAAGCCAAACGGCTATCTGGGGGGTCTGGGGGCTTACTTTGTCACACAAAACAGGGGGGCGCACGCCCCTTGCGCCGCCCCCTGCTAATTCTCTTACTGTATTTGTTAAAGCCGAACAGACAAAATAGAATTAAGAAGAACAGTCGAAATTATGATACAGGTGAAAGATTTAGAAGGAGAGAGAGAATTGTCTGGGTGTCAATTTTTACAAAAAAAAGTTGTCATTATTATTTATTTTTAAGCTCTAGTTAACTACAGCGACGCTAAGAAGCAGATATCCCGCTTTTGAACATGGCGATAAAAAGCGGCCAATTCTATAACTCTTTTTAACAGCCGAAAATAAAAGAAACTTATTTTTTGAAACTAGAATGAAAAGGCCCTCGGTTGCGATAATGGAACAAGTATCTGATTTGTTTTAAGCTTGTGTTAACTATTGGGCGGGGAGAAACGATGATTTTCAAGCTAAGATGCAGTTTGTCTTCGTCATGTTCATACCGCCAGTCAACATGATGATAATTAGCGGCCAAATCTCTTATTCGTTTAAAAAGCCGAACAGACAAGAAAGAGTTAGCTTTCAAAATAGAATTAAGAAGAACAGTCGAAATTATGATACAGGTGAAAGATTTAGAAGGAGAGAGAGAATTGCCTGGGTGTCAATTTTTACAAAAAACAGTTGTCATTATTATTTATTTTTAAGCTCTAGTTAACTACAGCGGCGCTAAGAAGCAGTTTTATCTCTATCCCGCTTTTGAACATGCAATAAAAAGCGTTCAATTCTATAACTCTTTTTAACAGACGAATATAAAAGAAAATTATTTTGTAAAACTAGAATGATAAGGCCCTCGGTTGCGATAATAATACAAGTATCTGATATGTTTTAAGCTTGAGTTAACTATAGAGCGGGGAGAAACGATGGACTTTCAAGCTAAGATGCAGTTTTATTTGTCTTCGTCATGTTCATACCGCCAGTCAACATGATGATAATTAGCGGCCAAATCTCTTATTCGTTAAGAAAGCCAAACAGACAAGAAAGAGTTAGCTTTCAAAACAGAATTAAGAAGAACAGTCGAAATTATGATACAGGTGAAAGATTTAGAAGGAGAGAGAGAGAATTGTTCGGGCGTTTATCTTTATCCTGCTGTTGAACATGGGGAATTGATGATAAAAGAACCTTTTTAACCATACAGAAAAGGACCTGTGTGGAGATTATTTGACACAAGCTTGTGATTGAGAAGCAGGGACCGCGGAACCGGGGGGGGGGGGGGGGGGGGGGGGGGTTCCAGTAAACACGTGCAAACGTATGGCAGTGCAAAAATGGGGTTATACACGCAGCCCCCCCCCCCCCCCCCCTTAGCCCATCCACTTTCCAAGACGTTCCGCGACCCCTGAGAAGGACAATGAAAGAGAAGAAAAATCAATCGTCTCGCGAAGGCAGGATGTGACTTTAATAATCCTTGTTCTTTGAAAGGGGCGAATTCTATACCTCTTTGACATGGCGAAAAGAAAAGAAAGACGCTTTTATAAACATTTTTTAAAGGTAGAACTAACTAGAGCAGGATACAATTTCTTTATTATGATTCTGTTTCATTCCATCGTTGTTTAATCTGATAATAAGGAAAGAGCGAACCGAAAAGAGAGTTAGCTTTCAAAAGAAAGAAAGACAACTGTCGAGATTATGAAACAGGTGCGTGATGTAGAAGGAGAGAGACAAAATCAATAATCGTGTGTTAATTCTCCAGCTTAAGAGAGCGGCGATTTCTATTGCTCTTTCACAAGACGAAAAGTAAAAAAAGTAAGCTTCATATGCAGACATCAACGATCTCTGTCAATATTATTGTTGGTAAAGACTAGTCTAATCAGTAAATTTGCCACAATTGAATGACTTTGCGACAATCGAATCCAAGCTTTAAAAAGAAAGCAAATAACACTGAAAGAAATCAAGTTTACATGATTAATTTAGAAAAAAATATAATGACATAAAAACCTCTGAAAGTTTGAACTATAATCTAATACATTTCCCCCGCACAAAATGACAGACTTATAAACCTTTTGACTATAGCTAGGTTAATCAACCATTTAAGAAAATCATACCGGCATAGGAAAGGCTCAACGAAAAAAAAGCATGAAGTTGATGCGGGAAGCTTTTTCAGTGCCGTGAAACTACTTGATTTGTTCCCCTTTAAAGCGTTAGAATTCATGGCTTAAAATTCATGTTTTCATGAGAAGAGATCCTAAAGAAACATAAGGACTAGTTTTTATTAGAATTAATAAACGGTTGCTAAGGGCTTTATCCAAATCTAGTTGACATTACAAACGGAAAATGCTGCATGACTGCAAAACGGAAGTCAAACTTTGGAAGCGTTTTTCTCGAAGAAATGCTTTGCCACAGCCCTACTTTACTCAAGATTCAAAAGCTATTATCTCCACTAATACTCACTCCCTAGAGTTGAACTATATACCAAATTAAAGCTTAGGAAACGGAGAATAATAATCAATAATAAAATGCAATTCCAAAAAATGCGACTTCTGTCTCATTTTGACGTGACGGGTCACAAATAGTGGGAAGAAAGCTCAACTGCAGGCACATGGAAAGGTCAGAGTAATTGAAGCTAATCGAGATGTATTGGGAAAGCTTCTCGCCACTTCCACAGAGCACGGCAGAATTATTGACTTCAAAAAAGCACTAGAGTATCCACTAACCCCTGTCCCACTAAGTCTGGGGAATGCCGATGGGACAAGACGAACGACTCAGAAAAGTGTCCTGATGGATATTCTTGTTGAGAACAATTCAAGAGACACTATGGAACCTGAGAGTATTCTGCCAGCAAAAGAACACACTATTGCTTACGTCGTTGACCTGATGGCCCTTATCAGAACTTTCACAACGTATCCTGATACATATGAAGGTCTCGCCAGAAAAATCTTCGCCAGCATCCCCACAGGGTACAAGCGAATAGATATCGTTGCCGACTCATACTTGCCACAGAGTATCAAGACCGCCGAACGAAACAAGAGAGGAATGGCCCCCAAGGTCATCGTAAGCTCGACGCAGTCCAAGCTGCCACGGGACTTTAACAAATTTCTCTCTAACGGCGAGAACAAGACTAGAATGATCGAGCTCGTTCGTGGTGTGTTGATAGAACAGAAAGAAAGCATACTTCCTGACCTGAAGTGTGACGGTGTCTACTTTTCCTCATACAGAGAATGCATTCTTGTAACTAAAGATGATGTTGTCTTGGTTCCAGATCTTAGCAGTAGTCAGGAAGAAGCAGACACAAAGGTGGTTTTGCATGCAGACCACGCCCTGAGGAGACACGATGAAGGGATAGCAATAATAAGGTCACACTCTGGAGACACAGACATCGCTATCATTGCACTATCCCATTTTAACGAGAATGGGGACAAGCATTCAAGCTCAGTGACATTGATCTGACAGCATCTCAGAAGTCATGCCTTGCCGGTTTTCATGCCTTTACAGGCAATGACTATAACTCTGCCTTTTTCCGCAAGGGCAAAAGGATGTGTTGGAAGTTGTTGGAGACCAAGCCCAGGTTTGTTGAAACGTTCTGTCTTCTCGGAGCCTCAGACGTCCTCCCATCGCAGGTGTCCCAGGACCTTGACGAATACGTATCTCTGCTGTACGGGATAAAGACCAAGAACGTCAATGAAGCAAGGTATGCCATCTTCGACCGAAAGTTGACGAGGGAGCAAAAAGTAACAGATATAGCATTGCTACCACCCTGTCGTCAAACACTGCAGCTTCATAAACTCAGAGCGCATTTCATAGCTAGAGAATGGCGTTCAGCAGGCATCAAAGATTATGAAGGCGCAGATGCTTGTGACAATGGTTGGAATGAAGAAATTGACCCGAAGTGGATGGAGACAATGATGCCTGAAGATGTGCAGGAACTATTCATTGACAATGAGTGCCAGGACTTTTCAGAATGCAGTGATCTGAGCGACTGTGAAGATTAATGATACAACATTGTCAGTGATTTGTCTCACCAGGAAACATTGTAAGGACAATTCAGTATAAAGCCTTACTCTTTTGATCATCAAAAAACACTGCTCTTCGATTTTAATGCCGTTGTGAAAAAGCTCCCTCAGGAATCTGTCAAACATCTTTTCAGTGATCATATAGAAACAACTTATCAAAATCTAATTCACCGTACATACGCTTATTATGCTTTGTAATGCTTATTTAAAGCATAATTTAGATTGGATTTTTGCGGCCATTTTGAAAAGCGCCCTCATTTTTCACCTTCATATACATTATTTTGTCACACATGTAGATTCTTTTCAAATAACTTTATTCAAAACTAATGCAAAAGGGGGTCAAATATGATCATTAATGTTTCTTTTTGTTAACTTACACAGGCTCATACCCTTTACATGGATGTTAGCGGCCATTTTGAAGAGCGCCCTCACCTTTTAAACTCTTTATAAAATGTATGGTACACATGTAGATACTTTGTGCATAACTCTCATCACAATTAATGCAAAATATGCCAAATTCGCGGCCTCTTAAATGTTTATTATCTATGATTTTGGCGGCCATTTTGAAGAGCGCCCTCACATCTTTAACTCTTTATACAATGTATGGTACACATGTAGATACTTTGTGAATAACTCTCATCAAAATAAATGCAAAATATGCCCAATTCGCAGCCTCTTAAATGTTTATTAACAAATATATACACTTTATCTATGATTCTGGCGGCCATTTTGAAGAGCGCCATCACTTTATACCGCTTTTTTAGATTCTGGAATACAATCTTAGCTTGTTTGGGAATAACTGTAATAAAAGCGAACGCAAAAAGTGGTTAAACATGTGTCATTGTTATTTATTTAACCTACATAGTCACTTTATATGAATTTTTGGCGGCCATTTTGAAAAAAAGCGCCCTCACAGGAAAAGGTTCAGGATACAGCCTGTTTACCTCATTTATTCTTGTTCAGCATGAAAAACTGATCTAGAAATACCACATGAGAATTTCTACCTCTCCAGGTGGCACCTCGCTCAATTATAACCCGGACTATTAGTTCCCTTTCAAGAAAGCAGCCCGAGTTCGTTTGTTCACCTTCATCCTTCTTGACACCCCCTCGGAAAAAGCAACAAAAAATATACTTGCTTTTTTGGTACCACGTACATGACTTGTAAAACGTTATACTTTTTGTACAGTTTCATCTGATATAAAAAGGCCAACAACTTTGGGGGTTCTTCGCACTGTTTTATTTCTGCATTTTTCAGCAAAGTAAAGTATATTCAGAATCATAATAGCATAATATACATAATATACGTAATAAACATAACATAATTACTTTTGACAAACAGATAAAAATCTACTTGATCGTTTAACAAAATAAGATAATTAAATATAATAACAAGAATAGTGGGACGATTCTATGCTAAGGAGAGTCTGTAGCCCTCCTCCCACTTTCTGAGTAGACGCATTGCTTAGCCGCCGCTTGAATCAATTTTTATTCAACTGGTTTTTGTTTAACTTTGAAGAAACGTTTGTATTTTTACAAGCCAGGCTCAAGATTCTCCTTTCATTTCCTATTTCTTTTTTTTATTATTATTTATTCCCCTTCACTATATGAGTGTCAAGATAAAATCCAGCAGATTTTGATTGTGTCTAATCGATATTAAGAAACAGATGAATACGATGATGTGCTTATTGTTTTACAGTCAGAATTCACTGCTCCCGGATCATCTCAATTAAAGTTGGTCCTTATCATCCATGGAATATCATTTGACAATGTTTGTAATTTCTATAATTAAGTAACCTACATGGGGAAAAAATCATTAATATCCATGACTATGCTGTTTGTTTTACATGTATAACAATCAAAGATAGATGTATCTGCAACTGTGCAAATAACTTTGGCATAAAACCGGACATTGGCACATGCAGCAAAGGCATCAAAAGCATAATCATCATAGCATTTGAGGATCCGGGAGGCACTCCCCCCCCCCCCCCCCCCCACCCTTTGGAAGAAAAGTATGCATTTTGACCATAGAGGATCCCTTTTGTGGATTGTGCCCCCGGCCCCCTTTTAAAATGAAAACTTTTTTTTTTATTTTTGCTTGTCAGAGAATTATGGAGGAAACTGGAGCCTTCTACGTCTTTAGGAGTTCTGTGGTCGACACTGCACGATTTTCCCCGTGACTTTTGTACACACTGCCTCGCACGGAACGATGAGGGTTCTATATTCATCTTGTTCTATACGCCGTTTTCGGAGTATATACCTGTGCTCGATATTCCGTCAATGATTTTCCCAGAATATGATTTCCTCATAACTTGAACCTATGATCATAGACGATTATAGTTATATGTTTTTACATGTATCCGGGGGAAAAGTCAGTGAGACCGCTTTCAAAATATTACATATTCTTAGTCATTGCTTATTATTATTTTTTTTTTATCTTCATGCTATTAAAATAAAATATAATTGCATTCAATTTCTGACGAAATCATAGGCCTATTCTTGGATAAAACGTAAAATGTTTTATTAATAGGCCTGTAGGAAACAGATCATTGCTTTTTCGTCAGCACTGATCTTTAAATAAGATTTTTTTTAACGTGTATAGAGAGAGGTAGAGACTATTTGAGCACCAAGTCGGACATATTATTATTCATGAGGTTCATGCAACACGCGAGCGCGCGCCTTCTTATTACATGTGGGTATTATAGTGAGGTTATTGGGGTCCAGTCTCCCTCCATAATTCTCTGACAAGCAAAAAAAAAAGTTTTCATTCTAAAAGGGGGGGGGGCACAATCGATAAAAGGGCGGATCCTCTATGGTCAAAATGCATACTTGTCTTCCAAAGGGGGGGGGGGGGGGGCACGGTCTTGGTGCTTCGTGATACCTTCATTCTTTCAAACTGGAGCATCTAATTTTTAATTTAAGTTGAATGAAACATGCTGAGATAATTATTTCTACAAGACAGTGTAAAATATGATTATCTATTAATATATTACGCTAAGGATTTGGGGGCCTTTTTTTTTTGTTTCGAACAGGCTCCTCCCCTGGCCCTTTCGGTCCCCGCCTTTTGGTACCAACGGGTGGGGAATGGTTCTTAGAGTGGTGGGAGGCACTTCTTAAGGGCTGACGTGCCGTCCATATTTCATAAATTCATTTTTAAACATTGAATTTCCGCAGGGAGTAGGCCTAATAATTCTGCCAACCCATGAAGCGGGTTTGTAGCTTTATACTCCGCCCAACCCATACACTTTACCTGTGAAGGGGAGGTATGCCAAATTAGAACAGCGTGGCCATATCCGCATGCATGGATGGCTTCACTGTACAGTATATATACGGCGCAACAACACACGTGTCAGATCGTTCGCACGTGTACATGTCATACAGGTACATTACGCATCGAGTTACATCATTTGAAGCTTCATGGTCACACACAGAGTTTAGTGTGTATATGGTTTCACGACGTTCGCTACCGGTACGGTATAGTCTGCAAGCACAGACCCTAATTTGACACTTTATCAGAAAATCTGATAAGAAGAAGATCCGCGGAAGGGGGGGGGGGGGGGAATTAGTTCGGTAATGTGTTCCAAATTAGGTTAAATTTCTTTTACGGTTCCTTTTTGGCTACAAAGAGGTCTTTTGATGATGGTGTAGGCCTAAATAGGATGTAAAATACCAAGCAAGATATAAAAGATATAAAATAGGGGATAGACGGGTTTCCCTGTTTAGGGTATCAAAATCTGCCCCTACCTCAATCTGCTTTTTAATTCAGCAAGTGATTTACGTGGATAATGTACAGGTCTCAATGACTCCCCCCCCCCCCCCCCCCCCCCCCCCCGACTTACCCGACTTCTTTTCTTATTCACTTGATTATTGAGACAAATAAAATAGGGGATAGACGGGTTTCCCTGTTTAGGGTATCAAAATCTGCCCTTACTTCAATCTGCTTTTTAATTCAGCAAGTGATTAACGTGGATAATGTACACGTCTCAATGACACCCCCCCCCCCGACTTTACCCGACTTTTTTTCTTATTCACTTGATTATTGAGACAAATATACATAAGCTAGCGCCCGTGGATGTCCACGGGCTGCTTCTGCTAGTTAATGTATAATTTACACATACCTCAAAATAGGTTATACTGGCTGTAGCAAACTTTTAGCTTGTCATCACCAAAGCATCGAATTTCACTTTGTTTATTAAAAACTTTGTTTATAAAAAGTTGTGTAGTGTAAACTGTCCGTAATTCTATATGTATTATGTATGTTTGGGGACAAACCTTTGATAGACCCTTGGCCTTTGTCCCTCCACATTTATATATTTTCTGTTTATTTGTAACTATGTCAATCAGGGCGGATCTAATATTTAAGGATATAAGGGGCACACAAATGCATGCAGGTGTGCCAAATTTGGTCTCGAAAAGTCGCTCAGTGGGGGGGGGGGGGGGGGGGGTATACTGTACTTATCATTGTTGTTGATATTTTCATATTTATATTATTATTAATATTTCGGTATATTTCCAATTGTATTCTATCACTGTCATTTTTATCGAATGTGGAATAAATTTAATTTAATTCAATTGAAAAAAAAAATACTTGCAAAGAACAGGTAAGACTATACGAAAAATACTGAATGCCTGAACACAAAGAGAATATGATGTTATGTATTGCATAATGAATTTATATAGTCAAATAATTTTTACACATTCATGCATACTAAATGACAAAATTAACGTGTTAAAAAATTGCCTTATTTTAGTAGCCTGCCTTACCATAATATGCTTTGGACACTATAATTTTCATTATGGATATGTAGAAATTTGGATCCACTGGATAATATTTTCCATAATGTAAACCACAAAATCATCTTGTCAGATTTATATGTGTTTTGAGATTGACAGATAAAAATAGGCCCATGGTTGCAAAACTTTATCAAGCATTATAGAATCATTTGAATGTAATTAAGATTCTATCATCATCTGAAAAGCAAAGTGAGTTCAGCATTATCAAATTATATTACTTGTAAGCAATAGACGTCATTAATAGACGTCCATATGCACTCTTAAATGTTCATCAAAAGATAATTCTTGTGTGCAATGTAAATCATATCACAATATATAAATAAAAAGAGCAAAATAGGAGGTAAAGATCAGAATCCAGAACTTTAGTAACCCCCAGTATGGGTGATAACAGGGGCGGCGGAGCGTCTTTCGAAGTGGGCGGGAGGGGGCACCAAAAAAGGGGCACTTTGGGGAAAGGGCCCCTACAAAGGGTGAAAATATTGCAGAAAATGCCACTTTGAGCTCTAGATAAAAAAGAAAAAAAAAGAAAAGAAAAAATTACTTTGCAGTTGAGTGCAATGGTCTGATTATTCATATTGAAGATATTTTGAATAGCAGCGATTTTCCTAATATGATAAAAAGACAATGGTAAATGCGAGCGAGCGTATGTAAGGGCACTGCTCATTCTTGTATAACTTAGAGAATTGTGCCCCTCCTGCCCCCTGCTCCACTGCTCTCATTGTGCTGATATCAGTAGGGGATCGGAATCTATTATTATGAAGCCTCTCTGAGCTAGGTAGGCCTATGTGGTTCTTTTGTGGACTTTAGGGCTCAGTTTGTAAGCGAAATCGGAGTATATAGGTACAATATATTAAATATATATAGGTATATAGGTAGGGCACTTATTAGAAGACAAAGGGGCACTTATCAAAAGGGAAAATAATACTAGTAGAAAGAAAAAAAAAGGCACTGATCAGAAGTAAAAGGGGCACTAAAAAAGAGGTATTTATCAGAAGGTGAAAAGGGCACTTATTAGAAAGAAGAAGGGGCAGCCATTCAAAGAAAAAGAGTCACTTATCAGAGGTGAAAAGGGGCACTTATAAGAAATGAAAATTGTACTATTAGAACGGAAAATTGGCACTAATCAGACGGGAAAAAAAAGCCACAGATTTCAAAAGGGGTTACTTATCAGAAGGTGAAAAGGGCATTTATCAGAGAGAAGAAGGGGCGCAGTTATACGAAGGAAAAGGGGGCACTTATCCGAAGTGAAAAGGGACACTATGTCTTATCAGAAGGAAAAATTGCACTATTAGAACGGGAAATGGGCACTAATTAGACGAAAAAGGGCAATTATTGGATTTCATAAACGGCAGTAATGTCTGAGATTAAAGGAGGCACTTATCAGAAGGTAAAAGGGCACTTATTAGAAAGAAAAAAGGGCACTATACGAAAAAAAGGGGCACTTATCAGCTATGAAAAGGGGCACTTTTTGGGTACTTGAAAAAGTGGGGGCACTGTGTCCCCCTGCCCCCCCCCCCCCCGGAGCGCCGCCTCTGTGTGATAGGCTGCATGATCCTCATATAAATAAAAAAGTAACAAACACAACACAGCCAATAAAGTAATATTTAAATATTATATTAAGTATTTATACTTCTTTGTCAACTCAATATATTTGATATCAATAACAAGTGTATGTTCTTCTCATGTAAATGTAATTAATTCTACTTGAATATTCCACTGTCTCGACAAGCATCATAAAAACGATATTACTTTAATTCGTCAGAACTATTACAACTATTATTTTGTGATTCCCTTTTTCTGTTATTGTACTTTGTATTAGTGATCATTAGTGATCATTTAAGTGTATTTACAATAGTTAGCTTTGTAAAATATAATTGTTCTCAATCTAAATGCTATAAAAGATTTATCAATGACAACAGTATCTGTACATTTCAAAGATTACTTAGGTCTCTTGACTGGAATAATGTGTATGAGAGTAATAATGTTGATGATATATATGAAATATTTATTGATATGGTAACAACAGCATACAATCAATGTTTTCCGCTAAAAGAAGTAAGAATAAAAAAAACTGATGCTAATCCATGGTTCACTAAGGATTTAAAAAAGATGTGTAAAAAGAAATATATTTTGTATCGAAAGTATATAAAGAACCCCACTGAATATAGAAAATCTGTTTATGTGCAATATAGAAATAAAGTAACTAGTGCAATACGTCGTGAGAAACAAACTTTTTATCACAATCGTTTTTCCAAAGTACGTAACAATGTAAAGGGTACATGGTGTGTTATAAATGATATTCTGAATAAAACCAGAGCTAAAGTGCAATATTTTAATCTTAAAGACAATAATCTTGATATAACAGACCCGCAGGAAATAGTTAATCTTTATAATAATTACTTCCGGTCAATTGGTTCTCACATTGTTGATAACTTGCCTTCCACCTCAAATTCTTTTCGTGATTTTTTACCCAATAGAAATTGTTCAGATTCTTTTTTTCTAAGACCGATACAGCCAAGTGAAATTCTCACGATTGTTACTCGGTTCAAATCAAACAAAAGTCCAGGTTATGATGACATTGATTCTGAAGTTCTAAAAAAATCTATCCATTTTCTTGCCACTCCTCTGTGTAGTATTTTTAATCTTTCATTTGAACAAGGTGTTTTCCCATGTTTATTAAAGATTGCTAAAGTTGTTCCTATTTATAAAAAAGGTGACACTTCTATCCCATCTAACTATAGGCCTATTTCTATCTTATCTGTATTTTCTAAGCTATTTGAAAAACTAGTTCACAAACGGTTGATGTCATACTTATGTTGTAAAAATATTGTATATGCAAAACAATTTGGATTTAGGCCTGGGTACTCCACATATATGGCATTACTTGATTTTTGTGACAAAATTGCAAATGCATTTGAGAGAAGGGAATTTGTAATTGGTATTTTTTTAGATCTCTCTAAGGCTTTTGATTGTATTAGTCATGATATTCTTTTAGACAAATTACAGTACTATGGTATCAGAGGAATAGCTTTAGAATGGTTTAAGAGCTATCTTCATAATCGTAAGCAGTATGTTTGTGTTAATGAATATTCCTCTGCTATACAATCTATCAATGTTGGTGTACCACAGGGATCTGTTTTAGGATTCTTGCTTTTTATATTGTACATTAATGATCTGCAATTTGCTAGTAGTATTTTAGAATCTATTTTATATGCCGATGATATATCTATTTATATGTGGTAAAGACATCGTGAACACTTGTATAACATTAAACACTGAATTAAACAAAGTAGACCAATGGTTCTTAGTTAATAAATTGAAATTGAATGTAGATAAGACTGCATCCATGATATTCAGAACAAAAAACAAAGTGATTGATACTCAACATGTAAATATATGTATTGCTGGCATGGGTATTCCCATTGTACACTCAATTAAATGTTTAGGAGTAATTCTGGATGACCATTTGACATGGAAGAACCACGTAGATGAAGTTTGTTGCAAGATATCTAGAGCTATTGGTGCAATTAATAGAATAAGTGCAATAGTGCCCTCTAATATTCTTTTAAATTTATATCATACCATGGTCTCGAAGTTCTATGTTATGTCACATTCTTCATACATGTATTCACACATTCACAGATCACAAAATTCATTACCCTCCCACTGTCGAGTGGTTTCGTTGTGCTGGTATCATTGTATGTTGATCTGAAATTTCAAAAATATTTTCCTTTTAGTTTACCTGATTACCTTCACATTTTTGTTCACTTCTTCTAAATCCTTCTGCTATCAAGGTAGATTTCCTTTTCATAAATACAAGAATTCACAGATATTTCATTTCACCACAGATATCAAAGCGAATTGCAAATGGCTCTACAATGAGCAAGTCACCATTTGCCATGTTCAGAGCATATTCTTCATCTTTGTCATTAATCATTATACAAATCAGACACAATTTGTTGAAACATCATTTTCGTGTTTTGTTCTTAGTCTGAAAAGTTAAGGCCATGGACTCACTTAAAACTGAATTGATTATTTTTGTAACGTATCATTTAATCAATTGATCTTTCCTCAGAGTTTGTTTTGTGTATCAATAAGAAACCCTTGATTTTGAAGTCATTTTTGGTGCATGGGTTAAGGTCATATACTAAAGTTTAGTATTACAACCGGATCAACTTCCCTGCTCTCAATTGATCGGGGTTTACCCCACCTTCTGGCCACGCATATAGTTGCATAAACCCTCCTCATAAACCTTCCTTCATGTAGCTTACCCCCTGTTCAAACACAAAACGTTTATACCGAAACTCAATAAATAAAATTTTCATCGTATAGCCTACGAACCGTTCAGACACATATCTCGACTGATTAAGAAAAAAAACCCCATCGTATATATGCGCAGTTTCCATGGCGCATGTTGTTATTGTCGCCGCTAGCCCCTGCCTGGTCCTGAAGGTCACCTTTCGCGGGCGCCCACGTTAAGCCCCTACCAGTTATACCGTTCTATGATTGATATAATACGTTCAGACACACCAACAGAAAGGTGATTTGTTTTATTTTATTTATTTATTTCTGATCTTTTGTCAGGGTAGCCCATTCACCATTAAGTAGTGGTCTTCCATGGGGCCCTGAATAATAATAAACATATTTACATCAAAATGCATAACGTATATAAATCAAAATAAAAATCCTCAGTAAAATTAGAGAGTGCAAACAAAGCAATAATAGACGTGGTGCAAACGAATACTCATTTGAAAAAATAAACAAATATCAGTAAACTAGCTCAACTGTAATGCCAATTACATCTCAGCTGCGCATCCTGGCTGGTTGTGTTACGTCATCACTACACCGGGAGAGTATTGCGCGCAGTTAAGACAACGTATACGCACATTTAACACAATGCTTAATAATAGGTATGCCAGTGTGCGCAGTATAAGAACCCGGTAAATATAGATGAAATCAATAATATTCTGTACCTGCGAAAAATATACCAAATATTAACTAGCTTGAGCTGAAAGATAACATATGATGCCCCCTTATGAATTTTCTATAGGCAAAGTTAGTCGTATAGGGAAAAAAATAATAAAGATAGATGTCCTTTGGAATTCATAGTCATGATCATCTACCTCCCATTTTTTTTGTACACTAAATTAACACAAAAAGAGAGCTGGAGAAAGAAATTCAAATAATTATATGCCGAAGAATCATTTGTCTATGACCTGGGTTCTTAATTATTTTGTCAGGTGCATGGCCAGAAATATTCTCGAAATTACGTCGCGGGCCACTGAGTATTACACATACATACAAAAAATGTATGGGACTGACGTATCTTGCCCGAAAACGAGCAAAGCGAGCAATCCAAAGAAATTGACACATTAGAACCGTGAAATGTAATTTCGTCATCAAAATGTGCTAATTCAGAAAAGATATAAAAAGTACAACGAGATCATTCCACTGCCCGTAAATGAGGAGGCGGGTGCCCGAATGCCAGGTAATTTTGATATTCTCGGGAGGGGGCTGCAACCCACATCCCAGGTCTCATACGCCTCCGCATACACCCGAATCTAAGGACTGAGGAAGAATTTCATAATACACATCCCGGTATCATAAATAATAATATTATTATCCTTATTTTTCTTTGGTTTGACTAATATATTTTTCAAATTATCCGTGGTAGGACATGCTATGATAACTCCTTGGTAGGACAGGGAACAAATAATTATGATATGCTAATTGCGAGCGAGCGAAGCGAGTGAGAAAAAAAAATTGACACCTGTAATCATACCGATAGTTAGGATATTACTTAAAACTTAAGATTCTTTTTCTTCAAATTAGATAATTTGGCGGGCCGCATGAAATCGTCTCGCGGGCCGCAAGTGGCCCATGGTCGGCACTAATTAAGAACAGGGGGTCTATGCCATTATGTCTAATGATCATTATCCCTACAGTCAAAGACATGAGCAAATAGAATTATGAGTAAAATGTCACGTATTAAACGACTAACAATTTCCTTCTTTTTTATACACTGGTTCAAAAGTGTGCGTTTGACTGTCACATGAACTGTTAATTCACTCTTCGTACGTAGAATATAGACAATTGCAGGCTATGTCGTTACCGTGACATTTATGTTTGAAATAGTCGTGAACAGGCGCGCCAGAAGGTTTTTTTTTTTGGGGGGGGGGGGGAAACACTGTGAGGGGCCCCATCTCACACGCTTGCTACCTGATTACAGCCCTACAATATTTGAAGCACTGTAATCATCCATTGTTTTTCAATATCCCTCCTTACACCAGAAATGGGGTTATTTTGTTTCTACATTTTGTGTACAAAACTTTGAAAACATTTTGCTATACCGGCACCTCGCTGCCTGAATATGAGGATATTAAGGCAACTCGCTACCAAAATATGAGGATATTCGGGTACCTTGCAAATATTTTATTATAAAAATGCGGGGGCGCTGCAGCCACGCCTCGTACGCCTATGGGGCTATTCATGCTAAAAATCCTTAGGAGAATATTGGAACTCAGCCACCAAGAGAATGTTTCAAAGCATATTAGAGAATCATTAAACATTTTTTTTCTTTTCTTAAGACGGAACAGTTTTAATAGAACAGAATTTCAGCAGTATATATGACATTTTTTCTTCGTATGACTACTTGGTGAGGGGGCGTAGCGACCGAGCGAAAAAGTTGCTTTCATAATACATGTATTGATATTTGCATTCAAGAGAAACTTTACACACACAGGCAGGTCACATCTTGTGACTTACATAACATCAAATATAGTTATATATATATATATATTTAACTATATAACTATATAAAGTAGATAACAATCTTGCGATAAGGTGGGAACAAAACGAGGAAAGCCCCTGCCCACACATACGTGTTAATAAACACTGCATTTATTGAAATGCGAGAGATCATAAGTATCGATTTAGATTTGGATTATTCAATGTTGAAACTACGTATTTTAGAGCACAAAAATGTTTCCATTAGTTAACTGCAAAATGACTTTTGTCACATAACATCTTTTTCAGGAGGAGAATAATAACGACGTTTTCCCTTCTTTTTAGGCATAGAAAAGCACCTGCCACACCCGTTTCGCTTGGGGGCCTTGTAATATAGAAGATATATTGTAAAATTAAATAATCAATGTTGCCATTAATGTGAGAGGGAGTATAGCGACTGAGCGAAAAAAAAAGAATGTAGAGGTATTTTATTTTAGAGCAAACGTTGGCAAAGTAAATGATGTTCTTACAATGTTTAACTTAAAATAATATTTCTTGTCTTGCGAGGGGCCCCTTTGAGGGGACAGAACAGATTATTGCAAACAGGAAAAATAAGATTATTGCGGGTTTACCAGTTACCATGGTGACATGTCTGATAACAGGCAACGATAATTTGAAAGTTTAAGACTCTCCGACAAAAGGGGGGGGGGCGCTGCTAGCACAAAAACCAGTACATGGACCCCCTTTTGCAAACTTTCTCTTCCTTTACTATACGTCTCTCTACAAATCTGGAAACTGGTGAAAATGACATGAATTTTGAATGTACAGTAGAGTTTTTTTCGAACCCATCCTCTTCTTACACTGTTTCCCATCCAGCCATGCACAGTTTTCGCTAGTTTTGCGAGTTTTTGACTTTTTCCGCCACCTATGGTTGCTGCCAGCACAAAAACGAGTGCATGGACCCCCTTTTTTAAACTTTCTCCTAATAAGGTATATAATCCTCTACAAATCTTGAAAAATTTACGAATCTGGCATGGATTTTGAATGTACAGTAGGGTTATTTCGATCCCATCCCCTTCCTAGACAGGTTCCCACCCTGCCATGCACAGTTTTCACTAGTTTTGCTAGTCTTTTACTTTTTCCGCCACCTGAGGGCGCTGCTAGCACAAAAACGAGTGCATGGACCCCCCTTTTTAAAACTTTCTCCTTCTGCAGTATACAATTCTCTACAAATCTGGAAAAATTTAGGAATCTGGCATGGATTTTAAATATACAGCAGAGTTATTACGAACCCATCCCCTTCCGACACAGGTTCTTACCCTGCCATGCACAGTTTTCACTAGTTTTGCGAGTTTTTGAATTTTTCCGCCAACTGAGGGCGCTGCTAGCACAAAAACGAGTGCATGGACCCCCCTTTTTAAAAACTTTCTCCTTCTGAAGTATACAATTCTCTACAATTCTTGAAAAATTTAGGAATCTGCACACTAAGAAATAGGGGTTCAAATTTGAACCCCTAGGGGTTGGTACAATAGCAGCACCCCAAGGGGTTCAAAATTTGCACCCCGGTATGGGGTTCAAAATTGCACCCCAATATAGGGTGCATTTTTGCACCCTCTGGGTTCATAACTGCACCCTAATGGGTGCAACGTCGATGACAATCGATCACCATTCTCGCCTCTTCACAGCTTGGCGGCAGACCATTTAAAGTTGCCGTTATTTCATATTTCACGCACATAGAACACAGACAGTACAATACACGCCATGAGGGGACCTCGGTGAAATCTATCAGGCCACGCCCGGGGGCTTCTACAGTCTCACATTTAGGATTACTTATTCAACTTTTAAGTTGCAGTGTATAGTCTACTATCTATTCCTATAACAAATCAGTGTAACTGTTAGTAAAACTAGCACTTTCCCTTAAAATGATATAATCCCGACTGAATTATCAAATGTAAACACGTATTCTTATTTCAATAACTTTTTTTACAAAGAAACTATCAAAATGAGCCGTGATAAAATCCCCATATAATTTAAACATGCGAATTATGCAAATTTTCCTGCCTTAATCCCTACGAGTAGCGATACGTTGGTTGCTGTCAACTTGCAAGCCGGTTACTGTTAGTCTTTGCGCGATTACTCTTTTGAAACACGTCACTACGGAGATGTTCAATTTAAGCAAATTTACGACACAAGCTGATCGAAATGGATTTATTATTTCTTTTTCTAATTAATTTTATTTCTATGCTTTTGAATAATAAGTCTTATACTTCATGATATATTGTGACATAGGTGTCAACATGCTGGTGTGGGTATTCATGTAAGACTAATACTTCTGCTCGAAGGGTGCAGAATTCAACCTTACACAATTTTGAATCCCGGTTTCCGCAAAGCGCACCCGTAGAGGTGCAAAATTCCACCCGAGTAGATATACGGGTGCTCCGCCAAAATTTGCACCCTAAAGTGAACCCTAATTTCTTAGTGTGTGGCATGGATTTTAAATATACAGTAGAGTTATTACGAACCCATCCCCTTCCGACACAGGTTCTTATCCTGCCATGCACAGTTTTCACTAGTTTTGCGAGTTTTTGCATTTTTCCGCCAACTGCGGGCGCTGCTAGCACAAAAACGAGTGCATGGACCCCCCTTTTTTAAACTTTCTCCTTTAGTCTGCAGTATACAATTCTCTACAAATCTGGAAAAATTTAGGAATCTGGCATGGATTTTAAATATACAGCAGAGTTATTACGAACCCATCCCCTTCCAACACAGGTTCTTACCCTGCCATGCACAGTTTTCACTAGTTTTGCGAGTTTTTGAATTTTTCCGCCAACTGAGGGCGCTGCTAGCACAAAAACGAGTGCATGGACCCCCCTTTTTAAAACTTTCTCCTTCTGCGGTCTACAATTCTCTACAAACCTTGAAAAATTTACAAATCTGGCATGGATTTTAAATATACAATAGGGTTATTACGAACCCATCCCCTTCCGACACAGGTTCTTACCCTGCCATGCACAGTTTTCACTAGTTTTGCAAGTTTTTGAATTTTTCCGCCAACTGAGGGCGCTGCTAGCACAAAAACGAGTGCATGGACCCCCCTTTTTTAAACTTTCTCCTTCTGAAGTATACAATTCTCTACAAATCTGGAAAAATTTAGGAATCTGGCATGGATTTTAAATATACAGCAGAGTTATTACGAACCCATCCCCTTCCGACACAGGTTCTTACCCTGCCATGCACAGTTTTCACTAGTTTTGCGAGTTTTTGAATTTTTCCGCCAACTGAGGGCGCTGCTAGCACAAAAACGAGTGCATGGACCCCCCTTTTTAAAACTTTCTCCTTCTGCAGTATACAATTCTCTACAAATCTGGAAAAATTTACGAATCTGACATGGATTTTGACAGAATAATGGGGATTTGTATATGACATTACGAATTCTGAGGTCTATCAATGGCCAAAAACCTGCTTTGACGTCATTCTACCTGACACCCAATCATGGCACACTTCAGTGTCCCATAGAAAAAAAGTAAGCACATGGACCTATACTTTTCTATGCGTATTTGGGCTTCTCATGGACCAAAGTAACTGTGTGCAAAATTTGGTGAAACTGACATGGATTCGACTTTAACTAGGGAACGTCCTTAAACATCCTCTTAAATGAACTGACAGAGGAAGCTGTTCTCATCGAATTATCGAGCTTATTCCATTCAAATATAGAAGATACTATTGGGCTACACTTAAAACAATCAGTGTGAAATATGGGCATGCGTAAACATCCAATGTCTCTTTGTCTAGTATGATGCTCATGTACATCGTTAGGATTGATTAAGCCTACCTGAAGGTAAGAAGGTGCTAAGTTATGAACACATTTATATATATCATCATAACGCGACTTAGCTCAAACTGTTTGTCTAATGTCATCCATTTAAGACTAGTGAACAAATCAGCCGACGGTGTGTCATATGTTTTGTTCAGTATTGTTCTTGCGGCCCTCTTCTGAATTTTTTGCAGCTTATTTGTATGGGCTTGAAATCTGTTCGACCATACAACAGAGCAGTAATCAAATCGTGGCAACACTAGACTGTTATAAAGCACTGTTAAAGGGAAATTAACCTCAGCGTATGAACTAGCTTATTTTGAATGGTGTAGTATATGCCCTGTTATTTGATACATGCAATTTCATGTAAAAACACAGGATATAGATATAAATCACTATTTTCCAGCCAAGTTATTGTCTGCTAGCAATAATAAGGGGGCTGCCATTACTTTATGTGTACACGAAAATATTTTTCATCCCAAGTAATATTTCCTTCATCGTTAACTTGTAATTGATTTTTAGAGGACAAATATATATTAGATATAGTCACATATTCTGAAATGTAAGTTTAGTTTTATATATTTTTTAAAAGGTCTTAATTTGTTCATAAAAATATACTTTCTGTACGTGGAGACGGAGAATTGACGTCAAGGACGGAGACAGTCGTAACAATACCAAAACAAAGCGAGGAATCTGCATTACAGGATGGCTATTAGAACTCATGGGTCGTCAATTATCTAGGCCCATGACCAATAACAATCGTAATAAAATCAGAACAAAGCGACGTATCTGTTGTAAAGGTAGGCTATTATCAATGCATATGGTACCTAATGATCCGTGTCATGCACAAAATGGCAGCCTCCATGGAAAGACGTAGCAGACAATACCGCATCTAGAATATCATGTGGGGTTAATTGTCCTTTAAGGACTGCACAGGCAAAAAACACTTTGCTCTCTTTATTATGCCTATTTTTTTCTGGGTAAGTTTACATACGTTTTCCTTTTTTTTAGACCATTTCAATTCTTCATCTATCAAAACTCCTAAGCATTTGGTGAATTGAACTCTTTTTATCAAATTACCATTTAATGAAATGGTGAAAGATTCAATTTTCCTGAAATTAGCACGTGAGCCTATTACCATGACACAAGTTTTTTCAGTGTTAAGGACGAGACGATTTTCTTTAATCCATGTCAAGACTCTGTTTAACGCCACAGTTAATTTTCTTCCAGAACTGTTGCATCATTTACACTGACGGTAAGTGTCGTATCGTCAGCATACATATCGATGATACCTTCAGGAATACATTCAGGTAAGACTATTAACATATATTGAAAATAAAAGGGGACCTAGCATTGAACCTTGTGGTACGCCCAACTTGATGGTTGAAGGGTGCGACTTGGCCCCTTTGAATTGGGTCACTTGTTATCGAGTTCTAGTTCGAAACGATGCTCTGACCCCAGTTTAGTTATACGACGTTTCGTTTAACGTTCAGACACATAAATCCACATAAATCCATCGTATAGCTATACCGTTTTGGTATAAATTGTTTGTGTCCTAACACCCTGTTAAATTATTAGAAATTTCAATTTTCATTTTCAATTCAATTTAATGACATTTATATCCAACTTTTCAGTGTACATAGTAATAAATTAACAAAATGATGTACACGCATTTTTACAAAAATATGACAAATATACATTCATGTTATACATACATAGTTGGAGGACACACTTCTAAAAGCAAAAGCTTCAGGCGAGGGTGCCATTAGTACATATTACATAATAATAAAGGAAATGACTATACATACAAAACAAGAAGAAAAGATAACATTCCTAAACCGCTGAGCCTTATTGGAGAGGAAAAGAAAACAAAAGGAGAGGAAAATAGGGGGGGGGGGTGGAGAATTGAGTTGTAAAAAATTGTCCCATTGGTGAGGTAAAGAGTGCTTTTACATACTGTTAAAGGGCAGAAGAATGTACTATCGTAAATTATGCTCTATATAAATTAACAACAACATCATCATAATCAGCATGATCATTATTATCATGATCATCAATATCATCTCTGCCCCCATCATTCTGCTTCATTACACAGTAACTGGCGGCAATCTGTTTTTTTTCTTCTAAATGCTGCACAGCTTGTCGCCGGCGACAAGCTGTGCAGCGGCGACAATAAGTGCTGCAACATTATGGGTACATGACTTTAGATGACAAATAGTTACCCAGGTCGAAATTCCCGTAGAAACCATTAGGATAAAACCAGTAAAACCTTATACTGGTTTCTACTGGTTTTAATATGGAACTAGATTCCAATAGAAAAGCAGATTATGTAATATGTAATATGTAAAGTGAATAGATTCCAGTAGGAAACTAGAAGGAAATTTTACTGGTTTCAATATGTAAAGTGAATAGATTCCAGTAGAAAACCAGAAGGAAATTTTACTGGTTTCATAATGTAAAGTGAATAAATTCCAGTAGAAAACCAGAAGGAAATTTTACTGGTTTAAATATGTAAAGTAAATAGATTCCAGTATTACCAACAACAAACAAGGTTACAATAGAGTAACAAGTTACAACATACAATAATATGACATAACTAGGTTGGTAAAAGGACCCTACAGAAATAGCAAGAAAGCTAGTAGGGCGTAGGACCCTTTATACAAAATAAGTACTATAGATTGTTTGCGTATACATCAAGCTAAATATGATATATAAAGTAAGACTTAATTGTAATCAAACAAAAAATCTTATAATTACATGTCAAGACTCAAGTGCAATCAAACACAAAAAAGTTCTAATCGAAACTATTACCTACTGTACGTGTATTAAAATGAGGCTACTTCACACCTATACTAAATAATTGATGAATTAGGATATTTATAGCAGACTGAGAACTTAAAACGGCATAAAAGAAACAAAAGTAAACAAACAAGTGGCAAATCAATATAAAAATAAAATCTAAACATAATTACATAACAAGTATTTGTTATGCATGTACTTAAAATGCTTTACAGTATTGATACTTTTCATTTCTAGGGGTAAGGCATTCCATATTTGATTTTGATTTTAATATGTAAAGTGAATAGATTCCAGCAGAAAACGAGAAGGAAATTTTACTGGTTTCAATATGTAAAGTGAACAGATTCCAGTAGAAAACGAGAAGGAAATTTTACTGGTTTCAATATGTAAAGTGAATAGATTCCAGTAGAAAACGAGAAGGAAATGTTACTGATTTCAATATGTAAAGTGAATAGATTCCCGTAGAAAACGAAAAGGAAATTTTACTGGTTTCAATATGTAAAGTGAATATATTCCAGTAGAAAACCAGAAGGAAATTTTACTGGTTTCAATATGTAAAGTGAATAGATTCCCGTAGAAAACCAGAAGGAAATTTTACTGGTTTCAATATGTAAAGTGAATAGATTCCAGTAGAAAACCAGAAGGAAATTTTACTGGATTTTATATGTAAGGTGAATAGATTCCAGTAGAAAACCAGAAAAAAAATTCTACTGGTTTCAATATGGAAAGGAAATAGATTCCAGTAGAAAACCAGGAAGGAAATATCTACTGGTTTCAATATGAAAATAAATTCCAGTAGAAAACCATGCAGAAGGAAATTACATTGGTTTCAATATTGAAAGTAAATATATTTCCAGTTAAAGAACCAATAAGGAAATTCTACTGGTTTCAATATAGTTTCCAGTAAGAAACCAGAAAAAGAAATTCTACTGGTTTCAATATGGAAAGTGAATAGATTCACTGTAAAAAAAAATTACTATAGGAAGTACAGTAAATTACTGGTAACTGTATCATTTACAGTTAAATATTTTTTTTACAGTTATATACTGCTTTTTCCAGTTTAACTGCAGAATAAACAGTACCGTGAAAAATACAGTAATTTATTGTAAATTCCTACAGCAATTTTTTTACAGTGTTCCAGTAGAAAACCAGAAATAAATTTCTACAAGTCCACTTAGACCAGTGAAAAACCAGATGAACTAATTGACCTTGGCAAAGAGTTTAAATACGAAGAGTGCTCAGTGCCGAAATAAAGCGCGCGTGTATATTGTGGTAGATGTCGATCGGCCCAGAGGGAAAGGTTATAGTCTTAATCAAGATGTTTGTATTTTTTTATTTTCTTTATTTTTTTCTTCTTTTTCTGGACAGCGTTTTTGCCTTTTGGTAAAGCCGTAACTAAAGGGCATAATCTTGATATTGTCCCTTCAAATACAAACTTATGTCCCAAAACAGATAGGAATCAACTCTAACTGCACCAGGGAGGAGAGGGAGAGAGTTGGGAGGGGGGCCTCGGACTAGATGTTTGTATTTTTGTTAAAGTTATTTGCTATGAAATTTTATTAATATTTATGTTCCCTGATATTAAGCTCTATATGAGCAAACACTGCGATATCTGACGGGAATGTCGAGAAAAGTTATTTAAAAATAATAATGTGCTATCTTTATTTTTCTATTAAATCAGAATATTTCATTTGATATGATTTATGGAAATTATAGGGATTATAGACCTGCAATGTAATTTTATTAGCCTTATTCTTTTAAAATTCAAGACAGAAAAGGCTTTAATAAAATGAGATTGCGTGCGAGCAATTACTTATATAAATATAAAGATTACATTAAGAGTGGCGTATCCAAGATTATATATCCAGGAATGTACGTGCCCTTATGTGCCTGCCAAAACCAAATCTGACATATTTTAGTTACACATCGAATGAAAGGAAATGTGTAACCCCCCCCCCCCCCCCCCCCCGCACGGAAAGAATCAGAAAACTGTGATAACTTTTTTTCCTTGCTTGTCCTAAAATTCAAAATAGAATGCATCTACTTTTGCCCCAGCTCTCTTTGTCCCTCTCTCCTCCCCCTCTCATTTTTCTCATACTCTCTTTTCTCTCTTACAACCGATCTGTAAAAATAGAATTGAGGAAAAATAATGATCTCTTATTTGTTTTATTTGTGTTTTTATTAGGAAATCAACAGAAATCACAACAATTACAAGTGATTTACATGATTAAAAACCAAATCACTGAGCAAAAAAAACAACAAACAAACAAAAACCCCAACAAAAACAAATAGTAAAAATAAAGCAATTGGAACAAAATAGAAAAAAAAATAATCTCTTATTGCTCCCCCCCCCCCCCAATCTTTCAATTTAATGGGATCGACAACCAACACTATGCAATCATATTCTTCACATCCATGACAGAATAGCAGGGGCGGATCAAGGGGGGGGGGGCGAATCGGCCGCGGCCCCCCTTCTTGAAACCCAAGTTGGCATATACGGGCTCTTGCCTAAATTGTGAAAAAACCCGGATCGAGCACCAAATTTAGTTTGGAAGCCCAAGAGGCTAACAATGTCGTTCTATTAACCCTCCGAGAAAAACTTGTAAAAAGGCCCACCCCGCAAGACTGACGTGACAGTCTGGGCATGGATCAGTGGCGGATTTAGGAGGCTTTTAAATAAAATTGTATCCCCCTTTTAGAACTGATAACTTTTTTTGCTTGTCAGAGAATTATGGAGGAAAACTGGACTCATAAATCTGATACCCTACACCCCTCCACTGAGCGACTTTCGGAGGGCTGGCGAGAAGAAAAATGTTTGCCACCCCTGATCGGTACACGCCCACATTAGGTCATCGATAACAAATATTGGAATGCACGTGTAGTATGGCAAATTATTTTTTTTGGTCGAAAGCATGCATATTCCCGGGGATTTGTGCGGGGTTTATTGGACTCATCGAGCCTCAATTATACCCTTCCAGAGCTTTAAATTTCATGTAAATCACATTTTTCATCATTTCAAATAAATACTAGGGGAATTCAAAATTTCTGTTTTCATGTGTTAACCAATGGGAATTGGAAGGCCAAAAGCATGCATATTCCCGGGGATTTATGGGGGGTTTACTGGACTCATCGAGCCTCAATTATACCCTTTCAGAGCTTTACATTTCATGTAAATCACATTTTTCATAATTTCAAATAGAGTACCGAAGTGCGACGTCATCAAATTTTGATTTTTGTATTTCAGTATTTTTATGACCATATTTAGGTAGAGCATGATGGAAAACGTTCACACATCAAATTTGACATGAATCAGTTCATGGTGGCTCAAGGTATGGCCGTATGAATATCTAATTAGCCCCATTGAAGTCAGTATAAATTGGCCTGGTTCTTAACAGTTTAGAACCAGGCCAATTTAACCCTGACTTCAATGGGGCTAAGGAGGTATTCATGCGGCCATATCTCGGGGCCCAATGAGCCAGTTGCCATAAAATTTGGGCTCTGGATGTTTTTCACCATGTTCCTTTGAGATATGGTATAAAAAATGTCAAAATGAAAAAATAGCTTTTTGTGACGTCATCACTTCGGTACTCTATAAATACTAGGGGAATTAAAATCATTTCAAAACCCCTGTTTTCATGTGTTAACATATGGGAGCTGGAAGGCCCAAAGAAAGCATATTTCCGGGGATTTATGGGGTGCTTACTGGACTCATCAAGCCTTCATTATACCTTATCAGAGCTTTAAATTTCATGTAAATCACATTTTTTACATTTTCAAAGAAAAACAAAGGGAATTATAATCACCCTAAAATTCCTTGTTTTCGCGTGTTAATTATGGCAGGCGAGACGTTTTTGGTCAAAAGCATGCATATTCCCGGGGATTTATGGGGGGGGGGGGGTGGGTTTACTGGACTTATCAAGCCTTAAGTATACTTTTTCAGAGCTTTAAATTTCATGTAAATCACGTTTTTCATATTTTCAAATAAAAATTATGGGAACTATAATCATCCTAAGATTCCTTGTTTTCGCGTGTAAACCTATGGCAGGAGAGACTTTTGGGGGTAAAAAGCATACATATTCCCAGGGATTTATGCGGGGTCTATTCAACTAGTTGAGTCTTAATTATACATTTTCAGAGCTTTAAATTTTATTCAAGGCACATTTTTCAAAATTTTGATTTAATTCTGCGGGAATTATAATCATTCAAAAATTCCCGTTTTTGCGTGTTTCTACTGGTAATACAGCCCTTTTTAAAACCAGTAGACTACTCTGGTTTCTACTGGGTTCTTATGGGTTGACTCTGATTTAATACCCTTAACCACAAAGTCTCTGCTGGCTTTTGATAGTTTTTACTGGTCTTCAATCCAAGAATCTAATGGTTTCTATTGGTTTGACTCTGTAATTTTGACACTCTTCTTCAAACCAGTAGAGTCTACTGGTTCTAATTGGTTTCTACTGGTAATACAGCCCTTTTTAAAACCAGTAGACTACTCTGGTTTCTATTGGTTTCTTACGGTTTGACTCTGATTTTATACCCTTAATATGAACCACATAGTCTCTGCTGGTTTTTGATGGTTTTTACTGGTCTTCAATCCAGTTGAATCTAATGGTTTCTATTGGTTTGACTCTGTAATTTTGACACCCTTCTTCAAACCAGTAGAGTCTACTGGTTCTAATTGGTTTCTACTGGTAATACAGCCCTTTTTAAAACCAGTAGACTACTCTGGTTTTTATTGGGTTCTTACGGTTTGACTCTGATTTAATACCCTTAATATGAACCACATAGTCTCTGCTGGTTTTTGATGGTTTTTACTGGTCTTCAATCCAGTTGAATCTAATGGTTTCTGTTACTATATGCGATACTGTGTATTGATATCGGGGTACTTCGATTAAACATGTCTACCAACTAACTAGCCTGTCTGCTAACTGTCGTCATTATACTGCGTACCAAGATAAGCCAAGGCCTCTAACATGACTTCGTGGCAGCGTCGGTATCTTCCTTATAACCATAACACGTCTTGATCTAGTTCACGACAGTTGATAAATGCCAGAAACCCCAATTTTCGCGAAAATTAGTTCAGTAGTGCAGCGTCGTTCTGTAGTCGATGTGTAGTGCACAGTCGCATGCACACAGGCTCCATAGCCGTAGCCCTAGGCATATACCCCGCCGTGGTAGTGCCATCGCGTTAGCGTTGTCACAACTGGCGTACCATAGCTAGCATAGCTGCATGTATGGAAAGCCCCTCACCAAGGGATAAATCGCGAAAAGATTTCGAGCTTGCACTATCGATGCACCAACTAGACAAAGGTTTGAGAATTGAATCAATCTTCTCGATTATCCACACGTACCTGAGTTGTGTACTATTATCATGAGTGTATGCCTATTCTGTGTTTGATATAGCCCTACTTAGATAAATAAAACAAAAGGAGTGAAATCGACTCCAGTTACATTAGACTTATATGATAACTGTGCTCAAACACTGGCACAGGGGTCTGCACTAAACTAGGTTAAACTAAAATCAGAAGTGTGAAAATTTGACCCTCTTATTTGGTGTTTGAGGACTGAGTGAGAGTGATCAACATTTTCACTGCATGAGACACCTAATGACATTCACATGCATGAGAGCGTACACAGGTATCGGTGTACAAATTGTCAACACCAGCCTGTAAGGACCTTTCACACGCACACGCACACGCACAAGATCTCCACTCATTCGTATAATCTGTCGTTGCCAATACGTACACGCGAACATACACAATGAGTATGGTGAAATACCCAGAGATGAACTGGGAGGCTACAGACCTGCCCGAAGAGTTCAAACTGTTCAAGCAAAGAATGGACCTTGTGTTAGCAGACCAAGATGTAACTAATGATAAGAAAAAGGCTTTCAAAATCAAGATTACTGTAGGCAACGAAGGCTTGCGCAGAATCAATGCGTCAGGGCTATCTGAGACCGACAAAGACGAACCGCAAGAACTGTGGAAGCTGCTAGAATCACAGTTGAAGGTTAACATCAATTTTCGGATACACCGCTTAGAGTTGATGCGGTATCGCCAGAAAAAAGATGAGAGTATCGATGGATTCGTTACTAGATGTAGAGATAAGGCAAAGAATTGCGATTTCGAGGATACCGAACTTGCGGATCATGGAACTAGTGATCGCTTCAACGCCTATCGTAGAATTTCAGAAATCCTTGTTGGATCAGCCAAAGGGATACAAAGTCGAGGCAATCTTAGTTGAGGGTCGCAAGTATGAGGCAGTTGCGGCAAGCAGACAATGTCTAGAAACGCTCGATCCTAAAGAAAATGTTGATGCATTCAAGCGTAACCAAGGACGAAGGACTTGTGGGAACTGCGGACGTACCCACAAACCTCGTCAGTGCCCTGCATACGAAGATGTGTGCCGTGCTTGTGGCACAAAGGGCCATTGGGCCAAGGTCTGTCGAAAAAAACAAAGCGATCGTAGTCGAAAATCAGATGACCGTAAATCAGATGACCGCAAATCTGATGACCGCAAACCAAAACAAGGAAACAAGTCACGATCGAAATCCAAAAGTCGAAAAAGTAAACCAGTAAGCGAAATGGACACTAGACATGGTACTAGCACAGATCATGATCAACCCACAGTCAGTGCATCAAATTTCGCACAATTCGACACTATACACACAAACGGACCACTATACCTGAAAATAGATTCAGGAGCAAGCGCTAATACCATAACAGTGCGTACAGTCAAAAACATATATGGTGACAAGTGGCAATCAGTAGTAAAACCTACACCAGTAAAGCTCGTAGCTTACGGGGAAGTACCAATACCATGCAGGGGTACCATAGACATAAAATGTAGATACAAGAATCCAGAGTGGTCTACACATACATTCTATGTAGCAGATGTCAAGGGGCCAGCAATCCTAGGGTTGTTAACGTGTACTGATCTCGGGATTATCACAATCCACGAGATGCACAAAGACACATCCACACATCAAACACCTACACCTACACCACTAAACAGTGTTAGAGACCTCAAACAACAGTACCCAGGACAGTTTGATGCCATTGGAAGCTTTCGCGGGAAAGCACTGCTGCATCTGAAAGATGATGCAAGGCCCACCATAGATGCACCTAGAAATTGCAGTGTCCACTTGAAAGACAGGATCAAGGCGGAACATGATAACATGGAAAAGCAGGGGGTCATCAGAAAAATAGAGTACCACACAGACTGGTGTAGCTCGATGACCACCGCTGTGAAGAAAGATGGGTCCATACGGATATGTCTTGACCCCAGAAGGTTGAAGGATGCATTACAGAGATGTCCCCATAAGGTTCCAACCTTGGAAGAAATCCAACCCATCTTCGTAGGAGCGCAATACTTCTCCAAGCTAGATGCGAAGGCTGGATACTGGTCAGTGCACCTAGCAGAGGAATGCCAAGACCTGACTACCTTCAGAAAACCATTCAGAAGATACTGTTTCCAACGATTACCATTCGGCTTATGCACAAGCCAAGATTCCAGTAGCACATGGATAGGATCGTCCAGAATGTGCCTGGCTGTGTATGTATCGCAGATGACATTGCGATTGTTAGAGGAGGAACACGACAAGAATCTCCAATTGCTCATGGAAGCAGCGAAGCAGGAAGGCCTCGTGTTCAACAGCTCCAAGTGTACCATCAAGAAAGAAGCTATCAACTTCTTTGGATCTAAGAACACAAGATCTGGAATATACCCAGATCCTAGCAAGGTCGAAGCCATCACAACAATGCCTTCACCCAAGGACAAGGAGGATGTCCAGAGATGTCTAGGACTATTCACGTACCTAGCAGCATACATTCCCAACTTCTCAGAGAAGTCAGCCCCACTTCGTGAACTCCTTCACAAGGAAATTCCCTTCATCTGGGACGAGGATCACGAACATGCCCTAAACAGCCTGAAAAGAGCAATCTCATCGGGTGCATGCCTGCAATTCTATGACCCGAGGAAAGAGACAACCCTCGAGGTCGACGCGTCCATGAAAGGACTGGGAGCATGCCTGCTCCAAGACGGCAAACCCAAATACTCAAACATAGAAAGGGAAACCTTAGCCCTAGTGTTTGGTATCACCCGGTTTCATACTTACCTGTTCGGGAAAGAATTCACTGTGATATCCGACCACAGACCATTGGAGATGATTTGGAAGAAACCTCTGAGGAACGCACCACCCCGTCTACAAAGACTACTGATCAAGGTACAAGGATACAGGTGCCAAGTCAAGTGCTCCGAAGTAGAGGACTCCAACGAAATTGACCTGATCTTCTTCGGACAACACAAAAGGGCAGAACTCCAGAGGGAAACGTCAAGTGACCCTGTTCTTAAGTCATTGTGGCTGGCACAGTCACGGAGCTGCCGACATTACTAAGACAATTCTGGTCTTACAGAGAAGAGATTGGCGTGTCACACGGAGTACTCTTCAAAGGAAGTCAAGTGATCATACCAAAGACACTTAGGGAAGATATCCTTACACAACTTCACCTTGGACACATGGGAATTGAGAGCACACGGCGACTAGCTCGTGAGACAGTGTTCTGGCCAAACATCAACAAAGACATTGAACGTATCACAAAGCAATGTGACGCATGCCAAGAACAGCAAGCAAGGCAACAGAAGGAGCCATTGCTTCCCCATGATGTACCTCCAGCACCATGGACTAGACTAGGAACAGACTTGTTCATGCTCAACAGACAAGAGTACTTGCTCGTCACCGACTACTACTCCAAATATCCGGTAGTCTATAAGCTGACTGACACATCAAGTGCAGCGGTAGCAAACGTGATGAGTGGGATCTTCAGTCTATTTGGTCCACCAGAGGAGATCGTATCAGACAACGGTCCACAATTCGTAGGAAAACCATTCCAGGACATGTGCAAGAACTGGTCCATTAAGCACACCTCTTCTCCGCACTATCCAAGATCAAACGGACTAGCTGAGAGAATGGTTCGTACTGTCAAGAACCTGTTGACAAAGTGTTCGCAAACTGGCCAAGACAGTCAACTGGCTATGTTGCATCTGAGAGCAACACCTGTGGACAGCCACAAGAAATCACCTGCAGAGATGTTGTTTGGAAGACCGATCAGAACAACACTCCCAAGTCATCATCTTTCAAGAGAATCCACCATCACTGATCATCTGTTGAATCGTCAAAGCAAGATGAAGGAAACGCATGATCGACATGCAGGTTCAGATCTTCCACCACTCCATGTAGGACAGCCAGTCAGAGTCCTACACCCCAAAGATCATACTTGGATACCAGCCAAAGTATCCAAAATCTGTGAAGAACCTCGGTCGTATGAAGTATCGACACCCAACGGAGGAATCCTGAGACGGAACCGATCTCACCTGAGAGAGATTCCATCAGCAGACTCAACTCGACGAAGACCACACCACGTCCACCCAACCAGATTCACCACGACACCATGCGACATCATCATCACAGACTCAGATCAATCAAACTCAAAACCCAGCGACAAACTCACAAACCACAACCAGATCTGGTCGCAACATTCGGAAACCAGCGAGATATATGTTCGAAGATTGAAAATGAACTCTCAAAGCTAAGAAGAGAGAAGACAGAAGATACGAAGAACGCTGAAGACATGTAGTTTAATGTAGTCTAAGAAGTTTATTGTTCATAATGCATGTATAGTCATAGAACAGCATTATAACCATTTGTTGTATATATACAGGAAAACCAATCATCGGATGCTGGCTGAAACATTTGTTGTTTTGCCTGGAAGTGATTTTATCGATGAATCTAGTCATATCAAGACTATATTCAGTTTCATATAAGAGGAAAAGTTATGTTAAGTTGAAAAAAAATGACTCATACACTTAAACAGTGAGTTGTACAAATTTGTTCTAATCCAAAATGAATCTTATCAGACAGAACAGAATATTTTATCTTGTTAACTATAAAGCAAATAACCACAGATTTGCATCCTACCAAAAAGAGGAAAAATATGCTTATACATGCAAGATCGTTAATCATTAATGACCGCCGATTTCCAATCTTAACAGAGGAAGGGGGATGTTACGATATACGATACTGTGTATCGGTATCGGGGTACTTCGATTAAACATGTCTACCAACTAACTAGCCTGTCTGCTAACTGTCGTCATTATACTGCGTACCAAGATAAACCAAGGCCTCTAACATGACAGTTTCTATTGGTTTGACTCCGTAATTTTGACTCTGTAATTTTGACACCCTTCTTCAAACCAGCAGAGTGTACTGGTTCTAATTGGTTTCTACTGGTAATACAACCCTTTTTAAAACCAGTAGACTACTCTGGTTTCTATTGGGTTCTTACGGTTTGACTCTGATTTAATACCCTTAATATGAACCACATAGTCTCTGCTGGTTTTTGATGGTTTTTACTGGTCTTCAATCCAATGAATCTAATGGTTTCTAGTAGAGTCTACTTGTTCTACTTGGTTTCTACTAGTAATACTGCCCCTTTTAAAATCGACTACTCTGGTTTCTATTGGTTTCTTACAGTTTGAGTCTCAGCTGGTTTTTGATGGTTTCTGTTGGTTTCTATCAATTTGACACTGTATTTTCGTACTGTTCTTCTGACCATTAGATATTTTAATGGTTTTTATTGGTATTCACACGAGTGATATCTAATGGATTTTACGGGAATTCTGCTGGAATCTGTTCAAATTCCCATAGAAACCATTAGAATCTTAAAACCAGTAGACACCATTAAAATATCCTGACTGGTTTCTACTGGTTTCTACTGGAATTTCGACCTGGGTAACATAGGGTCAGTGAGATTTTCTCTTCAAGAGTTCTGGGCACGCAATAAAATTGTGAAACAAATTGTCTCAAAGTAATTGGGAAATGGTGATCATGTCTACATGATTTTTTTTTTTTAATACCGAGTTGTTTTGGAATCATCAAATAGATAAGAAATTGACAAAATCTCAATGAAAAGGACATGTAATGCACACAGAAATGAGTACATGTATATGGGACTACACACATGCAAGTGGCATCGATGTATGGCCCCAGAATCCCAGTTATTTCTAGTCTTATTTCGAATATGAAGGCATTTGAAGAGCAATCCTTTTCAAGGGATTTTTTAAATGTGATTTTCTTCCAAACTGACAGAACAGGAACGAGAAAACTCACAAATTATTTGTCACCTTTCCCAGAACCCAAACTTGCCATGGAATATACACCTGAAACGTACAGTTTTTTTAGTGATTAGGTTTCAACATCGCAACATGCATTTATATGTTATAGCATATCTGTGAGCATTGTTTGATTGGAATTAGTACAAATTATAAAATGTAATAGAGGTTAAAATATCAACTGTGTACTATTGTGTGTAAATGTGCCCAATTTTGTTTCATCACCATTTAATATATTTTTATTTTGCGATTTGATTTGCATATTTTATTCAATATCTTGTATAACGTTTTTTTTAAAGATGGAATTGAATTGAATAAATATGAACGAATGAACGATGTACAAGTTTCACCTTACTATGCATGTAATTCATGTAAGAATATATTTATTTCATATGTACAATGTATGTACAGTCGCAAAGGAATGCATGACAACAAAACGTTCTTAGTATATTTGCTTTTATTGTATTTCTTATCACGTTTATGAAAGAAATGCTATAACGTAGCAATTCATTACCATGCGGAACATGGACACAACTATACGTAGGGAGATATACATTGTGAAAGAAACTACCTGGAAACAGCTGCGAGAGACAGGTTGATTATCTAACTATAAGATACATGAAATTAATGGGAATTGTGGGAATTACCAAAGTGATAGGAAATTTGATCTTGCTGAAAGACTCATGCACGTCACACAAAAATGTGTATGGGACAACACAAACGTATGGGATGAACTTTGCTTCAATTTGTTAGCTATTTCCTGGCAATCCTTCTCATGGGTCATTTCTCCTATATTCTTCCAGATCACACAAACGCCACACATGAAATGTGATTATACTATGGAGCTTCATGATTATACTCACAGTCTTGTTTCACACCTGCTGCTGCATGTCTAGAATGACACTTCATGCAGTCTTACTTCCTCTTCTGTATACAACTCGGTCATGTCGGTGGTACGCTAGATGTTCATGTGTTTAGACGGCCTAGGATAAGCAACACATATCACACTGCCACGACTGTAATACCTCAGTATTTCATGGTCTTTGGTGCTGTGCTTGTCAATACAATATTTGTTTGCATACCCCAACCCACTACCAGTTATTAAAACGACTGGATTTCCTTCTTTTTTTCTTTTTTTTTTGAGGAGGTACGGGATGTCATTTGTCAACAGCACATCATACACAGAAACACAATATCAATATGGCATCGTTTCACGAAACACGTTCGTCGACATTACTTTGAAACGCATGTTTATTTCGATACAGGTTTCAATGGGTTGTGTGTGAACTTGTAATCATGACTGTCTCATGAAACGATAACCAGTGCACCGTACGTGCACGGTTCGGTTTAGATCACGTGACTACGGCACATATTGCAATCGTTGAAAGGCAATGCTATTCTGGGGAATCCCATGAAGGATTTGGGATTTCGATGCAGTTTGAACATAATTTGATCAGTTTCTTTTGGAAAGCAAATTGACATATGAGAGGGATGCTGAAGGTGTTATTTATTTTCTTACCTCCAAATGAAATCAACTAGTTGCATATTAAAAACACAAGTATGTAGACCTATTAGCTCTGTGAGCCTCAATCACAACCCGTCCTTGCACATTAATACATGTAATGTTAAGCATATTCATTTGAGGGATCATAGGGTGGGGGACATGATCCGTGTTTCTCCCATATCTAAAGTTACGTTATAAACTAATACAATTTTTTACCAATAGCCTAGTGGGACTGGGTGGGTTCTGTTTCAAGCCTATCATGAACGAGAGGATTCAGTAGTCAACGGGTTAAATAAAACTACTGAATCCTTTTAAGAATCAAAGTCAATAATGAATCATCAAACGAAGGTCATGTTTCATCTGATTTGCATGTATTGATCAAATAAGATAAGCGACAATCGTTTTTTTTTTAAATTAAAGTGGATTTTGATAGCTCTTCATATAAAGTTACGTTGGCTGGAAGAAAAAAATGTAAGTATAAAATGATTTCTATGTGGGATATTCCTTTTTACCCTTAAAATTTAATGATCTTTACCATTCCTGAAAAGGCGATATCGAATCCTGCTAATTTTGTAAAAGTGGTAAGCTTGAATTTTCAGCATCCCTAATGGGGGGAATCTAATGGGGGGGGGGGGGGGCTCATTTGATTTCACTCATTAATGCTGATTAAATTTGTACGACGTAGGCTAGTGCAGGCCTGGGGCTGGTTTTCAGCATCCCTTTAATAAGCCATGTCATTTGCTGAATAGACAGTAACCCATAGATGTTTGACATTAAGTTTGAATGATCTGCACTGCATAATAAGATAATCACACGTGAAAGAGCTCACAAATTACAGATAAAATCGAGTCTGGTTAGTCATGCGATTTCATTTTGAAAAAAACTGTAAGTTATTGGGATAGATTGATAATGTCGTACATAATAACGCTTCGGTGTTTTCGGAATCAATGAAATCAACTGACTAAACTTGCTGAGAATCACACACAGTGAAAGACACTCATACATATCTGTGTGCATTTAAAAAATTATTCAAAAATTATCCAAAATTATTTTTCATCGTATTTCAAATATTGGACATTTCATGAAACATCATTTTCGTGATGCATTTAGATTTATACATGCTTTATAGGGAGTAAATAATAATCTATCAGATACTCAGAACTGCGTGTATTTGCTAATATTGCTAATATTACATCTGTATTTTTGAAAAAGATGAGAAAGCCACAAATTATTTGTCACCTTTGCACAACTGCAACCTCCTCTGTATAGCGTTAGAAGGAAAGCGGCATTGAAATAGCATTTTGTGCAGCAGTCAATAGAGTCATGCAAGCGGCAATGAGCATTCCTTCATGGCTCAACAGTTTTTCTGAAGTAAAAAAAAAAAAGTATTTACAGGTTTATTGTACTTTTTACATATTGTACGTACCACCACATTGTATACGAAATGCAAGCAGTGGTGGGAATACCCAAGTTCACTGTCTTTTCAGATCATTTTAGTGATGCATTTAGATTTATACATGCTTTCATAGGGACAAAGTAATACATCTACCAGATACTCAGCACTGCGTGTGTGGCTAAGTCGGACAGCCATTATGTTTGTTTGTTGGTTGTTTTCTTATACACATTACATTAGATTGGTCATGATTCATCAAATGAAAGTGTCCAACTAGGCTACAGAGGGCGCATTATGGATTAGGGTTGTGACGTCAAGGAATGGTAGAGCGGTTTCACACAATGATCATTCGTCCATCGCTCAACAGTTTTTTAACGAAAAAAAATGTATTTACAGACTTATTGTACTTTTTACACACCGAACGTACCACTAAGTTGTATGCGAAATGCAAGCAGTGATGGAAATTCCCAAGTTCATTGTCCTTTCAGTGCATCATTTTAGGGCACACATAAGTAATTCATCCGCTCGCAATGAAATTAATTGATTAGAAATATTCATATAAAATCGATTGATTGTCCTCAGTAAATTTAAAAAGCGTAAATGGTGTTTAATAGACATACTCTTTTCAATTTGACACCTTTATTATTTTTAAAGGATTTATTTTATCACTGTTTCTATGTGCAAATGGGCTGAAATTTCGGCTAGCCTTGTTTCAGCCTAAATATCTTTTTTTAACGCCGGGAAAGTGCCCAAATTAGGTACTTTATTCTGTGAATTCTGTGAATTTAAACGATTTCTACCGAGGGGTGTTCAAAATATGATTTATAGACAACCTTCGTTATAACACGTGAGTGAATGGGGCCGTGAATTACTTATGTGAGCCCTATAGCGAAACCTAGCTCAGCGTTGTTATGGAAATGTCGTCTGCTTTTGTTGGTCTAGGTTGCGTTTAAATTGATATAGATTACTCTTTTTGGATGCTTAACTGCTTAAAGTATCATTTTGAGGTAAGTTGAGAGCCATCCTTAATAAAAACATACAGCATTTGTCTATGCTTTGGACAGGTAACACCAAACACCAAAGGAATGATTCATACCCGCGGCTTTCTATGTGGAAAACGTGTCTCTTGTATTTCCAACATTTGCGGGGGGGGGGGGGGGGGGTTGTCAGTCGCTTGAGAATCTGAGCTAGGATTTTCTGTCGATCAAAGTTATTCAGGTTCACTTTCTGCCTCGGACGTTTGCTAAGATAGGGAATTAACTATCACCATTACAAAACGCTTAGCACGCCTCCCGTTCGAGCCGGTTAGTTTCGCTCTCCTCGATCCTTTTTCAGAGCAGTCTCATTCTCTCTCTCTCTCTCTGCCACCCCCCCCCCCTCAGACTCACACACAACATTAATGGGTAACTAGAAATTTAATTCGTCATAAGGACGAATTAGGTGGTCTGTCTTTCAATTTGTATGATCATGATTGTAATCAGGACGATCATAATAATGGGGAAATGCTAAACTGAAGATAGGAAGTCAAGAATGCAATGAATGGAGATGCTTCAAGATGTGATGATTGTGGAAATATTCAGAAAGATTGACCACCTTGATTAGCAGTAATCGGGGTTGGCATCAAGCCCCTAAAGCGGCCGCCATTACGCTGTAACATTTGGGCACGATTTGAACGCGCCCGAAGCCCCTATGCATTATTCATTTTGTAAGATGCTCCCCTACCCCGTATATGCTTTACACGCAACTAAAATAAAAACGAGGATCAGTGTCACGCATGCGCATTAAGAAAGATCAAATCCGCTTAATCTATTCATGTATGCTAATGTATGCATCACTTGGCTAATGACGGCGCATCGATAATTGACGAATGGGCGTCATTCATATGGTGTCATTAAATCTTTATGATAATTAGGTCCCAACAAGTGATTAATTGCTAACTGATAGGATCGTCAGCACAAAAGGGTCAACTTCTATCCAATTAACTAACATTACTTGGTAGAGTTCAATGAGTTGTATACCGTAGTTATTAAGAATTTAAATACATATTGTTCACATTTATCACATCTCACGAATTAAGAGGAAAAACTTTTACATTCATAATAAGTACTTTTTCAAAGAAATTAATAAATTTACTATCTTTACCAGTAGGATAAAGTTATACAAAAAAAGGGGGGGGGGGTGGTGTATAATAATCGAAGGCAAAGGTAAGAATATAGGTGTAGAGGAAGAGGTATCCTTAGATTTTCTTGAGGGGCAACTTTCGCATTGATGCCAATTGTGTGAATCTTATAATTGTGAACATACATGTACCTTTCAAAGAGAATTATGAACCTTGAAAATTCGGCCAATTTAGTTGACCCGAAAACTTACATTTTTATTCTTTACTTTCTTTCTCTCTTTCTCACCCCCCCCCCCCCCCCTAGCGTACCCGGGGGGCAAGGGTACAGACTACAGACTTCCCCCTAACAGCTTCTGGCCATAAAAAAAAAAAAAAAAAAAATTATGGAGGAAAACTGGACCTCATCAAATTTTTGAGGCGAAAAAAAAATTCTCAGAGGGCTAGCTAAAAAAAAAATCCCCCCCCCCCCATTTTCATCAAATCTTCTCGTTCACCTTTTCTCATCTTTTTTTCTTCCCTCTCTCTTTTTTATGTCTCTCTCTCATACACACGCCTCGATCACACGTCCTGGTTCATTTTGGAGGAAATAATTCTTGGAGGGCTGCATAAAAAAAAATCCCCCCCTCCATTTTCATCAAATCTTCTCTTTCACCTTTTTCTCATTTTTTTTCTTCCCTCTCTCTTTTTTATCTCTCTGTCTCTCTCTCTCTCGCTCTATACAAACATGTGCACCGGCCCACGACCGTATATGCGCGAGAACCATTCAGCCACTTATCTCTCTTTTCTCTCTGTCTCCCTTTCTCTTTCTCTCTCTCTCTCTCTCCAAATACGTGGACCGGTCGTGTGCATGAACCAGGCTAGGCCCCGCACGGGAATCATTCGGCCATGCAGTCAGACATTTTTGAGCTATATGTACGTCGATGACTTGACAAAATGAATGTACGGAATGAATTGGTGAAAGTTTGGCGATCATATAGGGGAGCTATGTGTTCACCGACTTATTATGTACGTGAACAGTTAGCGAGCACAGAAGCGCTAGCTGTTCACCGGCTTAATGTGTATGTGAACAGTTATCGACCATAGGGGCGCCAGCTGCTCACCGGCTTATTGTGTACGTGGACAGTTAGCGAGCACAGAGGCGCTAGTTGTTCACCGGCTTATTGTGTATGTGAACAGTTATCGACCATAGGGGCGCCAGCTGCTCACCGGTCGTCTGTACAAACTATGTAGCCTACACAATGAGTCGGTGAACATTTAGCGATAACAGGGGCGCCAAATGTTCACCGAGTTATTCTGTACGAACTTGCCCCATTTTGTGACAAAATTTACTCAAAAATCGTTTTTGTTACAAAATTATTGAACAGCAATTCATTTTGTAACAAAATGAATTTGAAAAGATAACTTTGTAACAAAGATATTAACATGACAACATGTGTCCATTGTCATTTTGTAACAAAAATCATTCTGTTCCAAAATGAAAATTGACAAAATAATTTCTGTTACAATATGAGATCGGGCAGAATTACATGTATTCTGTCATGATTAATTTTGTAACAAAATGAAAATGAACCAAATTAATTTGTCATGATAATTTTGTAACAGAATTATTTTCGTAACAAAATAAAAATGGACAGAATAATTAAGTAACATAATGATTTTTGTTTAAAAATAAAAAAGGACAAAATGATTTTGTTATATTAATTTTTGTAACAGATTTTGGTTGCACAATGAAAATGACAAAATAATTTCGTCATGTTAATTTTGTAAGAAAATTATTTTCGTTACAAAATGAGAAAGGACAAAATAATTTTCGTTACAAAATATAATTGGACATTTTCATTTTGTAACAGAACGATTTTTGTAACAAAAATTAATGAACATTTTGTCATGTTAATTTGTAACAGAATGTTTGTTACAAAAGGAAATCGGACAAAACAATTCTGTAATGTTAATTTTGTAACAGAATATTTTTTTGTTACAAAATTACCTTTTAAAATTAATTTTGTTACAAAATGAATTGCTGTTCAATAATTTTGTAACAAAAACGAATTTTGTCACAAAATTAGGCAAGTTTGTACAGAATAACTTGCTGAACACTTGGCGCCCCATAGACGTACCCACAGAACACTGCCAGTACTAGTAGCACGCAAGGCAAGCAAGGTAATCATGAGAATTCCCACTATCTCGCATAAGAACATTTTTCTAATGTATTGAGGTTTGTTTACACTTGCATGGTAACACAGCATTTTATTTTAATAGTCGATGCAAATCATTGGCTTTGTCAGACAAACTTTACGTTTTGCCCGGCATAATAACACAATGTACAGATGTACAGATGTATGAATCCCCCTCTTCCTCGATATTTGACTTTCTTATTTAAATGTAGGCCTATATTTCTCTTCTCTTTATCCTCGTTTATGTCTATTAATCCTTAAATATTCATGTTCAGTTCATTCTTGAGTTTATGCTTTCTGACTCACATTTTCTTCTGTTTTCTCTTTCTTTTTGTACAGCATTTCAGCAGGCCCCGCGGAACAAGTTTTTTTTTTTTTTTTTTTTTTTCGGGGGTGCTGTGAGCAGAAAAGAGTCCTTAGCAAAGCCAGCGTTCCGGCAAGGAGAGGGGTGCAGACCCTGAAAAAGATCATTAATTCTGCAACCACTGCACATAATTTGTATTATTGTTACATGGAAACAAGAAAGAAAATCATTTCATAACCTTACAAATGTGTGTCGTCCTATTTATTTGTGCGAGTGAGCAAACGCAACTGAAAATGTGAATATGTATTTCTTAGGTTCCAAACTTCACACTGGCAATTTCTGTATTATTTTCCGAGGCATATTTAAAAGTAACTGCGAGGAAGCGAAGCGACCGAGTGGTAGATTTTTAGAGGGAGTGCATTCTTAAGCCTTAAAAAAGCAGGTTCTGTAGGCTTACATATTTTATCTACAGAAAAAAATGCAAAGAAACACTGCATCGACCTGTAGGAGCAACCGCGCTGGTCATAAGGACCGCTAGCCATAATGACCCCTATTCATAAGGACCGCTATTCATAACTTTTAAGTTTCTATACCTGAAGGTCCGCTATTCATTAACCGGAAAGGGGGTCACTATTCATAAAGTCATAAGGACCATTATTCATAAGGACCGCTGTTCATAATGTGAGATGAGTGTCGCTATACGAAATCGGGCTTGTTATTCATAAACATGAAGAAGGGGCGCTATTCATAATTAATATTGGGGGTCACTACTCATAAGGACCACTATTCATAATACGGAATGAGGGCCACTATTTATAATAGGAGAAGAAGGTCACTAATTATAACAGGAGCAGAGGGTCGTTATTCATAATACGGTATGAGGTGCGTATTATGAATATTATGAATAGGGACCCTCTTCTCCTATTATGAATAGCGACCCTCATTTCGTATTATGAATGGCGACCCTCAATCCGTATTATAAATAGCGACACTCATTTCGTATTACGCATAGCGACCCTCTTCTCCTATTATGAATAGCAGTCCTTATGAATAATGACCCTTATGAATAATGAGCCTTTCCTCCATTATGAATTCGGTCCCTCGCCTTGTACACCTATGAAGACATTTATATTGTAATTCCAAACAATTTGTAATTTTTTTATAGATTGTTTGCTTAATAATGTTTGAACAGACTGCAAATGGTGATCTATGTTTTTTCCCTTTATCTACTTTGGTGGTGATTATTAGTGTGATAATGGTGGATCATTATAGTACTTTTATACCATGATCACTTGTATTAAGAGTATCGATGCCTAAGTTTGTATAATAATATATCATACACATGATTATATCCCCTATATTTAAAGTACCTTCATCTCTCCTCTCCTATCCCATCAATATATATACATGTATATATATACCTCTTTCTTTCTGTTTTGTTCTCTCTCTTTCCTTTTCTCTCTTCTCTCTCTCTGTCCTTGTCTTATGCCTTTCTCCATTTCCCCTCGCTCGATTTTTCACGCCCTGTGTCTCTCCTTCCTCTTCCTTCCCTTCTCTATTGCCCTCTCTCAAATCGCCCCCTCTCTGTCGCCCCCTATTTTATGTCTTTATCTATCTAACCTCCCTTCTTGGCTTTCCCTTCCAAGTGTCTCCATGTTCACGTTCCTCCTTCGTCTTTCGTTCTGTCTTTCTGTCCACCATCTTTTTCTGTCTATCATCTCTGTATCTATCAACACTCCCTCTATTTCACCCTATATGTTTTTCTTTGTCCATATCAGATCTTTTCTTTATATTTTTCTCTGTCTGCCCGTGTTCTTTCCCTTCTCTTAAATCATCTCCCCCTCCCCAACCACTTCCTTGTCCAACCTCTCTTTTATGTCTATCTCTACGCTTGTCTGTCTCTCCCTCTCTATCCATCCCCTCCTTACATTTCCTCTCCGTGTTTCTCTGTCTCTCGCTCAATCTATTTCCCCTTTCATCTCAGTAACCTCTTTCCATTTTCACTCCATGTCTCACTCTCCTTTCTCTCAATATTCTTCCGTCTCTGTCCATCATTCAATCCTTCCCCTCAACTCTCACTCCCTCCCTCCCCCGTGCACCCACTTCCTTGTTCCATCTCTGCGTTTCTACACTTTTCTCTGTGTCTGTATGTTTCTCTCTCACTCTCTCTTTCTAACCAGTCCCACCTCGCATTCCCAACTGTCTCTCTCGCTCTCTTCCATTCTCTCCAACTTCCTATCCTCTCTCTTTCCATCACGTGATCCTTAATGCTCTCTCTCTCTCTCCCTTTCCAACCACTCCCATGTCTACTTTCCCTCTTCTCTCTCCGTCTCTTTCTTTCGCTCTCTATCATCCCAATCTTTCCTCCCTTCAACTCCTCGCCTGTCTTCTCTTCTCTCTCCTCCTTTTACTTCTAATATCATGCTTTGTGGGATAAGGGTTTTTAAATTAAAATACATTATAATCTCAAATTTGTTTGAACATCTAATATAAAACTACATTGCATTTTTATACTTTTAAACAAAAACTATACATGCAAAAAAACACACTTTGCCAACTGTAGATATCATGAACTCATATGTTTGAGCTAGGAGTTACTATGCTTGTGTTTCTCATGGTATGAGAAACAGATAGACGAACCCTTCAAGACAGGCACATAATTCTCTTTATCCACTGCCATGTTTATCTATGTTCGATCTGATCTCAACTTATAGATTTTAATGTCTTCGATTTTATAACATCGCCAGTACAACAATACAAAGTACCCAGTGTATGCTACAAATATATGCAATATCGTAGATTTAAGTAAGTTAAGGCATATTGGCAAAAGAAATTGTTGGCCTTAAGTGTGAAAGAAAATAATGGTTAAAATTCGACGTCCTCTTACTTCCATGCGTTAAACTCACACATATTACAATGATGATACAAACAAATACAGCGCCAAAGTATTATTAAAGGGATACTCAACTGCAGATTGTGGACGCTTTTATGCCGCGAGAGGGCACCATGATCGTTACCTGATCAGAGCCATCCATACATGGATGGATGGCTCTGTATATACTTGATCTGCCGTTGCCCCGCGGGGCGCAAACTTCGGACAGACTGGTAGCCACACAACTTCCACGCTCCGCTTGAGCTCGAGCTCTTGTGCGAGACTCGGTCGTCTTCGTGCAGTCGAAATGTAATTCCACTTAGTCCAGCGGACGCGTTGGACGCACAAACTTCGTGTACGAGTGAATGGGGCTTACACAATCCTGTCTTTCCCACGGCCACCTGGTGACGTATCCCTTTAAGGTGCTTAAGGGGGGGGGGGGGGAGCAGATGTAAACGCTAAAGAAGAAGTTTTCTGACACGCGTTATAATGCACATGTCCGAAATTTCTCCTGTCAAGCGTAGACAGAAATATAGATAGACCTATTTTTTATTTTATCTATTTTCTTCCCTAGAAAGGTTTGGCTGCACGACTGCACTGCTGAGACCAGTTGCACTAGCTGCTTTACCGCGGTACGAAATGATCTACTGATTGCAGGATATACTTCAAATAAAATATATCTATATCTATCTCACCTTAAAGGGTCATGTTAAATAATATTCATTCTTACAACTAAAAATGTACATAGGCTTCACATAATCTAAACTCTAAATTTATATCACATTATCGTATATATATATATATTTCATTATACAAACATTTCAATGAACAAAATTCACAATACATAATAATACCTCTTCATTCAATGTGGGAACACATGCAGTTAGAAAATACCAGACGTGATTCTCATGTGGAAGTAAAACTAATCTTATGTGAACAAATACAACTTGAAATTGTTTTTTTACAATAATTACAAAAATACAAACCATATCATAGATTAAAGGAGAATTAACCCCTGAGTACAAATTTACTTATATTGAAAGGTGTAGTATATTCCTACTTATTGGCCTAAATCATTTTCCAATAAGATATCAGAAAAGGGTATAATAAAGATATTCCAACACCCGGTATCGTCTACTACTCATTTGCATGGGGGCTGCCATTTTCTTGCTGATTTGGATTTGTACATGAACCATTGAGAAATGTTCCGGTCAGGAAGATATTTTGAATCCAAGACCTAAATTGATTTTCTTCATTACCTAAAATCCCATATGTGACGAAAAATATAAAGTGGGTGTTTACATGATTTATAAAAATTAAATCTTTATAATGATACTTTTAAATTGTCTGGTTTTGCTTAACAAAAATCTATTTTCTTGGGTTTGCCAAACAGAGCAGAGCATAATATATGCAGCATGCATTCTGACTTTTCAAGTCCCATTATCCGAAAGCAGGTGAATGCATAGTTTGCCGCTATAGATGCTCAGGGAAGAAGCATCCATAAAATTTGAATTAATTTGCTCCGTCCATTGCGTCACAGTATCTAGAAAATAGATTTATATTAAGCGAATATCGATTTTCAACAGAAATATATAAGGAAATCTTCAGTTTAAAAATAAATTGACATATCTATTCTATATTTTAAATCTCAAATGGGTTTTTAATTTTGAAAAAGGCAATTGGGCATTTGGATTAAGAAAAACTTCTTGTACACATAAAAAAAATGGCAGCCCCCATGTATTGCTAGCAGACGATACATATTGCTAGCAGATGATAAATTTTGCTCAGAAAATCTTGATTCGTATCGATCTCGTATATTTTGACGCGAAGCCATATAGTCTAACAAGTAGGAATAAATAACACCTTTGAACACTATCGTCTTTATTGTTTGAGGTTAATTCTCCTTTAACGCAGCACTTTACAAGCTAAACACGGAATCTATACAATTTCATCTTAAAACGAGGTAATAATATCCAAATCCTTTGTAAGCGCATAGAGACGTTAGTTATATCAAAACGTGATCATTATTATCATTAACGTCGTTTTTGACGAGCACATTATCTAAAACACATAAAAAGTCAGCTGCTATTCACATAAACGCACAAGCCATCAACAGTGGAATGTAAAAATATACATATATATATGTATATACATATACACCATCCTTTATGATTACGTCACCATTTGAAATATAAGATAATCTTTAACAATCCCAATATATATAATTGAAATTGAAATGCTTCATGCTGGTGATTTTTTATAAAATCAAAATATGTATTATATCAAGATTGATTATTGTTAACCTGAAGATAATTTGGGGGTAATTCTTGAAAGTATGTCTTTCGAATAATATGAGTTATACACATAGACATGGCATGGCATGTCTTTTATAAGAAACATTATCATCACAATATATTCTTTGATATTTGGTATCATCCTCCTCATTTTTCGGGGGTAAATTTACGGCATGTTTAAGGTGATGTTCGATAGATCCTTACTGACGCTAATCGATATGAATACATGTAGTTGTAATACTTTCCTGCTATTGACATTCAATACAGTAACGACAGATAATTGTACATTAAGCAATTATATTCCCAACATTAAGATCATGCATTTCAATCTGATAGCATTACATGCACGACGACAACTCTGTTAGTAAAATAACTGCATTCACACCGGTATATCTTAATTTACTTTCATCATACTTTGCAACTACAATATCTATTCAAAATACAGTAAGTAGACAAAGAGGAAACAAATATCAACCTATCTTAGTCGGCCTTTTTTCTTTCTTTTTTTTACATAGAGAGGTAAACATATATCAGCATAGCTCAATGTATTGCACTGAAGGATAACATTTCTATCGTGATATATATATATATATATATATATATAAGTAGAACACAGTAGAAATGCATTGATTACCAACAGAAAGTTTATTAAATCCGAATTTTCGGGGGCCTCCCCCTTCTTCAGGGATATAAGCTAACAATGCAAGATTATACAAATAATAACAAAGATGTTGTTTATTATAAGCGAACGCAATCTCAACGTGGTCATGACCACCATTAAGGTGCGCAGGTGATACTAAGCATTTTGGCGTAAAGTTTGATAACAGCGTTCATTGGGCGCATAAAAGAGCATTATGACGCAATATATATATATATATATATATAATTGTAATCTAGACGTACAACCTGCAAGATTACAGGTCATCTATAAAGAACACGATAAAGAAAATATTGATTATTTTCCATCAATGATTTGGTGAAATGTTAGACAGGTTTATGCATTTATGCTTCCTCATAAGCGTTAGCAATGCAATATAGCACATTGATTTTAATGTGTTGGCTTGTTAATCCATTCAATATTGTGAATCATTTACTTAGAGAAACTTCAATTTGGTACCAGTGTTTTGGTTATTGTGGTTTCATCATCAGTGTGACTTGAATCGCCGACAGAGTACTTTCATAATATAATCATCTGAAATTGTGTTTGGTTACATGTTTCGAATATCATTTCAACATTATGGATAACTTAGCGTTATTTTATTGCTGTTTTCGTGTTTGTGACACTGATACAGATACTGATCCGTTGCCACCTTACCCCCTCTATCCTCGAACTATAAAGGTTTTGGAAGTTCTTTTTATTTAGAATAGTGGCACAAATCCCCCTCACCATATATTTCCTTTATTCCAACGAAACTTTTTAAGGAACTTCATCCATAGTGATTAAAAGGAGGTGATATAATACGTAGAGTAGACTTCATATTAATACAGGTGAGGAAACAAGGACACAGAATGCTTGAATGAATGATTTGTTCATAGGATTTATCATATTTAAAAACTATCTGAATCCTCATCTATTGTTTGATCGGGCATGTCTGGTGCGCACGATCTTCTTTGGTCTAAGGCATAACTTTGGCATAGTTCTTCACAATCCCCACGCTTCATCGAACGAAAGACAGTGGCTAAGTCATCAAGGTTCTGGATCTTCTTCCTTGTCTCTATAAGTCTGATCAGCTCTTCAGCAGGGTTCGGTTTCTGCTCCAGTGAATCGATGTATTCACCTAGATCGAAATGACTGGCAAGACCTTTCCAGTCATCATAGATTGCACTCTTTCTGTTCAGCTTGACACCTAGCTTGTGGCGCAGCTTCATTGGGACTATATTGGGCATTGCAACAGGAGCTGGTTTATCGGTATTCCCACATGATTGGCTTATTGTCCTGTTGTCGACATATATTGAAAAATTCGTTGTCCTGTCTTGCGTTCGACCCGCTCCTACCATTCGCCGCAGTATGTCTGACACGGGATCCCCCGGAGCCATAGTACCAATTTGCCCTTCCGCTACAGCTGCTGACAAAAATACAGACTAAATTTGGTTGCTCTTCAATATACAACAAAATGAGAAAAAAGGCAGTACCATTAGGCATGAAATTCCCGAAAAGTATAGTTTTTGCTCAACATTTTATAAAAAGAAATTGCTTGTATACGAATGTTACATTCATATGGGCTTACTAGTACAAGACAACATTATATGTAATTTTTCATATTATAATCTGAAGGAATAATACTATTATGCAAATTAGTGTGTCAGAAAATGAAAGTTTGGAAATCGGAAACTATCTTGTGAAGCATGTCACCTTCTATAATTTGTAGACGCTGTCAATGTACATGTATTTGCGTTATTATAATTACCTATATCCCCTTGCTTCATATGATCTACCTCTGAAGACGTCGTCTCGATCTCATCGAGTATCTCAGGATGAGGAGGAGGAACAAGACTTCTGTCCTTCTTCTTATTCTTCCCTCCTCTAGCACCCCTTGATTTTTTCTTCTTTTTCTTGGCAAAGTTTGCCGTACCACTTCCATCACCTTCTCCATGACCTGTGTAGTTTTGCATTGAGGATGTCTTGCTCTCGGATATCGACACAGAAGTGGTACTCCCGTCATCTGTGGTTGAACTGCATTATAACACGAAGAAAAAAAAGAAAGAAATGATATCAAAATCCGTTTATGTACAATAATGATCATAATATGAAAGCTGCATTTATAGTATGCTTTGCCAAAGCACATTAGTATCGCGGTTGACAAGAGATACCACTAACCATTTGATCCTGACGTATAAAATAGATCACAACACCAGCCTCTACATCATATAATGTGTTCAAAATTGTTAAAAAGAGGTTAGTGCATACTGATGATGTGAACATGAAAGCCCTTGTTTAAATGTTATTCTTGATTTTATATTACAGAAAAGTTGAACGTGGGCTTACACCTGTCGATATATGTGTGTGTGTGTGGGGGGGGGGGTGTATGTATGTGAACTTGTACATATACAAGCATATCCAGATAAGTTTGTACTCTAACTGTCCAACATAACTTTAACTTTTGAATATGCTTCAATATGTTTTGTGTGTATCAGCGGGGAGTTTTCCAGTCTAAATCATTCATACATATGAGGAAATTAATTATTTAAAATTTCAATTTCACCTCTGAAACTCCAAATTTTTAGCATACAAGAGTTGAAGAGTCCCTGAATCTAGCAAATTTATATAAATTAAATCTTGCTGAGAGAGATGTTGGTGTCTGTTTTACACAAGGAAAGCAGTAAATTAACGAAAGAGGCCCACATTGGCTTTGTCTCATGAGTGTATGGTTGTGTGTGTACGTGTTAATCAGTGACTATTCTTGCACTGTCCTCAGCTTCTTCGTAAACAAGAGGGATAACTCATCAAAAAGGATTTCACTCATATTCACATGTCGAGATAAAAGTATCATAGATATGGAAGGGGAAATGTTTACACTTGCTTGACATGGCAGTTAAGTACCTGAGTTGAGGAACAGTCAGCATATATGTTGATGTGGAAGATAGCTCGTCTTCTGAACAAGGTACAACTGAGATTTGAGATGAAACTTTTTGGCTTGAACCAGAATGACCATGAATGCAGTTGTCTAAATTAAGAATGGAATAATCATAATTGCAAGATCATAACGTTGATCATTACATGAAAATTTTCACATACACCACGACCGTAAAGACTTTAAACAACAGCAACAACAGAAGACCCCTACCCGAACTAAAAAGAAAAGTACGAAAAAGTATGAAAATGTCAGAACAGGGATTGGATAATGCAAATGGCATGGCCATTGGTGCTTATTTCCATTTTCATTCACAGAGTATTCCTGTAATTATAAGGAGATGGTGCATTTTGAGTAGGCGGAGAAGTTTATAGAAAATATAAGTGTTTAAAGTAACACTTTTGATTATGTCTTCCAAAACGATAATTTCTCAATATCGATATGATTTTTGTCCCCCTATAGAATTATGGGGAAGGGTCTGTTTGGCCGGATGACACTGTGAGTAATGGCAATGGCACTGGTCACCTTTTGATAACTTGCAAAAAATGGTTTGCGCATAAATGCCTCAATGTTGATTTTAAAAAAATGATCAAAGTGCATACCAGGCAGTAACAGCATGTGCTCTGTCAACTATAGATAACTGATTTGAGCAATCATTTAATCTTTAACCCTGTCCCTAGCCGTGCACACCCATTGTGGCGTATCCAGAAATAGATAAAGGGGAGGGGACGGGATCCTCCCAAGACAGGGATTACAGGTATCTGTATTCATTTCCTGGGTCTTCATGGAGGAGCTAAACCAGCTTCAATCAACGGCCAATGCTGGATACGCCATGCCACCCCCCCCCCACAACCACCAAAACAACCACCACCACCAATGAAGGTGGTGTCACCAGTATCAATACTCATTTTTGCCACAAAGAGTGTTGGAGAGACTGAACACAGTAACAGTAGGAGATCCCTAAAATAACATGTTTTCTTCTTCAAATTTCTAATTCATCTTAAATTTACTAGACTCCCATAAACTACGTTTTGTATAAGAATTAAGAAATAAGAAGCAAGGTTATTGATAAAGGTAATGATTTGACATTTATTCGGTTAAACAGTAACAGTAACAGTAAGACAGTAACACATCCTGCAACTCGGTGGATGAGAATGTGGCCAAGAAAGGAACCAAACTGATTGCTCAAAAACAGATTTTCTTTCTTTCTTCTTGAAAACTGAACATTTTAGAAAAGACATAATCGGCAATGTTGTATGTGGGACGAGTTAGTGAGTGTGGGTTTGGGGGCGACGTGAGGGAGTGGGCGTCTAGAAATAGGGTTAAAAATGAAATGATTGTTCAAATCAAATAACAGAGCACACACAGTTACTGCCTGATATCCACTTTGATCAAATTCACGAAAGAGGCATTTTTGCGCAAACCAATTTTTGCGAGTACCCTTTAAAGTAGCCAGTATTCACTCAAGCGTAAAATATTGTCAGCACTCATAGTGTCTTCCAATTGAACAAACACTCGCCCATATCGATATTGTGGAATTATCATTTTGGAGACATATTCAAAAATTTATGGCACTTTACATGACGCATGCATGTACTTCAAGGGGTCTTCACTGGATGGCAATATAGTACCCCTTTTCCTCACTTGTCATTTCCAGTTAGTGAAAAGGAACGAAAATATCCCATAACTTTATATGTAGTACACTATTCATTTCATCACTCAACTTTTCCCCCTTCATTAATATTTTTAAACAAATAATCATTATGACTACTGCATGTAATAAAATATTTTAATGCCGCTTTCTTTCTCTTTTGCATAACATTAGCAGATAACCAAAACTTTAATAATATTTAATGTGATTTTAAAACATGGAATATAAATCCTAACGCAGTTAAACAAAGCCACTTAGTTAACGGTTAACGTGTAAACATTAGAGCCACTCTATTGTTGTCAGATAAAGAAACAGTTATTATATCAAATTTTCTGAATCATTTTTCCCGTCCATCTTACAATTTGTACGATACTAGTATTCTATACCTCCTGCTTCCTGTGTCTTTTGGCGTGCTCCCGGATGTTTCGTCTTGTCCATGTTGAGGGGAATGACCCGATGACTTGGATTGGAGTCGGTGGGCTCTAATGGCTTGGATATAACTAAACTAGCCTGATTATCTCGCTTTCGGGAATGTTCATTGCTGTCACTTTCCTGGGGTTCGTGAGCAGTTTCTGTAAAACTGTGAAGATGTCATACCTTATGTTATATCATCGCTTAAATCATAATTCTATACGTAGTATAATTTATAAAGCTGTTTTTATTATCACTTTCACAGAAAATCAGTTTTATAGCTGATTCCATATAGGCCTATTAAGATCGTTTGGCATAGTCGGATAATGCGTATCAGAATGTGTTATTCTTTCTTCTGGCAATGGCGGATGATTTCAATTGGCCGAATGGCAGTGGAATCTCTGCTAATTACAAGAGTTTTATAAATAACAAAAAGAAAAAGACACTCTCACCCAGAGTGAAGATATTTTGTTCAAGTTTGGGGAAGATCACACTGTGTAAGTCAAGTGATCATCAAAATATTGCAATGCTATTTTCGACAAAGGATGAGAAAAATGTAAATGTAACGATTGCCAAGTTATTGTGAATCCTCATAATGATCTGATGCAATGCATAATAACGACTAAAATCCATTCACTGCTTAGCAGACTTCAAGAGCCAGAGCGCGTTGAAAGAGATCGAGACTTGTGACACGCGCATAATAATAAGCCTATCATGCCCTAAGCCGTACGCGGTCTTTGTTTAAAACATGGCGAATCATGGAGCTCCCAACAGTTCCCTTTCACGTTCATTCTCTATGGGAGGGAACTATTTGAAACTCCAAGAAATGACTGACCAATCAGAAGCGACCTCCACTGTCGCAACTCTCTCTATGTATAGCTCTGTCAAGAGCAAAATACTTCCCCCAAGCAACGAATGATTATCAGTGGGCCTCGACCCCATCATTCATTATCTAATGTCAATATAATTCCAATTTGAGAACCCGAAAAAATGATTTTGGAATAAGAGGTGTTTGCAACTCTGAGTTCCTGAGTTTCTAACTGATTAAGATTTATAACAATTAAAAAACAAAAAAGCGAGAAAACTCACCCACAAATCTGCATCCCTTTATCTGTTCGATAATCTGTAGGAATTATTTATTTAAAAGGGTAGTTACAAAAGGTTAATAACAGCATGATGAGAACATCATTATAACAGTCGCGGATCGAACCCTCCCCCTTCCCCCTCCTTATTGGCAGAGAGAGAGAGAGATCGTGGTTCTCTGTCGGTAATAATAATAATGATAATAATAATAATAATAATAATAATAATAATAGTAATAATAATAATCTGGATTTACATAGCGTCTAATACAACGATATTTCTAAGCGCTTTACAGATATATTACTACCCCGGTCATCGGATTCAGGCTTGGCCACACACAATGCATGCACCTTCCCCATTCCACCGGGGAGCATTTCAGCCAGTCGCCTTTTTACGGGCGAGATATCCTATTCCAATCACATTGACTTTGACATCCTACGGATACCCACTTAACACCTGGGTGGAGAGGAGATCGTAGACAAAATTTGCTCAAGGATGTAAGTGACATAAGTGCCGGTAAAAAAAAAAAAAACATGTGCGTCCCCACCTTCCCTTTCGAATAGTCAGATTTTTTATTTTCTATTTTTTAATTTAATTTAATTTTATTTTATTTTATTTTATTTATTCAATTTAATTTTATTTATTTATTTATTTATTTATTTTATAGGGGGGGGGGATGAAATTGGAGTATCCCTTTTCGCTTGATACATGATATCTGACTGATCATTCCTTAAAAGAGTAAATAATGTTTACATATCTAACCAAAAAAAAAAAATTATGTTAAGGATTTCAGTGTCCTCCCTACTTAAGTCAAAACATTACCTTCAAACCATGTCGTGAATATTATCTCTTCTAGTAGCGACTTCTGGTCTAATGTCAGTGTAATGTTACAATGATAAGTCTTGCAACTGTGGAAGTCCAGAATGAAATCCAATGTATGGTTATTCTTGCGCATGAAGTACTTGTAGTCCACAATCTGTGTAGATAAGAGGTATGAAGGGAACTTTTACTTTATTGCCGGAGACCAAACAGCTACTCCTTTTTTTCTTTTCTTATGTTTTTATGAAGATGAACAATTATGGAATTCATTACTCTATGCTTATAATAAGTCTACTTTTTCCTATGCATTCTAAAGTTGTGTTGTTGAGAGAGCTACGGGAACTTTTCTCAATTTCGCCTGGATAAAGCCGTGTAAATGTTAGTGAAAAGCTAAAACCTCGATTTCGTGTCTTAAAAACAGGAGTCCTTCCCTTCGTTTGATACTTACTGTAAATAACAAATAAACAATTTTAAAATTATTTCTTTTTGGAGAAATCCTAGGAGCTGGTGATCTTTTACTCAATTTCCTCTGAAGATGCCGTCCTGAACGTCTCGCGCTGTTTGTATTTGCACATTCCTTGCAATAAATCTCATATTGTCCATTTATAAGAATTCTCATGTACAATATTTATCAATATTGTACATGAGAATTCTTATAAATTATTTTAGATCCGACATACAGGTGTTATTTCTTTGACTTATTTCAAACACATTACACTTTAATTACTGAACCCGAGAGATGTCACATTTAGAGTTAATATCCATCCTGTGATTTCAAAACAACAAGTAAAAGCCTTACTTGTGTTGATACATGGACGATATTGATGTTTTTACCTTAGATTCTGGTGGGTGGTTTGTCATTTGACAGGTCACTGTCAGATTCCTTTGTTTGACAAACACTTCTCTATCTCTGTCTGTCGCTGGTCTCGTTCTGCTACTTTGGTCAAGTGGGTCATATTCATGGACATCTCTCTGCGTAAAAAGGAAGGTTTAATATAATGATAAAATATATTGCATTTTTGTTTTACTTTGTTTTTGTTATGATTTGATCATCTATTATTAAACTTAAGACATAGATGCATCATATACATAACTAATAGGCTTTGGTTATAAATAAATCTTTAAGATGTTTTTACCCATTTCATTCCTCTTGGCTTGTTGACAAATCGTACTTCAAGTACTGGTTCTAAGGAGTCTGGCATTTTCTTTGGAAGATACGGCATACAAGAAACTAGTTTACCCTTCAAAAACTTCCGAATAAGGGCTAGAAATCCTCCAGAAAAATGATCCAAAGCAAGGATAAAATGGCTCTCGGATACCATGCAGTCGATCGCTGTGTGTGGATAGCGTACCGGAGTTCCTGAGCAAAAAAAAATACAATAGGAATAACATCGATGAATTGGTAGGCCCGCCATTTCATCCCATTGATTCAATAAGAATCCAAACTCTTACCCGAATTGGATTTATTACCACATAAAACAATAACAATACCCGGGATCTAACGTTAAATAAACAATTCAATGGCTTACAGCTTTATCGAACGATTTTCTAAACGAATCTATAGTAATAAAACTTTTAGGGGTAACATGGATAAAGTTAAGCTGTTGTTCAACTAGACCATGCATCGGGATTAAGGGCAGTTGGTAAAACTGTAGATAGAAATCCTCAACTCACCTTGTCCTAGAACATCCCAAGAGTATAGTGCTGTCTCCACCCTAGAGGCGTGGTCAAACACAGCACAGTGTGGTATCACAAGTGTGAGTGGTTCTCTAAAGTGTAATCCTGACGGATAACACTGGCAGCCATGGCTGACAACAATCTCGTCATCTTGTAGATCGATGTTGTTAGGAATATCAGTCAAAACCTCAAGGGTTATCTCCTCAGAAGTACCTTCCTCTAATGCTCCAGGCGGAATAGAGAGAGTAAACCCATAGGATGGAATGAAAAGTTCTCCTCCACGTTCATCAATACGCCCCTTGGTACGGCGGGGGTCTGAATATTACAAAAACATATTATTCAATTTATTTTCATCGAAGTGAAGCTTAAATTTTCTTGGAGGAGTTAATCTGATTTGAACACATCAAGAGTATAATACCGTAAACAATCATTTCAAAATGATATCTCTGCCTTGTAAGTTTCCTTTTCAAAATAAAACTTTCATTCTTTGCGACGCCCTTGATGCTTATTCAAGGTCACGTAGCGATTGAGCAAGACAATTTTATGTTCCATACTTTGAACTGATGTTAAATTGAATTTACATTTAAGAGCTCTTATCATTATCATCACAATGACAAATCAAAGTCTGACTTTAATATCCATATGCTTTCTATGTACTGCCTAACAGGATTAGGCAGTTTTAAATCATTATTTAGACAATTTATGGCTATTTTCTAAACTTTCAGGGGGACGACCCCCTGGAATATGTTCAAGGAAGGGGCAACCCCCCCCCCCCCCCCCCCCCTAGCCTTTAATCATGGCGGCCTGCCAGTTCTTTTCTTTGCTCTCCAACCGTAGTCTCCAACAGTACCGGTCTGCCCTCAAAACCCGAACGCAGAATACTCCTGTGATTGCGGGTAGCTAGCATGCCGCCGTGATTAAAGGCTACAACCCCCCCCCCCCCCCACCCCCCTCCCAAAAAACACTTCTTGTAAAATTTTAAAACAAAAAGTGTTAAAGTTTACCAGAGTTCCGAGTTTCCTGTTTATTTTAAGCGCAACTTCTCTTATTCAAATTACAAAATTCCTGGTGAACTAATGCGATTAGACGCGGGAAATAATCTACACGGATATTTTTTTAACCAGGCGTTTTCTGTGTGTATAGACCCTCTTTCTCAAATCATTTGGTGATGGATAAATAAACATTCCATACTTCCTGTCTGTACTTACTATATACGATAAACCTCAAACACATCAATGACCAAAACTCGCAGAAATCTTGGAAAGAAACTGATGTTGGTAAATCTGTGATTCCATTGAAAGAATTTGAGAGGTTACAGTTAGTCTGGGCATTTGGTTAATATTCTCTAAACTCTTATACTCGACTCGAAGATACACATGAGAACGAAAGGGATCGCCGCCAAATGTTATTGCTACGGTACGACAAATTCAGAAGAATCCGTAAAGGGCAATGCACCTTGGTAATAAAATGATTTGTGTGAATGCAGAAAAATAAGTAAAACAGAATGTTGACAAATCTTTCGGCATATTACTCCCAGTGTTAAAGATCGTATGCTCGATCTGTAATGAAAAACACAAGTCAGAAAAAATTGGAACCAGCGGGATTCGAACCTGTCATCTAATGCCGAAAGATTTGTTTACAAATTAAAAAAATTCCTCCCCAGTCAAGCTTCTTCGTTTACTAGAATGTTGACAGTTTGAAAGAAATCGGACAAGGAATACAAAAATTACGGGTGTTTGAAATATAAGATCACTACATATATCATGATCATGTCTATGCGAATCTCAAATTGGCTATTTGGTTAGTCGATTGTGACATACTGGCGTACAACTCTCCCGTTTGTCGTACACAAAAGGCCTACTCAAAATATATTAGAGATTTTATAGCTCCTCATGAAAGAAAAAGATCGTACTGAGTAATACATTTTCATGTTTACATTTTAGTCAATTTTTGATTTGGAGCAAATGGGGAAGCTGTCCGCAACTACATCACAGTGACATTACCTATTCCCCCAGTATGATATTCCAATATGTATAGTGATTACAACTTTTAAAAAAATCGTAAGTTTTTATTGCTTGTCTGATTTCGTTCAAACTGTCACCAATCTGCTTTTCTGAATTTGCCTCTTTCTTTCAGAGCATCTGGCTATTAAGGTTGGATTTTCATTCAGTATAATTTACAGTGCAGTCTCACTAGTGTAATTTTGGTTGAGTGAAAATTGAAGAAAAAAAAATCAGAGAAAGCTGTCGAGGAAGGTTTGACAAGCCCGGACCAATAATAGGATAGCTTAGCTTTGAAGTTGAGATCACTAATATGCACCGAATTTCAAATCCGCGTACTGGTCTTTCAATTGTTACATGAAAGGGATGAATCTCCATTTAGTTGTACACTAAAATGCCATAAATTTCTAGTTCTCTCTCAAGAACCATCTATGGGGTGCATTCAAATTATACTTAAAGTATAACATGTTGATACACTGTAAAAGGGCTGGGTAAAATTTTACACGATATTAGGTAAAAAGGGAAACATGCACGTTTGTTGGGTAACATACGCCAAAAGATGGGGAAAGTTTACCCAACGCTGGACAAAGTTTAACCAATATTTTGCTCAGCGATAAATTTTCGAAAATCCCTATCTAAGTCATGTTTTGTGTTGGATCAAATAGGAGATTATTTGACATTAAATCCCAGACAAGATGGTGAGCATTAAATATCAAACTAGAATATATTACAGTTGAATAAAAAACTCAACACAAATCAGTGATAAATTTGTTTTAGTTCATTAACAGAAGGCCAATGAGTGGTATTTTACATTGCATTTACAACCTAAATCCCCCTCTTTTGTTGTAATTACCTTCTATTCTTAATCCCCGATAATCTCGATTACTTGGCGTTGATACCGGATTCACATCTTCCTTGTTTCTTTCTGCCGATGTGGTGAAATGGTCACAACCCT